>LR812520.1:49406563-49999063 GCA_903798195.1 Danio kyathit | reverse complement strand
ATGCATATTTGATACATTTTAAACAACAAAGACAAGTGATAAATGAGCAGTTTTCCATATTTTGTGATTCATGTTTTTATTTATTTATGTTTTGGAATTGCATTATGAGACCTTGATCTTACCTCCAACAACTTTTGACATTGAAAAGTAAAAAAGTGTCTTTTATTAACATTTTTAATAGTTTAAATTGATATATTATCTGGGTTGTGTTATATATTAAGGCACAAAAACCTTGTAATAAACTGCCAGCACATTTTCTGTTATTTTACAGACTTACTGTCATTTATTTTAGTGGTCTTTCATTTCATTAATTTTACAATTTCCAAAATGAATCTTCATTTCACTTAACACGTCAAGCTGTTAACAAGTTTTTAATGATTAATGAAGCAATTATAGTGTTTTGTCTTATTATTATTATTAAACCTTCATTCACAAGTAGCAGGGTATTTACAGCTACTGCATATTTCTGTCCGTTCGCATCCCGTCCCTTTGTGCCACCTGGCGGCATACAGTATTCGCAAACTGCGGTCATACCTAAAAACACGTTCTTACGCGGCGGCGTTACAAGCCACGGAGGTAACGATCACATTAAAGTAGCACATAGAGTTGAATTTTTAACATCAAAAGTCGACAGAACAGAGATCAAGCTTTCATAATATTTTTTACAGTGTACACAATGTATGTATTACATAGTATGACCTGCAATTTAGTGTGTTGTAACATGTCTTTCTAAAATAAAATCTTCAAACTTGGCCAAACAAAGTAAAAATAATCATAATTACTCGAATTGCTCATTAATATAGCTTCATTTTTAGCAGTGCACCCAATTAGTCACATAAATATTTTTTTAATCAAACAGGTCAGCATGTTTGTGCACAGCCAACATACTTTTCGCATATTTGAGAATAACATTAGCTGATGATGGTCCTAATAGTTAAGATACGGCCTTCAAATGATGAACTGTTATCAAATAATCCACCCTTTCTTGACTGACAATGAGAATTTAACATATCATTTATTCAGGGTTAGTCAGAATATTTGCACAAGGAAATGCTAATTTCCAATAGAAAAACTTCAGTTTTTTTTTTATGTACACTGTAAAAAATATCTGTAAATTAGCAGTTTTTCGTATTTTGTGATTCATGTGTTTTTTAAGTTCATTTATGTTTCTGAATTGCATAATGGGACTTTGAGCTTTCTTCCAACAACGTTTAACCTTGAAAAGAAAAAGTGACTTTTATTAACATTTCTAATAGTTTAAAGTGATATATAGTTGTACAAAAACCTTGTAATAAACTGCCAGTACATTTTCTGTTATTTTACAGATTTATTTCTCTATATATTATTTCTTATATTATTTCAAACTACTAAAATGTCAATAAAAGTCACTTTGTTAAACTGTAGGGTTAAAGTTTCAACATCAAAAGTCGACAGAGGAGAGATCAAGCTCCCATGAAACAATTCACAACCATAAATAAACAAAAAACACTTGTGAATCACAAAATGCGGAAACTGTTAATTAACAGATATTTCTACAGTGTATGCTGTGGCAAACTGGTGGTTGTATTTTCTCTGCCTTTCCTAACTAGAGTGTACTAGCTACAGAGTGCACTTCAGTCCACCAGTGAGAGAGCGCCAGGTGGAGTTGATCAGCTAATTAGCAGACCAGAACAGACTCAATTTAGAGTAGCAGTTGCTAGCAGAGTAGAGCAGCAGTCGCTTGCTTGAATTCCTCTGGTACAGAGCCAAGCGCACTACAACAAAAGTCAAGAAGCAGCCGGTAAACTTTAATATTTTACTTTTTTTTTTTTTTTTTTGAGTTGGTCTAGATTGTGTTGTATCAACTGTATTTGAACATAAATGGTTTGTTTGTCATTGTCTGTATTTATTTAAAGGGTGTAGCCACACAGTTGTAAATTTAGCATATTTTGTAACAAATTGATTCGGAAATTAGGTCTGCTTTTTTCTATATTTAGAGATTTTTTTATATTTCTAGATTAAAAGCTATTAAGGTAAATGTTTAATTAAATAATGAAATAATTCATTATTACATTTAATTCTGTAAAAAAAAAAACAGAAGAATACAAAAGTATATACAGGTTTAACTGTTTGGTGTACAGTTGAAGTCAGAATTATTAGCCCCCCTTTCAATTTTTTTTCTTTTTTAAAAATTTCCCAAATGATGTTTAACAGAGCAAGGAAATTTTCACAGCATGTCTGATAATATTTTTTTCTTCTGGAGAAATTATTTGTTTGATTTCAGTTTTTTATCTTTTAAAAAACATTTTAAGGTCAAAATTATCAGCCCCCTTAAGCTAATTTTTTTCCCATAGCCTTAAGAACAAACCATCGTTATACAATAACCTGCCTAATTACCCTAACCTGCCTAGTTAACCTAATTAACCTAGTTAAGCCTTTAAATGTCACTTAAAGCTGTGTAGAAGTGTCTTGAAAAAGATCTAGTAAAATATTATTTACTGTCATCATGGCAAAGATAAAATAAATCAGTTATTAGAGATTAAGTATTAAAACTATTATGATTAGAAATGTGTTGAAAAAATCTGTTCTCTGTTAAACAGAAATTGGGATAAAAAAATAAACAGTGGGGCTAATATTCAGGGAGTTTAATAATTCTGACTTCAACTGTATATTTTCATGATCTTTGTGGCAATTAAAAAATATTTTTTTATATAAATGTTTTTATTTGTCATACTTTATTCATGCTCTAACTGTGATGTTTGTATTTTTGCCTGAAGGTTTTTCATCTGCTTGACTAAATGACTGCTTTAGATAGCTACTAGATCATTGAATCAGAAAATTGAAAACTAAAAGCAAAAGTATGGTCAATGAGTGAGATCCAGTTGAGGTCATTTTCATTTTTGGTGAACTATCCTTTTAAGGATGCATTCTGTGAGTTTTGCGAATTGGTATGTTTCATTGGGCCTAGCGGAAATATAGAGTTGAGTATC
Organism: Danio kyathit; assembly: GCA_903798195.1. Lineage (NCBI taxonomy): Eukaryota > Metazoa > Chordata > Actinopteri > Cypriniformes > Danionidae > Danio > Danio kyathit. The sequence goes on along the minus strand of LR812520.1, from coordinate 49,996,094 downwards.
ATCATCCTAAGACTCGTACAACACCTGATCGGTGAGCGAATATAAAGAGACATTTTGAAGATGCGATCAAGGTATTGGCTGCTTTCAATTTTCTCTTGCAATCTCAGCTCACGGTCAGCCCTGCAGAGATTAATGGAAACTGACATCCTTGAAAAGCTGAAGTGGCCACACATACATAGTGTGTGTGTGTGTGTGTGTGTGTGTGTCTGTGTGTTTTCTCAACAGGATTACAAGGAGTATCACAGATTTAAAATGGCACGGTGTCAATATTTTTGTGAATTTTTGTACCTGAATGCTAATTTGCAGGAATTTGCCACAGTGGAGCAGTTCTCAGGCATGTGATCAACCGAGGACGAAACAAAAGAAGGAAGACGAGACTCTAAAATAAATAGATAAATAATATTCTTTATATAAATATTTGTTATTAGCCACACATTTTAAGTTTAATTGTTAGTTTTATCAGTTTAAATGTTTAGCAGCTTAATAGTGACCTAAGTAATATTTAATAGATTTATACTTTGTACCTCAATGTCGGGACAGATCCCCACACCTCCGCTAGATGCTGCCACTAACTCAGATAGTTCTCTTGTGTCCACAGAATATAACTTTCCCTGTAATTTAATTGACTCTTTATTCCAACGTGATAAACAAACTACTAGTCAGTCAACAAGCGAACTGTAAAATATTAAGTCCAGTTGAATTAAGTAGCCTAATACACTTTAACAATTCACCCTGAAAAAAATAAAAAATCATACATCGCTAATAAGAGTTTATCACTTTCCCTTTCCTTCGGCTTAGTCCCTGTTTTTAATTAATTATAAAATATATATTTTTATAAATTTGTAATATCATCTAAACTTATGACACTTTCAGGTATTAAATTCACAGCATTGTGATGTTTATCGGCGATGGACAATGGCATCGTCTATCGACCCAACCCTAATACACAGCAGCCAAGGTAGGTCTACAATTACATCCTTAAAGACACCTGGAATGAAGCAGGTTGTCTGTCTGGATGATGATGGAGACTCAACCCCCCCCTCACCAACCTTCAGATTTGTGAAAATTACAGGGGTCGCCCCATTGAGCTTGGAAAATACAGAAATCTGTATTTATACAGAAGAATCACATTCCTGTGTTCTAGAAGTTAAGACGTGAAGCATAAAAGCTCACATAGAAAAGTAAACAAAGCATCAATTCATGATGTGCTAGATTCAATTCCAATACACTGATGATGTAATTTAATATTCATATTTTCATAACAGTAGTTTAAGGCAGTAAACTAGTTTAAAGCATGTGTCAGATTCTGTGTTCCTAAATATGCTTGCAAATTCCAAAATAACCATAAAATTAAATTTCCTACACAGACATACCACCCTGCAGCCCAAGAATGGTTGCTCACTGAAGCTAAGCAGGGCTGAGCCTGGTCAGTACCTGTATGGGAGACCACATGGGAAAACTAGGTTGGTGTTATAAGTGGTGTTAGTGAGGCCAGTAGGGGGCAGTCTATGTGAGTCCTAATGCCCCAGTATAGTGAAGGGAACACAATACTGTCAGTGGGCGGCGGGTTTCGGATGAGATGTAAATCGAGGTCCTGACTCTCTGTGGTTAAATTAAAAATCTAATGGCACTTCTCATAAAAAGTAAGGGTGTAACCCCGGTGTCCTGGCCAAATTCCCTCCATCGCCCTTACCCATCATGGCCTCCCAATCATCCTCATCCACCGAATTGGCTCTATCACGATCTCTCCACTCCACCAATATCTGGTGTGTGGTGAGCGCACTGGCGCAAGTGGATGCTACACACTGGTGGTTGTGTGGAGAGATTATAAAGCGCTTTGGGTGTATGGCCATACACGATAAATGCGGTATATAAATACACATTACATTACATTTACATTACATGAATCACAACTGGCTGGGTATTCTCCAGGTGTTCCGGTTTCCCCTACAAGTCCAAAGAAATACGCTATAGGTGAATTGGGTAAGCTAAATTGTCCGTAGTGTATGTGTGTGAATGGGAGTGTATGGATGTTTCCCAGTAATGGATTGCGGCTGGAAGGGCATCCGCTGCGTAAAACATATGCTGGATAAGTTGGCGGTTCACTCCACTGTGGCCACCCCAGATTAATAAAGGGACTAAGCAAAAAAGAAAAGGAATGAATGAATGAATGAATCAGAACTACTTTTTAAAGAAACTGAAATGTTCTGTTTATAAAAAGTTTTTTTCTCACTGAACAAATTAAACTGATAGTTTAATAAGTCTATCCAAGTTAAATCTTCTGATATATAGGGTTCCCATAGCAACAAAAAAAGGAAGTTATAAAAATAAACCGCTTTAGCAACTTCACAAAAAAAACACCTCATCTAGATGTGTGCGCACTTTAAATGTAAGTGCAGATTCTAAAGTCATGGCACCCTGATCATAATATAATGATGTTAACATGGCAACAAGCCCAGTGAGACTAATAATCTCAACTTAAAGTCAAGGCTCGTTCCTTTTACTATAATTAATGAATAGTGAGTGACCCGCTGCTTTTGCCATAGTGACAATTCGATCAATAGCAGCGCATGAAAGTGCCTACAGCGCACAGCAGCCATGGAAACCGTACTTACACCAATACAGGACGCACTGCATTGTTCATGTTGCCATAAGCAGCGCGACCCAGCAACTCTCGAAAGCAGCTCTCCGCCAACGAAGCCGGATTCTCCTCTCCAGCTCTGAGAAACAGAGAAAACACACATAAGAGCTCATGTTAACGCTGTGATTTACAGTATGTTTCACGCTCTGCATTCTCATGTCAAACACTCAGGTGTATTAAATGATGCATCAAGATCTGCAAGGAAAAAAACAACAACACACCACTTGATCTCTGTCAGACACACAACACACACACAATCTTTGTCCCTTCGGCTCACTGACAGTCCATGGAAAGCAATTAACAGGAGCTGATGACCTTGACAAGCTGAAATAACCACACAACTATGAGCACACACACACAGTATATCCTACTCAGAGAGCTATAAATTAAAGCAACACAGCAGCAAACAGTGGCTATGTTTTGTAAAGGAATACTAGCATATCGCCCACTTGACACCTATACAGTATAATGCATGTATTTTATTTGATTCGAACATTTAGAAACTATTTAAAACACAGATGTTGTTTAATTTCATCTGTGATTTTTAAATATAAGCTTGGCAATCAGTTTTGGAGAATTTGCTCAGGTGTGGTTTTAAAGGTTGCTGCCAAGTAGGGCTATACAATATTGGAAAAAATATTTTGTTTTTAATTAGGATTTAAGTGTCATAAATATTGTGATTTTTTTTTTATTGGTGACAAAAATAGCTCTATTTGAAAAGAATTCATAATTTTACATCAACTGGGGTGATTTTGTAGGGGAGTGAATCACGCATAAAATATAACTAGGGCCAGACAGAATCTGTGGACTTTTGCCATTTCTGTGCACAGAGTATATACAAGAATCAGAGAGTGAAATTCAATACCTTTTAAAACCTTTTTTAAGACTCTTTCTATACATTTTAAGACCTTATAATCACTTTTCAACCGGAAACACTGGCGAGATTTTAACTTGCAGTATATTAACTAAATACTAATGTAAGAAATTAATCCAAAACGAAAACATTATTCATATATTGAACAAAAATCTATTAAATCTAGCTAATTCAGCAGGTTGGCACCTATAGTAATAAAAATTGTGTTGCCGTGGTAACTGCAGTAAACAAAGCAGCATGATGTCAAATCTAGTAGGATTTCATTGATTTCATAAACTACACAGCATTCTGATATTCGCAGATTTAATTCAGGCAAACTTTAGCATGCAACCATACATTGTATAATCAAAAATGATATAAAATTTAATATCTTGCAAAATAGCATTTAAAATGTTTAAATACTTTTTAAGGGCCTTAAATTTCACTACATTGATTTAATAACTTTGAATACTTTTTAAGACCCCGCGGACACCTTGTGAGCAGAATTTGTAAAAAAAAAAAAAAAATCTGCAGATTTATGTGGAATGATTTTGTATCGCATCTAAAAACTGCTAAAAAATTATTCCTTTTTAACTTTTATTATTTATCTAATGTTTACAAAGCAAATTCAATTAGATCCATTTATTTGGTAAACAAAGGAAGTCTCTTATATAGTATATCTACTAAAAGACAGAGAAAATATTACTTTGCCAACTGTATTGTAAATAAATGAAATGAACATTTTCATATTAGTCAATAATATTAATGGAATTAATATTACACACATTTACACAAGTAAATAAATAGACTAAATGATGGGCTAAAAATCTGTGGAAATCTGCGGATTTCTGCGTGCACAGATTCTGTGTGGGCCTAAATATAATCAACAAATTACAAGCTGAGATAAATACAACAGAGCAAAGATAAAAGTGACATAAACAGTACTTTATTGTTTTGTGGGAGGTCAAACGTCATTCAGGTATAGAAATTAAACAATGAATTGTAAAAAAACACTGCCTAATCTTCATTGCTCAAAAAAATTAGAGACAATCTTTATTTAAGTTCCAAGTGTTACAATTTCTTATCCAAGAGTGTTTTAAACTCTTACAAAGCCACAGGTCTTAAAAATGGATGCAAATGATTTGACTTCATTGTGTTTAAACTGTGCAGGGACTCCACAAATCTCATGTGTCCTGAATTGTGGCTCTTGGTCAACTATAATCGCAATTCAACACTATACATCCTGTGATTATGACTATTGCATATGCACATATTGCAATATGAATGTTGAAATATATTGTGCAGCCTGAACACCAAGTGAATTTACTTACTTTAAAGCAGTGGTCCTCAATTCCAGTCCTCGGGCCCCCCCTGCCCTGCACATTTTGTATGTCTCTCTTATTGACAGAAGAATCAGTTCACGGATCTCTCTGTTAACGAGCTGATGACCTGAATCAGGTGTGTTAAGGAAGGAAGACATGCAAAATGTGCAGGGTATGGGGGGGAACCAGTGCTTTAAAGGGGCTTTGAGTATGGCTGCGTCCTAAATGGCACAATTTACACCAAGGGTGTCAAACTCAGTTCCTGGAGGGCTGCAGCTCTGCACGGTTTAGTTCCAACCCTGCTCCGACACACTTGCATGTAGGTTTCAAACAAGCCTCAATAACTCAATTAGTTTAATCAGGTGTGTTTAATTAGGCTTGGAACTAAACTGTGCAGAGCTGTGGCCCTCCAGAAACTGAGTTTGACACCCCTGCTATATACTTATGCACTTACACACTCAACAGCATAGTGAATGTATGTAGTGTCGTCCCAAATGGAACACTAACATTTTTTTTTTTACTAAGCAGAAATTCAAACTGTTTCCCTGATGACGTTTGACAGTTGCCAAATTAGTAAAATAAATGACCAAACTACCAAATAATACCTGCCATGAGTATTACCACATTCACCATCGGGAGGCGGTATAATCACTCTCCTAGGAGAATTTTGCTTTCACAATGCAAAATAAATAAAGTTATCCAACATCAGTGCCTGAAGGCCCCGCCCCTTCCGCTACAAGAGCAAAGCTGCGACCGTTGAGTACGTGAAGTGTCCATCATTCCACACATCTTTTTAAGTGCATCATCCGGGTATTTAAAGTGCACTTATTCTTTTTAGAATAAAACAAAAATTTCAGTGTGAACGCACTACATACACTATTTACACTACAAAATGGCGTAGTATAGTGCACAAGTATGCGATTTGGGAAGCACCTTATACCTAGTTAAAAACGAATTATAAACTCACATGTTATAGGTTTGACTGCATACAGAAAATTTGCTAACTATCTACAGCACACTATAAATCATATAGTAGATTATGCAATTTCCATACTCTTCATCAAAAATCAGCATTCCCACTCTAAGCCAAATGTAAAATTCCCAGAATTTCCTAAAAGTTGAATTTCCATGACCTACTGTATAATAGAAAAACAGGACGCAGTGTTAAGCAGTCCCTTCAGAAATTCTGTGATCTTACGGCAATTAATAACTTTTCAATTTAGTGGCTAATTTGTATGAATTCGTCCAATCTCATTTGTACAATTTAGCATGATTTGCTCATCCCCCAATGACGGTTGGGTTTAGGGGTGGGGTTAGGTGCCATGCCTCCTTTTTAAAATCGTACATTTCTGTACGACTGAACTCGTTCAAATTCATACGAATTAGCCACTAAACTGATGTAAACTTACATTTCCTCGTGAGATCAGGCCAATGCAAAACTAAGCAAAGAGGCCAAACATTTAGATAAACTTTTTTTTTTTTTTTACAATGGTTGCAAATTTCCTGTGGGTTTTGGCTAGCGTCATTTGCACTGTTTTATATTAAATAATATTATTTTTGTGTATGAAAAGTGCTCATCGGGTGTGCGATAACTCTTCTCCTTGTGTGTGTGTGACCTGCTTAGATGAGTAATATGACATTTTCACAAGGCACTATTTTTGAGCTACATTCGTAGTATTGATCAATAAAAGATTACATTTTAACAAGATTTATTCACTGCTATTTGTAAAAAAAATAAATTATTATATACTATAATAGCTTAAAGCCTATAAAAAAGGTCAATATTGCCTAGTTGTCTCTCATCTCGCTAAGCATGCGCATTGAACTGCAAGTAACAGAGACATGGGGAAATTAATTAAAATAATATAGGCTAGAATTAAAATAATAAAGCCCCCTTTGTGCCCCCTGGCGGCATAGTCGCAAACTGCGGTCATACTTAAAAACATGTTCTTACACCTTTAGAGCGGCGGCGGTACACGGCGCAGTGTTAATGCTCATTTTAAAGTGATGCTCATTTTAAATGTCACTTTAAGCTGTATAGAAGTGTCTTGAAAAATATCTAGTAAAATATTATTTACTGTCATCATGGCAAAGATAATATAAATCAGTTATTAGAAATGAGTTATTAAAACTATTATGTTTGGGGAAAAAATAAATCAGGGGGGCTAATAATTCTGACCTCAACTGTATTTATTTATATATTTGTATATATATTTGCTGTGCCTTCTATTATTTTCAATTATCAGCATTTTATAAAAAGATATAATTTTAATTAAATATAAAATTTAAACTATATAATATATTAAAGCTATATCTTTGTGTGTGTGTATATGTATATATATATATATATATATATATATATATATATATATATATATATATATATATATATATATATATATATATATATATATATATATATATATAAATATATATAGATATATACTATTCAAAAATAAACACACATGTAAAATACAGTAAAACACCCTAAATCTGTTGAAACGCGTCGATCTGATGGCGGTTGAGTTGGATGTTATTGGGAGATTGCTGCCAGGAACAGTGAACAGCTCTGGCAGAGCACGTCTGAAGCTCATATGCAAGTTTATTTTACATTCTATGGCAGAAACATTATTGAGCCTTGCTAGATCCTCCTGTATGACCGCATGTCCGTTATAAAACACTCGCAGGACATCAATTTGGACAGCTATGCGGATATATTAAATAGTTTGCACAAAAATACACAAAGATAGACTTTCACTTCACTCATAGTTTGTGAATGAACAGACTTAAGTGTACTATCTGCAGACGCAATCATGAGGCTGTTTTGAGCAGAGTTTGAAGTAATCAGAGTACAGGATAAAGTGCATTATTTGAATCATTTTAACAATTGAAATCTAAAACTTATAGTATAATATTGAGAGTTAATTTTAAGCTATCTTTGCGGCCCACCTGCAGGATCGCTGAAGCCCACCAGTTGAGAATCTCTGCTTTAAACTATAGGTGTTAGTGACTTCATTTACATGGACATCAGTAATCGAATTATTTGCTTTCATCTAATTAAGAGAATAATAAGACTAAGGTGTTTACATGAGTTGCTTTTTGAATGTCCCTTTCATTATAGCGTTTTACATGTTACAGCACATAATTCGATTAACGTCATTGCGTCACCGCGCTATGCGCATTTCTTCCGGAGTTCCATGTAATTTCGAGTGTTTAATTTTTAATTTTTCGACTTTAACTGCAGTTTGCCACTTTCACTTTCATTCATGGACTTTTTATGTACGTCCTCCGTGACAAACGAGATATTAGATGCAACTTTGAACTGCTGAAAGTGTTGTTTTAATGGAAGTTCATACCACATGCTGAATGGAAGAAAAAACACCTCCGATGCAGGTATACTGTGGGCTGCACTGACTCGGTAGGTGCAGAGAGTGTCAAACAGCCGTGCTTGTGTGTGTGTGTGTGTGTGTGTACTACCCTGTCGCAAAAGCGGCTTAAAGTCCTACATGACAGTAATAGTTCGATTAAGGTGTTTACATGTCTGTACTGCACTTCAATAATGCGACTTAAATCGGCATACTCCACATGTCTTAATTCGATTTCTCTTTAGTTCGATTATGACCTTAATCTGATTAAATTAATAAAAAATGGCTGTTTACATGGTCGACTCTTATTCAGAGTATTGTCTTAATCGCATTAAAATCGAATTATTGGTGTCTATGTAAACGTAGTCACTGACTACGTTTACATGGACATCAGTAATCAAATTATTTGCTTTAATCTAATTAAGAGAATAATAAGACTAAGGTGTTTACATGAGTTGCTTTTTGAATGTCCCTTTCATTATAGCGTTTTACATGTTACAGCACATAATTCGATTAACGTCATTGCGTCACCGCCAGTCACCACGCTATGCGCATTTCCTCCGGAGTTTCATGTAATTTCGAGTGTTTCATTTTTAATTTGTCGACTTTAACTGCAGTTTGGCACTTTCACTTTCATTCAGGGACTTTTATGTACGTTCTCCGTGACAAACGAGATATTGGATGCAACTATGAACTGCTGGAAGTGTTGTTTTAATGGAAATTCATACAGCATGTTGAATGGAAGAAAAAACACCTCCGCATTTCACAATGCAGGTATACTGTGGAGTGCACTGACTCGGTAGGTGCAGAGAGTGTCAAACAGCCGTGCTTGTGTGTGTGCGTGTCTGTGTGTGTGTTTGTGTGTGTGTGGACTACCCTGTCGCAAAAGCGGCTTAAAGCCCTACATGACAGTAATAGTTTGATTAAGGTGTTTACATTTCTGTACTGCACTTTAATAATGCGACTAAGATCGGCATACTCCACGTCTTAATTCGATTTCTCTTTAGTTCAATTATGACCTTAATCTGATTAAATTAATAAAAAATGGCTGTTTACCATGGGTAGACTCTTAATCAGAGTATTGTCTTAATCGCATTAAATTCGAATTGTTGGTGTCCATGAAAACGTAGTCACTCTCAGTTCCTGGAAGGTCGCAGCTCTGCACAGTTTAGTTCCAACCCTAATTAAACACCTGATGAAACTAATTAAGTCCTTCAGGCTTGTTTGAAACCTACAGGTAAGTGTGTTGGAGCAGGGTTGGAACTAAACTGTGCAGGGCTGCGGCCCTCCAGGAACTGAGTTTGACACCCCTGCTTTAAACTATCTAAAAGCTAATAATTACAGAGGTCAATGTTTCTTGAGTTTGACAAAGCATTGAATGTATAGAACAAAATACGTTTTAATAAATGGAGAGAAAATATTAAACTGACAAAACAAAAATCCCTGATATTTAATGACTTGAACAGAAAGAATCCCTGACTATCAATGTCTGGACTAGACCTTTTAAAAACCCATGATGCTCCAGAAATCACATGACCTGTGAGATCCCTAACACATGCAAGCTTGCATAAAGTGGCTAATAATTATTCATTCATTCATTCATTTTCTTGTCGGCTTTGTCCCTTGCGGGGTCGCCACAGCGGAATGAACCGCCAACTTATCCAGCACGATTTTACGCAGCGGATGCCCTTCCAGCCACAACCCATCTCTGGGAACTTCCACACACACATACACACTCATACACTATGGACAATTTAGCTTACCCAATTCACCTGTACTGCATGTCTTTGGACTGTGGGGGAAACCGGAGCACCCGGAGGAAACCCACGCGAACCCAGGGAGAACATGCAAACTCCACACAGAAACGCCAACTGACCCAGCCCAGCCAAGGTTCGAACCTGCGACCCAGCGACGTTCTTGCTGTGAGGCAACAGCACTACCTACTGCGCCACTGGGTTGCCGGCTAATAATTAATTAAAATAAAAAATAAAAATCCTAAAATAGCGCTGTTCTCGTATATTTCGAGAGATCGGTTTTCAGACGAGTGTCCGCAGTGACATCAGCAGATCAGGTGTCAATCCACACGTCAGTCAATCTTTGTGTTCGCAACCCTAATCACAGATCGATGCACCTGATCGAGTTTCAGCTCCTGATTATAGAGCAGAGAGCAACCATTGATGTTTCCCTACTCAAAAACACAAACAGGCAATTAAACTGAAATATTCTGTGCACACAGGAGCCCTTATCTGAGGCGCACATTTTATTCTCGCGCAAACACACACACACATTCTTAAAGGAATCAGATATCCTTGATTGCCCTCTATGTGTGGCCTTCTTATCAAGAAAAATCTCTCCTCCTCTCTGGCTCTTTGTGTTTGGCGGCATTATTCAGTGCACAGTATAGAACTAAAAACATCAAGCACAAATTGAACTGGAAATATCACCTTGAGAAGGAGAAATTAAATGATTGCACTTGCTGTAATGTGTGTGTGTGCGTGTGAATTTGTACCTCTCAGAGTCCTCATTATCCTGCATGTTGAACAGCATGGAAGGGATGAGTTTATCCATGTGCTGAGGCTCCCAGATGATTGCCTGGAGTTCATCATTCACAGTTTTTCTGACAACACCCTGGAGACCCTTAATGCCTGCTACACGGATCCTGCGGCAGGAACAAGTTCAACACGCTTAATAAACACACACTAAATTACACACTCATTAGATCACCACTGGCAGAGCCAACATGTATTGGTCCCAAAAGTGTTTGGAAATGAACTCTATCCCCGCCACTGACACGAGATATCTCGTCAATTAAGAAACAAGAACTCATGTTTTGGTTGTATTATGGTAAGGGAAGTACTAGCGCATGTCCTGAGTGAGTTACGGAGCTTCTGGGTCTCCTGGGAGTGAAATAGAAGATGACCAGAGAAAGTGTAGATCAGATCGCATGTAAAAATTAAAAGTTAGACAACTTTCCTTTATTTTATTGCCTTCTTTATCAGGGCTCACCACAGCAAAATTATCCACCCCCATCGATCTGGACTAAGTTGTGCGTGTATGTGAGTGTATTATATGCTATACAAGCATTTTTGGTGAAAACTATACCTGCATTCAACTGGTAAAAACACAAAGATAAAATCAATTTTTTATGATTAAAAACAAAGGTTTGGTTCTTTATATATATATATATATATATATATATATATATATATATATACACTACCTGACAAAATAACAACTAATAACTTGACTTCTATTGATCATTTGGTATCAGTAGTGGCTTATATGAAAGGCAAAGGCCTCTAGATGACACGTTTTTTTACCAAAATAAAATATGATCATGCCTTGATTTTTAATTATTTAATTAGGACAGTAAGGTCTGATTTTGCTTAGACAAAAGTCTTGTCACTTAACAAAAATAACATACAGTAAAGAATAGAAAGTCATGGTGCAGTGGAAAAAGAGTTAATATTGTATATGACTCCCATGAGCTTGGAGGACTGCATCCATACATCTCTGCAGTCACTCAAATAACTTATTAATAAAGTTATCTAGAATGGCAAAGAAAGCGTTCTTGCAGGACTCCCAGAGTTCATCAAGATTATTTAAATTCATCTTCAATGCTTTCTCCTTCATCTTAGCCCAGACATACTCAAGGCCGAGCCTTCTCATTTATGACCCCTAAACTCTGGAATAGCCTTCCTGATATTGTCCGAGGCTCAGACACACTCTCGCACTTCAAAACTAGATTAAAGACCTATCTTTTTAGCAAAGCATACACTCAGTGCATTACATAGCGGTATGACGCATGATGTGCCCCACACATGATTTTGCTTCTTATTTTTATACACTATGAACAGCAGCTATGCTAATTATTCTCCTTATTCCGTATTTCCACTGGGGGGTACTCTTCCAGAGGACCTCAGACTATGCAGCGCCACTGATGCGATCCAAGACCAGCGACGAGATGATCCCAAGGTTTTCATAATCCTGGACCAGGCCGTATCCTGAGCACCTGTAGTGGTGGTCATGGAAGAGTGGAGAGCATGAGACTGATTCCTGTGATGCTCCAAGGACAGACGAGTCTTCGCTGAGGTCCAGCTTCCTGCGCCTAGACTGCAGCTCTGCACAAGACGTTTGGCCATAGGGGAAATGGTCGTGCCCAACTGAGCCTGGTTTCTCTCAAGGTTTTTTAAATCTTCACTTACGCCAATTGGTGAAGTTTTTTCCTCGCCGCTGTCGCCACTGGCTTGCATGGTTCGGGATCTGTAGAGCTGCGCATTGATGGATTTGCTTTTCAGTGTTTGGACTCTCAGTAGTGAATATTAACCCACACTGACCTGAGCTAAAGTGAACTGAGCTTAATCCCTGAAAACTGAACTGACAATGTTTCAATTCACTATATTCTTCTATGTGAAGCTGCTTTGACACAATCTACACTGTATAAGCGCTATACAAATAAAGATGAATTGAAGACTCAATAATGTTCATCTCTGGTGACTGGGCTGGTCAATCCTGGAGCACCTTGACCTTCTTTGCTTTCAGGAACTTTGATGTGGAGGCTGAAGTATGAGAAGGAGCGTTATCCTCCTGAAGAATTTGCCCTCTCCTGTGGTTTGTAATGTAATGGGCAGCACAAATGACCTCAGGCTGTTGATGTTACCATCCACTCTGCAGATCTCTCACACACCCCCATACTGAATGTAACCCCAAACCATGATTTTTCCTTTACCAAACTTGACTGATTTCTGTGAGAATCTTGGATCCATGCAGGTTCCAATAGGTTGTCTGCAGTATTTGTGATGATTTGGATGCAGTTCAACAGATGATCCATCTGAAATATCTACCTTCTGCCACTTTTCCAAATGATCAACTAGAAGTCAAGTTATTATTTGTTGCTCTTACAACTGGGATCGATGACAAGACTTGTCAGGTAGTGTATATATCATACATTTCTAGCGGAAAATATGAGAGCTGTCGACTTAAAAAAAAGCCCTGGCAGAAAAAGAGTTAAAGTCTCATTCTAATCATGTGAATTTGACTGTGTTAGTTTAAACAAATGGCATCTGGAAACTTGTTTCTCAGAACTAACATCAGAAGCCGTGTATGGCCAGATTTGGTGATAGAAAATAATCTATAGGTTGTCTTCTATTATTAAATTATCAATTGGTTGAACAGACAAATCATATAATGTAAAATCACTGCATTTAAGAGAGTAAAAAACATAAAAAAAATAAGTATGAATAATGTGACGTGCATTAAATAGTAGATTTCAGTAGATCCAAGTTCTATATACAGTTGAAGTCAGAATTATTAGCCCCCCTGAATTATCAGCCCCCCTTCTATTTTTTTCCCCAATTTTCTTCAACGGAGAGAAGATTTTTTTTCAGCACATTTCTAAGCATAATAGTTTTAATAACTTATTTCTAATAGCTGATTTATTTTATCTTTGTCATGATGACATTAAATAATATTTACTAGATATTTTTCAAGACACTTCTATACAGCTTAAAGTGACATTTAAAGGCTTAACTAGGTTAATTAGGTAGGCAGGTTAGGGTAATTAGGCAAGTTATTGTATAATGATGGTTTGTTCTGTAGACTATCGAAAAAAAATATAGCTTAAAGGGGCTGATAATTTTGACCTTAAAATGATTTCTTTTATTTATTTATTTTTTATTAAAAACTACTTTTATTTTAGCCAAAATAAAACAAATAAGACTTTCTCCAGAAGAAAAAATATTATCAGACATACTGTGAAAATGTCCTTGCTCTGTTAAGCATCATTTGGAAAATATTTAAAAAAGAAAAAAATTCAAAGGGGGGCTAATAATTCTGACTTCAATTCTGACTTGATCCTTATTTAGCATTGCTGCTAAAATATAATATTAGATTAGTCTCTTTGAAATGCACATTTGACAGTAGCCTAAATTACTGTCAGTGTTCAAAATAATAGCATTTATTTGAAACTGCCTTTTTTTCTGAATATGTGCATATGTATTATATACCTAAAGACAGGTATATCAATGCTATCAACAGCACAGAACGGACACTAATGCACACACACCTGCTGCGGGTCTCTGGGTCCTCATGTGTAGAATGACACATGGCACTGAACTGAGAGACGAAAAAGTCATATCTGCGATGGTAAGATGGCGTATCCTCCTCAATATTTGCAAACTTCACAAACTACACAAAACAGAGGGGAAAAAAAATCTAACTCAGAATGATTATGTCATAAAAACAACCAACCACACCCAAAATTTCTTCCTGTCTCACACAATACCAGATTTAAAAACACTCCCACGCAAAGGTGCCAAGGCGATATTCCCTTCTTGTGATGTGCAGAGGAAGTTGCTGCTATCAGCCAGAGAAGTGTTATATCTCATTAGACAAGCAATACAGTGTGTTCTGTCTGTGAATATTTGTCTGATTTAATCAAGGGTCCATATTTGACATAAAAATCACTAAAACCGTTTTACATGATCATTTACATGACCTTTTCCTACTGCAACCAACCTTCATTTGACTGCATCCTGTTTTAAAAGTTTCTAAATACAAAAGGACATTGGATATTTTTTGAGAACAATATTTAAAAGATATTTTGCTGAGTTTTTTGTGCTTTTCATGCAACACAGGCTCACTGGAAACACATGCTTCAGCCTACATTTTTGTGAAACTTCAAAAATGACCGCAGATTCTAGATAAAATGAATGCTACGGGGTAGTATGACACCAACATCATTTGTTCATTTTTACAGTGATAATTTTTACATGGAGACTTATTAATCATCAAATTAAGGGTTCTTTTTATTCAGTTCTTTGTGCAACACCAAATAAATACCACAAAACAACTTGTACAATGTGCATGATTTGTAATTGGATACATTTGTCTCACATATCTACATCATCATATCATGATCATGTATTTTTATTTACTGCCATGTCAGCAACAATGGCTATTTTCATGGCAAAAACATTTAGTTAATAAATATACAATTAAAAACTACAAACAAATAAATATGTAAATTGGATAAGATTTTTAACGTTAATATATGAAAAAAAATCTAAAGTTTTTCCTGGTGACACTTTGTTGAACATCTCCTTGAGGGAGTTCATTTCATAAAAAACCCTTCTGCAGTCAATAAAAGCAGGACAGTCCAATAGAATGTGCTTTGCAGTAATTTAAATTTAGCAGAACAAACATTGATTGGGATCTTCACCCTTAGTCTTAAAGTGTATTAAAAATCTGTTTGAAATTTTATACAATTTATTCTTCTTCTATGTATCCCACTCCTCTTGTCACTTACTTAAAACGTAACCATTGACGAGGAGGAATTTCCTATCTATCTCCATATACTTCACTTCACTGGTAGTGGTGTAACAGATCACAAATCTTACGGTTTGGATCACACTACGGTTTTTGAGTCCCAGATTGGACCATTTTTCGGATTAGCAAAAAAGGGAGGAGACAAGTGTCATTTGCTTTACATTTATATAAAAAGATTACTGCAAAAACCATTGGTTTTAACAAACAGAACTTTAGAACCTGGCAACGCAGTGGCGCAGTAGGTAGTGCTGTTGCCTCACAGCAAGAACGTCGCTGGGTCACAGGTTCGAACCTCGGCTGGGCTGGGTCAGTTGGCGTTTCTGTGTGGAGTTTGCATGTTCTCCCTGCGTTTGCGTGGGTTTCCTCCGGGTGCTCCGGTTTCCCCCACAGTCCAAAGACATGCAGTACAGGTGAATTGGGTAAGCTAAAATTGTCCATAGTGTATGTGTGAATGTGTGTGTGGAAGTTCCCAGAGATGGGTTGCGGCTGGAAGGGCATCCGCTGCGTAAAATCATGCTGGATAAGTTGGCGGTTCATTCCGCTGTGGCGACCCCGCAAGGGACAAAGCCGACAAGAGGCAACAGCACTACCTACTGTGCCACTGCGTTGCCCATTAATAAACATATGCAAATCATTATCATTTATCATTCATGTTGCGTGGGTTAGAATCAAGGTTATAATAGTTTTGGATTTTTCATTAGCTTTAGTTTTTATTTCGTTTTGACTAGTTTTCAAATTCAGTTCGTTTTAATTAGTTTTTAGAGGTAGATTTACTAGTTTCTATTAGTTTCTATATTTTGAAATGACTTAAGTTTTTATTAGTTTCAGTATTAGTTTTAGTTTTTTTTCTAAATAAGGATATTTGTTAGGTGCAAGATTCAAAATCAATAGAATAAATATTGTATAATAAAAACTCAGCCATACATTTTTTGAAACCTGTATTTAGAGGATTAACATTTCATCTACCAAAACCATACCCATCCTCAAATTCAAACACAACAGCCCACAAGATAGCAGCCTTAAGTACAATATGTGTGCAAGGCTGCTCTGAGGTTAGATACACAGTAGTGATGGGAAGTTCAGATATTTAACGCGGATGACTCAACATACCAAAATTATGTAGTTAGCAATAGTAATTTCAGTCAGTTAAAACATCACCATGGCATGATCTGAAAAATGTCTTACAGTAAAGTTTTGCAACACAACTGAATTATGATTCACTTATTTAAATTCCATTACGATTTTCTGTTATGAAATAAAATTAAGTTTTTTTTCCACCAGATCCTCTAATTAAGCCCTCGGTTTACCCGCACTGCAGTTGTTCAAGTTTAGTACAGTCACAGCAGGCTGTCATGTGCTGTTTGTGTTTGGTTCACTGAATCACGCATGCGCAGTATTATCGGTTCACCGCTTCTCAAATTTGATCTCAGTGTAACGTTACTGTTCTAATAACTGAATGAGAGTATATATTGGATTATTTCGAGTCAGAGGTAGGTATTAGGCTTGTTAAAAAGTAAGTAGTTTGTGTATAATGCTCACTGGAGACGCAAATTTTTTGGTGAACTAGCCGGTTCAACCGGTTCACTTAGAAGATCCGGTTAAAAAGATTCGTTCGCGATCACGATGCAGAAATAAAACCCATTATTGGGCACAAATGTGTTAAAGTAATAGTTTTAAGGGCCTGTAATGCTGTCACCGTGCTGCTGTCATGTCCACTCGTTGTTTTTGTCACAGGAGCAACAGCGAGGACTGACTGGAGGAGAACCGGCTCAATCTGGCCAATGGCAGCAGGATTACAGACTCTGAGGTGCGAAAGGGTCAAACACCTGCAGCGCAAATTAGATTTACTTCTAAACAGCTAACAGTAAGATTATGTATTAAATACATTCACAAATACGAAAAACAAAGGAGGTTTTTTGCTATAATTTTAGTCAGTTTCAGTTAGTTTTGTATGTACACAATACAGTTCCAGTTAGTTCTAGTTTTTTTTTTAAAACTCTCATTTTTATTTTTATTTCAGTTAACGACAATTATTTAAAATTTTAGTTTTCGTTTTTTCGTTCATTTTCGTTAACTATAATAACCTTGGTTTGAATTGAGATCACGATCTTTTAATGTTTAATCATGCAGCTTTACACTGAATGCATTAATGCAGGCTAAACAAACAGAAACAGTGACAGAAAACACCTTTAGTTAATAGACTAATGCTGTGTTCACACCAGACGCGGAAGAAGCGTCAAGCGCGAGTGATTTACATGTTCAGTCAATGCAAAGGCACAAATAGGCATCCTGCGGCGCGATACGTGCAAATCGCTCGAGTTCAAAAATCTGAACTTCAGCGGACATTCGCGACGCGTTAACCAATCATGAGCTTGCTTTTGTGGGGGGTGTGATTGTGACGTAGCACCTGTTGTTGGTGTCCCGGGGGAAATCCTCCAGCCGACACCGACAACAGTTCATCAAACTGGGCTTGGCTCAGTCAGAAACACCGGTGAAAGCCCCCGTCATTCAGGTTAAGTTTCTGGAGAAGTTTATGGGAGCTGGGTGCACCTCTGAAAGGATTTAGTGGATTCAGACACGGCTTCAAACATATCAACGCTGTTTTTCAGCCTTCATAAAAGCACATAAACAGTTATTTTCTCAATAAAATCCATGTAAGCCATTTAGCAACGAAGCTATAGTCACCGGGCAGACAGAAGCCCTGCCCATGACGTGAATCCGTGTCTGTTCTGAAGTAAATTTGACACGCGAATAAAGCGGATTTGATGCGCGAATGAAGCTGAATTTGACGTGCGAATGAAGCGAGTAAACTCAAATGTTCACGCGTCTATTTACGCACGAATAGCGTGATTTATCTGCGCGTTCCACGTCTGGTGTGAACACAACATAAGAAAGCATTTAGCCCCGCCTTCTCATCTAAAACATACAGCAAAACATGCACCAAGTAATGTATTTTACATTTGAATGTAGACAGCGCCCTCTAGTGGATTTGTCATCTGAATTGTGCAACAAAACATAGCTAGAGCCCAAATTTTTACGTTTTGCAAAAATGTAGGCTGAGGTACACATTTCCAATGAGCATGGGCTGAGATTAGAGTAATGCATAAAAGTATATGACACTAAAACTACCAGTAGGTGGCGACAAGTTCCTGTGAGTGATTTATTAAATTCAAAATAATTGAAATACATTATCGCAGACAATAAAAATATCACACAGTCCTAGGGGCACTTCTATTTTCATGCAAACATTGCAATATCTGAATGACCTGCTTATGCGAGGACATTAAATATTAGCTCACACTACTAAAAAACATAGCTTTGTGATTCGATAGATGATACAATGTTCAAAACACCCAAACAATTCAATGCTGCAGGATTTTTACAATAAAACACTTCAGATCCACTTGGAACAGATATGAAAAAGCCAGCGGAGGAATAATACAGCGGAAAATTGAGAAAGCACAGAAAGAAAGGGGCAGAGCAAGAGATTGAAAGAGAGAATAAAAGAGAAAAAGCACCATAAGAAAAAATGGCAGAATAGCAGTGATTTTTCATCTTCCACCTGAATCTCCTGCTGAGATTGGGTTTGCTCATTCACACACACACACACACACACACACACACACACACACACACACACACACACACACACACACACACACAAACTTACCGAGTTTGTACCCAGCACTTGTAAATCTGGTTCTCGGGACTCCAGCAGTTTGGCTACCATGTGTAAGAAGCTCTCCACAAATGGCTTGATACTCTGGGAATGACAGGCCATCAACAACTGATCCAAAGCTTCCATCGCTATTACCACATACCTGTTCACAAACACAAAGACACAGACACAAACACACATATGAGAAAACAAAATGAACACTTGCCAAGCATGAGTTTAAATAAAAGTTTAAAAAGTATAAACTTATGGCCAAAATGTTTTTTTTTTACGCCCAGCGATGACATTTAAAAACAAAAATACACTAAAACCAGTATTAGATTGAAATATTATTACAATTTAAATATTATTACATTTAATTTAAAAAACAAAGCTGAATGCAGCTAGCAAGCAATTAATTTTTTCCACTAAAATTTGAGTCTTACCCATAGCGATGTCGTACCACATCTCTGGTGAGCCGCTCGGCCAGGTATGCTCCGATGCGGTCCAGCTTCTCAGGTGCCGAAACTGCATAAAACGTCAACTTCTCCATGTCAGATTTAACCAGTCCATCCTGAGGAACAAAAACACACACACACATCTTGCCTTCAAATTATGTGAAAAAACACTTTTTTTGCCATATTGTGGGTAACACTTATAATACTCCAAACATAAACATTGGGTTTAATTTGGTCCTCATTCATTCATTCATTCATTCATTTTTAACTGCTTTTCCGGGGCTGGGTCACGGGGCCAGCAATCTTAGGAGAGACTTTCCTCTCCCCAGACACTTCCTCCAGTTCCTCTGGGGGGATCCCGAGGCATTCCCAGGCCAGCCGAGAGACATAGTCCCTCCAGCATGTCCTGGGTCTTCCCCGAGGCCTCCTCCCGGTGGGACATGCCTGGAACACCTCCCTAGGTAGGCGTCCAGGAGGCATCCGAAACAGATGCCCGAGCCACCTCAGCTGACTTCTCTCGATGTGGAGGAGCAGCGGCTCTACTCCAAACTTCCCGCCCGGGTGACAGAGCTCCTCACCCTATCTATAAGGATGCGCCCTGCCACCCTGCGATGGAAACTCATTTCGGCCGCTTGTATCCGAGATCTTGTCCTTTCGGTGATGAACCAAAGCTCATGACCATGGGTGAGAGTTGGAACGTAGACTGACCGGTAAATCGAGAGCTTTGCCTTTCGGCTCAGCTCCTTCTTTACCACAGCGGACCGGTACATCGACCACATTACTGCTGCCGCTGCACCAATCCGCCTGTCAATCTCACGTTCCATTTATGTTGCCTAGTTAAGACGTTAGACTTAAGAATTGTTTTGTTAACTTTTTAAATTTGGCTGACACTCATTCTATTCTTTTAAAAAGAATATTGCATTTCTTTTTTTCATTATTATTGTCACAACTTTTGTTTAAACCATTGAGTAAAAAATTGCTTAAATTCAGAACCAATTCCTGCCTCATCTTTGATCTGTCGCACACATTACATTTGTCTCACCTAAATTTTACAGCATCCCTTTCAAACATCATAAACTCATAACACACAATAATAATGATACACATTTCAAATATAAATCAAGCGCTCAAACACACAAAGCCCAGCCACAATTTTTGTGTCTAATACAGTGTTTCCCAACCCTGTTCCATGTCTCCCTTATCTGACCCATTCATTTCAGGTTTTTCGAGTCTCTTCTGATGTTCTGATGAGTTGATTCAGGTGTGTTTGATTAGGAAGAGGTTGAAAATGTGTACTGTTGGTGTGCCTTACGGTACAGGGTGGGAAACACTGGTCTAATAGATGCCTTATAAACTTCTAAACATAGACGTATTGGCTTTACCAAGGCTAATTTGGGCTGTCAGTGAAAATCTAGTAAACATCTCACAATCGTCCAAAAATAGATTAGAAGTCAATAGGCAGGAATGAATGACTACAAGTGTGAAGTCTGTCTAATCTGTCTATTAGATGACTAGTCTATTTCTGGACTATTGTTAAACATCTATTACATCCAATTTTCATTGACATGACATGACATGTTGAGATCTATTAGACATCTTTTAAACACAAAATTGCTTGGTAGGAGGAGACTGCCTGAACATTTGAATAATTTACTATTACATACAAGGTATAACATCAATCACACACAATGCATAATCAGACAAATTAAAATCAGACGTTTCTTTTAAAAATATAAATACACATACAGTACACTCATCTGCCAATTTATTAGATACACCTGTCTAACTGCTCTTTAACACAAAATTGTAATCAGCCAATCACATGGCAGCAACTCAATGCATTTAGGTATGTAGACATGGTCAAGATGATCTGCTGCAGTTCAAACAGAGCATCAGAATGTGGAAGAAAGGTGATTTAAGTGACTTTGAACGTGGCATGGTTGTTGGTGCCAGATGGGCTGGTCTGAGTATTTCAGAAACTGCTGATCTACTGGGATTTTCACGCACAACCATCTCTAGGGTTTTACAGAGAATGGTCCGAAAAAAAGAAAATATCCAATGAGCGGCAGTTCTGTGGGTGCAAATGCCTTTCTGATGCCACAGCCTACCTGAGTATTGTTGCTGACCAAGTCCATCCCTTTATGACCACAGTGTACCCATCTTCTGATGGCTACCTCCAGCAGGATTGCATCATGTAATAAAGCGCAAATCATCTCAGACTGGTTTCTTGAACATAACAATAAGTTCACTGTACTCAAATGGCCTCCACAGTCAACAGATCTCAATCCAATAGAGCACCTTTGGGATGTGGTGAAATGTGAGATTTGCATCATGCATGTGCAGCCAACAAATCTGCAACAACTGCGTGATGCTATCATGTCAATATGCACCAAAATCTCTGAGGAATATTTCTAGTACCTTGAATCTATGCCACAAAGGATTAAGGCAGTTCTGAAGTCAAAAGGGGGTCCAACTCGGTACTAATAAGGTGTACCCAATAAAGTGGCCGGTGAGTGTACAGTATAATGTAATGTAAAGGTTATAAGTATTACAAATGCAGTTAGATTATATTAGTTTAAGTCCATTAAATATGAACTAAAACAACTTCAATTATTACTTAGTAACTGTTAATTATTTAGAAATGAACATCAACACAAAGACAAGCATTATATAAAAATGTATTGTTAGTCTATACACATCAGCTAAACCAGTTTATCAACAAAACCTTATTGTAAAGTGTTAGCACTTAGTGTTAAAAGAGAAATCTACTACTTCTGTTGATAATCCAGCCTGATCTCATGAGGAAACGTAACTATTTTATGTTCTGTCAGTTTAGTGCATTTAAGCTGCGGTCACACTATAGTTTGAGCATGTGAAATTCTGTTGTACAGCATTGTGAAAAGGGGCGGGATTAAACAAGATGATTAGACATTTTAAAAAGCGAGGGTTTGGTCCATACTTTAAAGGGCCACAAAACCCCATACTTTAAAGGGCCACCTCTAGTTTGAAAAAAGTCAGGAATGTGGGTGTGTCCAGCTCTGTTTAGGTGGGAGTGTCGGGGGAGGGAAAGAGGGAAGGTTCACCATAAAAATGGGAGTTTCCGTTTGAGCATGCGCTGATTTTAACAGAAGCAAAACAAACTTTTCAACAAATTTTTCGACTTTAACTGCAGTTTGGCACTTTCACTTTCATTCAGGAACATTTCATGCATACCCCCTGTGACAAGCAAGTTATTGTATGCGAGGAACTGCTGGAAGAGTGTAATTTTAATGGAATGTTTGATACCGAACGGCGAATGGGAGAAAATAAAACCCTCTGCATTTCTATGTAACTCAGTAGATAGCGTCAGAAAGCCCTGTGTTGTATAGACTATCCTGTCACAAAATGCAGCGAAAATCCTACACGAAGATAATAGTGTGATTGCTGTGTTTACATTCAGAGAGTAGAGTTTACAGCAGATCTTTCAGTCTATAATATTGTACTATAATATTGCAGTGATATTAACATACTCTAAACTGAGTAACTAAATCATTTTGACTGAGGTATGTCTTTAAAAACTGAAAGAGCACTGCTGAAGTTAAGAACTAACTTTGCCATCTGAATAAACAAACAAAAAACACCGATCACACAGACTTACCTAATCTGTAGAGACAGGACAACCAACACCAACTGGAGCCATGTCTTTATTTAAAAGAAGACGATCGGCAAATCTGGATTTCACCATTTGCAGATGCGAAAAGCTCTCGGGTAAAAAATGTTCCTTACAAACATTCAGTTGCTTGTCGCATGCATTGTAATCCACAAGTGAGTCCAGCTGCGTTCTCATAGCAGGGAAATGAAAACAAAATCTTCGTTGCAGCACAATTATAAACACAACACTGACGACCCGTGTGTCTGAACAATTTTTCTTCTTCCACTTGTTTTGGCAACACAACGTGGCGTCTCT
This sequence comes from Danio kyathit, assembly GCA_903798195.1. Taxonomy (NCBI): domain Eukaryota; kingdom Metazoa; phylum Chordata; class Actinopteri; order Cypriniformes; family Danionidae; genus Danio; species Danio kyathit. The sequence continues at coordinate 49,972,528 of LR812520.1, read as the reverse complement.
CTGCCATCTGAACACTGTAACAGGTAAAAACTTTCTTCGAAGCTATCATGCATATTAATGAAATTGCACCTCATTTACAATAGAGTGCACTATTGGTTTGAACCAAGTCTTTCTCATGAATTAGTGCTGCACACTCAGAGACGTCACGATGTCCTCGCAGGTACAGACAGTCACTCTCCACGCTGGATTACACGCAAGGATCTAATCGCCGTGATGCAGCTTCAAAAATACGTTTTAAACCGGAAGAACAAATTTACTCAAAATAATGCAAAAACAACTTATTTTCACTTTTTTGTGAAATTTATGTGTCCTAAAAGTGTTTATAGCAGCGTGGGACACATATATGACTGTCACCATTTTAAAAAATGTGTTTTGGTGTTTCGTGACCCTTTAAATTTCTGTCCAGAGAGGTCATGTTTTGATCTAAGATTGGTCTCATGCAGTCACGTGATGCAATTTCGCAGGTCAGAGTTCACCAAGCTTAAACTTTGCACCGCAGTGAACTGTGAAACTTGTTGCACGAGCTTGCGTTTCCAGTCTGACGCATTCGCGTGCGTATGAATGGAATTCTATGGGGAGAAAAGTGCAGTGTGACCCCAGCTTTAGAGTTAGTTCAGTCGTACGATTTTAAAAAAGAGGCGTGGCACCCAGCCCCACCCCTAAACCCAACCATCATTGGGAATGAGCAAATCATACTAAATTATACGAATGAGATCATACAAATTCATACAAATTAGCATATCTATATTCAACATCTAATATCCTTTCAAAATAGTTTGTTAATAAAACCGTATTAGCAAATCCTCCTTATTTTTGCAATTACTCTGATTTGCACTTTTACCTAACAAATATGTTTTAAAAACGTGAAAAGCATTAATTTTTGTTATAAGTATACAAATATTTAAGTTTTGAAGGGTAAACAGAATATTAAAAGTAAAAAAAATATTAGTCTACTTAACATTTTATTAAAAAAAAGGTTATTTAGACTGTCTAACAGAAGGCGTCATAAGTAGAAAATCACTTTTACCCAGAATCCCTTTAGAGAAATAAACTCCTGGAGCTCTCAAAGTGCTAATTAACTTAACACGATTTTAACGTACGGTACATAACATGACTTTAGGGAATCAGACCGTTTGTGTGTGTGTGTGTGTGTGTGTGTGTGTGTGTGTGTGTGTGTGTGTCTGTCGGTGGAAACAGTCACACCCTCTCATGAGATTATTACTCACACTTAGCCTTCAGAGAAAACAATTGTGTGCGTGTATGTGTGTGTGTGTCATTTTAATCAACAGAGCTGCATGCTAAAGTGATGAATATGGAGTAATAGCAAGGTCAAAAAAACCTTTGGTGTGCGTGTGTGTGTGTATGTGTTTGAGTGTATATGAAGTGGTAAGAAGTGGTCAGAGATCAAAATTAAAGCACTGCTAATACATATTCATGATAGCAGTTCACAGACATTTCTCTGCAGCGATATGAAAAACAAGAAACAGCTGCCAGTCAACAGCGCATTAAATTTAGATTGATAGTCCAAGCGGCTTCTTTCTTATTATGCCGTGGCATTTACTTTAGCGGGTCTCGGAGGACAGGAAGAGCCGATAAGAATATATTTTGATCAGAGTACTTGAACTGGAATGCGCCTGAATCTCAGTGCATGAACTCTTACATAAAGATGATATTTATTTAAAGCCTCCGTCAACAGTTAGAATTTCTTATGTAAATGAGCAGAACTTGTTGACTGCTGAATTCTGCCGTTTCTCCTATAAACGTGTGTATACACATAAATACACACATTTAATAAAGATAAGGAATTCTCACTTTCTCTGGATTTTAGTGTGACATTTTCTGTGCACATCATTTTTGATAATTACTGATATTTAGTCCATATTTAAGGTAAAAAAATTAAATGTTAAAAAAATGTCTTTTTGCAATGAATAACAAAAAAGTGCCATGTTTTCAGATGTTAATATTAATTTTTAGACAAAACGATACCAATGTTTTGACTTCAGAAGACTTGAAAACATCAGTTATTCTGATCAATTGGCAAGTTTTGGAGAAACAAAAATGCCTTAAATTACAATATTTTAATTAGAAATTTGGAAGGAATATATTCAGATGATGGATGGATGGATGGATGGATGGATAGGCAGTGTTTACCCTACCATTATATTAGGGGGGCGCCCCGCCCTCCCAACGGCTTTCCCCGCCCCCCTTGAAGTCAAGTCAAGACCAGATCACAACTTCTTTTAATAAACAAAGCTAAATAGCCGCATGTACTATCTTATTTACACAACGGCATTTGATTTTGTCTCTACATGGTCGTGCGATTACAAATTTCTGCTCTCTGAATCGTGCACGGTGAAGTTTTACACAGCCACTCTCTGCTGTATGGGAATGAGAGTGCGTGCGCCACGTCATGACAGGACCGAAGACGCGCGTGCGCTCTCGTATACGCATAGCCTACAGCAGCCACAACACAGGTAAATGATGTGTGGGGGCGATCAATGTGCTCGTGTCACAGTGACAGCAGCTAAAATACTGTATATACAAATGCGATGGGACCTCCGTTTAGTTTATTGGTTAGAGATGCTCTCTTTGATGCAACTGCAGCCATTGTATTTCCACAGTTTTGAGCTGATGTGACGCGTTCGCCCCTCTCTAGCGTCTCATCCAATGCTTACTGACCTCTCCCGGAAGCTCAGCGAGTCTCCCGCAAATTTATACACGCCCCCGTGATCCCCAAAAACGAGTTAAAATACTCGGAAATCATGGCGACGAGAGTGAATGAGAAGAGAACAGATCGCGAGAGGCACAGTGATGGTCTAAGCATTACATTTCTTCTGTTAAATGAATGGAGCAGTAAAGATATCGCACGTGCAAATCCCTCCCTCCCTCTCTCATTGAGGGATCTGCTGTCAATACTTGTAGATGAGCAAAATATTTGAATGTTCCTGCATGTATTTAGACCTTTTTACATAGAACAACTGAAAGTTCTGTTTTTGACAATATTGCAAATTCAATAAAAGCTGGCTGGAATTATTAGATAAATAAAACTTTATTTATTTTTTAACATGAATATTTAATAATATAAATTCTTGTAAGTTATTGCTATAAAAGTAGTTTATAAGCCTGTTTCCTTTTAGTAAAGGAGATTTAGATTTATAGGTGTGCATTTTAATTTCTTTCTTGATTGGGACATATTGAATTCTTTATTCATCATTTGCAGTGTTTCCAAATTGCATTGTAATTTTTCATAACAATTTTTATAACTGTGTGATATTATTTTCTGTGGCGGTTCATTCCTCTGTGGCGACCCCTGATAAATAAGGGAATAAGCCAGAGAAAAATGAATGGATGTATTATTTTCTGTAAAAGCTGCTTCTGGCCATGACACGTTCACACCTAAATGGTTATAAGAGACGTGTTTAGGTATTACATGCAGCATCCTTGATTTATTCTCTTAGGTAAGGCAAGATCTCCTCTTAAGGTTCATACTTAGAGGGAAAATGTGCTCATTGCATTATAAAGCATGAAGCATTAGAATCAGTACTCAGTATCAGCCCATCACCATGACAAGGAATCAGTAGTCGTATCGGCTGCAAAAAGTCTGATCGGAGCATCCCTATCCTTGACCCAACTTGGCTGTCAGAGCAGCAATACTCCCACTGGCGGTACAAGACTGATCTTAGTAAGTAAGTCAATAAATACACCCTTAGGAAAAAGAAGTATACTTAAGTAAAAGTCAAGTATAAAAGTATACTTTATTTAGTAAGTATACTAATATCAATGTACTAGTACAGTACTTGTAATGTTCTTCCAGAAGCCCATTAAGAAACACTGCAGTGACAAAAGCTGCACACTTTGTGGATAAAAAAGATATAAAAATTAATGTTAATTTTTAGCTTACGCTTGTAAAGTTCAAATAATTGTTCAGTTTTTTTTTTACTGCTGTCATTAAAAGAAACAAACATGACTCCTTGTGTCCCTGTCAGTCTGAACAGCCGCGCCACGCCGCACCCCTAATCCCACCCCCCCACTATGTGTATAGTGGATGGATGGGTGTGTATAGTGGATGGATGGATGGATGGGTGTGTATAGTGGATGGATGGATGGATGGATGGATGGGTGGATGGATGGATGGATGGATGGGTAGGTGTGTGGATGGATATGAAACAGCAAAACATATATTTTTATCTAAACATTTAACACTTATATTTTTTACAAAATACCCCATAATGACAATGTGAAAAAAGATTTTTTGAAATTGTTGTAAATTCATTAAAAATAAAAATCCTGAAATGTACATAAGTATTTACAGCCTTTGCCGTGAAGCTCTAAATTGAGCTCAGGTACATTCTGTTTCCACTGATCATTCTTGAGACGTTTCAGCAGCTTAATTGGAGTTCACCTGTGGTAAATTCAGTTGATTGGACATGATTTGAAAAGCATACACCTGTCTATAGAAGGTCCCAGGGTTGACAGGGCATGTCAAAGCACAAACAAAGCATGAAGACAAAGGAATTGTCTTTAGACCTCTGAGACAGGATTGTCTCGAGGCACAAGGCTGGGGAAGGTTACAGAAAAATTTCTGCTTCTCTGAAAGTTCCAATGAGCACAGTGGCCTCCATCATCCGTAAGTGGAAGATGTTTGGAACCACCAGGACTCTTCCTAGAGCTGGCTGGCCATCTAAGCTGAGTGATCGGAGGAGAAGGGCCTTAGTCAGGAAGGTGATCAATAACACAATGGTCACTCTGTCTGAGCTCCAGCGTTCCTCTGTGGAGAGAAGAGAACCTTACAGAAGGACAACCATGTGTGCAGCAATCCACCAATCAGGCCTGGATGGTAGAGTGGCCAGATGGAAGCCATTTTTCGCCTGGAATTTGTCAAAAGGCATCTGAAACAAAAATCTCTGGTCTGATGAGACTAAAATTTAACTCTTTGGAGTGAATGCCAGGCATTACGTTTTGGAGAAAACCAGGCACCGCTCATCACCAAGCTAATATCATTCATACAGTGAAGTATGGTGGTGGCAGCATCATGCTGTGGGGATGTTTTTCAGCAACAGAAACTTGAAGACTAGTCAGAATAGAGGGAAAGATGAATGCAGCAATGTACAGAGACATCCTGAATGAAAACCTGCTTCATAGTGCTCATGACCTCAGACTGGGGCGACGGTTCATCTTCCAGCAGGACAATGACCCAAAGCACACCACCAAAATATCAATGGAGTTGCTTCACTACAACTTTGTGAATGTTCTTGAGTGGCCCAGCCAGAGCCCAGACCTAAATCGTATTGAACATCTCTGGAGAGATCTGAAAATGGCTGTACACCGTCGCTTCCCATCCAACTTGATAGAGCTTGAGAGGTACTGCAAAGAGGAATGGGCAAAAATTCTCAAAGACAGGTGTGCCAAGCTTGTGGCATCATATTCAAAAAAGACTTGAGGCTGTAATTGCTCCCAAAGGTGCATCAACAAAGTATTGAGCAAAGGCTGTAAATACTTATGTACATGTGATTTTTCAGGTTTTTTATTTTTAATAAATTTGTAACAACTTCAAAAAAATCTTTTTTCACATTGTCATTATGGGGTATTGTGTGTAGAATTTTGAGGAAATAAATTTATTTAATCCATTTTGGAATAAGGCTGTAACATAACATTTTTTTTAGAAAAAGTGAAGCGCTATGAATACTTTTTTTTCGGAAGCACTGTATTTGTAATGCACTGAAAAAAGCATGCTTAGTAGACAACCTGGAATATTCAACTCAACATAATATTCTAAAAACTTTTTCAGTGATATTTTACCTTGGGGTCCTCTGGGAAAATGTTGTCAACTAGGCGTTTGTAGCGTGGCCGCAGAGGACCACAACACCCACACACACCTGTAGAGAGAGAAAAGAGCCTTTATTAAATACAGAAGACGCATAACCTTGACTTTATATCAGCTTTGAATGCATTCGGTTTAAACTGCAGAAACACAAAATGCTTTTGGAGAGTTTGCGTTTAATTAAATTAAACCGATGTAAGATGCTGCTCTCACATCTGTCTGCATCTTTTATCTATATCTGTTTATCTATTTTAACATGCTATAATGACATCTTTGATTGCTCTGGAGGATCTCAGTTTTTCAGCTTCCCCTGACAGAGAACCATGTTTTAAAGTGTTTGTTTAAGACAAACATCGGTATGGAAATTTTGACCGATATGTTAAATGGTAATTCTTTATACTAGGAAGTCCATAAGTGATATGTTGACTAGTAAGCGTATGAATATGAATTTAGCTGAGCCTAATTACAAAAACAAAAAAATAGTGGTCAACAGAATTTATTTGGTAACTTTAAATTCAGAAAAGGGGAAACTGGAGAACATAGAGAACTTTATGTTCCCGAAATTATTTCGCAAAACAAAATAAACAATCTGGTCTTTCCTCTAGCATAAACAGCATGTCACGTCATGTGGAAAGCATCAATCACACTTCTCATGGCCAACAGCATGCATACTGTATGAAATGGATTAACCAGCAGAAATTATCTATAATCTATTGGCTTATCATTTGTTTTCTTATTAGTCTGATAATGCTAATAGTATGAATACTATTATGAATAGCATGGAGACCAATGTTTGTGCATTGCTAGTTAGTTCATCATTATTAACTCCACATAATAACTATTAGAAATTAAACTTTGATCCATTTACGGAAGGACGCTCACAAAATGTCTTCAGGGAAGATGATCTTTACTTAATATTCTAATGATTTTTTTGGAATAAAAGAAAAATCAATAATATTGATCCACAATGTGTTTTTTTTCTCGTCTATTCCCACAAATATACCCAAGCAGGGATCCAGGATCACTTTTGTGAACATCAGTTAGATGCTAATCAATATTCACGAGACTCCTGGACCTCCTGGGTGAGTTTGGATGTCAGTGACACTTTAGAAATTCTACAAATAAAAATCGTGAAGATATTTTCAGACAAACCACAATTCCTGACGCTAACACTTTAACTAGAGAAATATTTGCAACATGTAAAAAGTAGAAGGATTCAAGAAAAATATATTAAAAAATACACTGACATAACCTGACAAAAGTCTTGTCATCTATCCAAGTTTTAGGAACAACAAATAATAACCTGACTTCCAGTTGATAATTTCGTATCAATAGAGTCTTATAAAGGCAAAGGCCTCTAGATGACGCTTGTTTACCAAAATAAAATATGATCATGCCTTGATTTTTAATTATTTAATTAGGACAGTAAGGTCTGACTTTGCTTAGACAAAAGTCTTGCCACTCAACAGAAATAATGTACAGTATAGAGTATAAAGTAATGGTGCAGTGGAAAAAGAGTTAATATTGTGTATGACTCCCATGAGCTTGGAGGACTGCATCCATACATCTCTGCAATGACTCCAATAACTTACAAATAAAGTCATCTGGAATGGCAAAGAAAACATTCTTGCAGGACTCCCAGAGTTCATCAAGATTATTTGAATTTATCTTCAATGCCTCCTCCTCCATCATACCCAAGACATGCTCAATAATGTTCATCTCTGGTGGGTGACTGGGCTGGCCAATCCTGGAGCACCTTGACCTTCATTGCTTTTATAAACTTTGATGTGGAGGCTGAAGTATGAGCGCTATCCTGCTGAAGAATTTGCCCTCTCCTGTGTTTGTAATGTAATGTGCAGCACAAATGTCTTGATACCTCAGGCTGTTGATGTTGCCATCCACTCTGCAGATTTCCCAAATGCCCCCATACTAAATGTGACCCTAAAACCATGCTTTTTCCTTCACCAAACTTGACTGATCCTGTGTGAATCTTGGGTCCATGTGGGTTCCAATAGCTATTCTGCAGTATTTGTGATGATCCGGATGCAGTTTAACAGATGATTAATCGGAAAAATTTACCTTTATTTTTCTGCCTCTTTCCCAAATGATCAACTAGCGATCAAGTTATTATTTGTTGCTCTTACAACTGGGATTGTTTTGTCAGGTAGTTAGACATATAAATCCATTTTTAGACAAAACGATACTCATGTTTTTACTTCAGAAGTATTGAAAACATATTATGATAAATTGTAATGTTTTAGAGAAACAAAAATGCTTTAAATTACAATATTTTAATTTGAAATTTGGAAGAAATATATTTAGACCTTCATGGAACAACACTTTTTTACTAATTTACTAAGTAATAATAACAAGTAAATAATAGCTGAATTTTCACCTAACCTTTTTAAGATGTCAAAAAATCAGCTTTTACAAACAATTTTTTCCATTTCATTTTGCTGTGGATGTATCTGGTGCTCTCTTATGGAGCCAGATCCGTCTCAAAACTAATACATTTACAAAGTAAAATTAATATGTGCACAACACAATTAACATTTACAAAATCCAATTCGTAAATTCAAAACCCAATTCAAAAATACGCAAATCCAATTTGTAAATTCAAAACACGATTCAAAAGTAAGCAAATGCAATTCGTAAACTCAAAACACGATTCAAAAATACACAAATCCAATTTGTAAATTCAAACACGATTAAAAAATACACAAATCCAATTAATAAATTCAAAACATGATTCAAAAGTATGCAAATGCAATTTGTAAACTCAAAACACGATTCAGAAATACACAAATCCAATTCATAAATTCAAAACACAATTCAAAGATACACAAATCCAATTCGTAAATTCAAAACACAATTTAAAAAATACACAAATCCAATTAATAAATTCAAAACATGATTCAAACATACACAAATCCAATTTGTAAATTTAAAACACGATTCAAAAGTATGCAAATGCAATTCGTAAACTCAAAACATGATTCAAAAATACACAAATCCAATTCATAAATTCAAAACCTTGTGTCAAAAATACACAAATCCAATTTGTAAACTCAAAACACGATTCAAAAATACACAAATCCAATTTGTAAACTCAAAACACGATTAAAAAAAATACACAAATCCAATTCGTAAATTCAAAGCACGGTAAAAAAATACACAAATCCAATTCGTAAATTCAAAACACGATTAAAATACACAAATCCAATCCATAAATTCAAAACACGATTCAAAAATACACAAATCTAATTCATAAATTCAAACACGATAAAAAAAAAGACAAATCCAATTTGTAAATTCAAAACACGATACAAAAATATGCAAATCCAATTCGTAAATTCAAAACATGATACAAAAATATGAAATCCAATTCGTAAACTCAAAACATGATTCAAAAATACACAAATCCAATTCATAAATTCAAACACAATTAAAAAAATACACAAATCCAATAAATAAATTCAAAACATGATTAAAAAATACACAAATCCAATTCATGAATTCAAAACACGAATCAAAAATACACAAATCTAATTCGTAAACTCAAAACACAATTTAAAAATACGCAAATCCAATTCGTAAATTCAAAACATGATTGAAATATACACAAATCTAAATCATAAATTCAAAACACGATTCAAAAACACGCAAATCCAATTCGTAAATTCAAAACACGATTAAAAAACACACAAATCCAATTCGTAAATTCATAACACGATTAAAAAAATACACAAATCCAATTCGTAAATTCAAAACACGTTTAAAAAATACACAAATCCAATTTGTAAATTCAAAACACGATTAAAATACACAAATCCAATTCGTAAATTCAAAACACGATTCAAAAATATGCAAATCCAATTCGTAAACTCAAAACATGATTCAAAAATACACAAATCCAATTCACAAATTTAAAACACGATTCAAAAATACGCAAATCGAATTTTGTAAAAATATTTATGATTTTTACTTGTGAATTCACAAATTGTGTGTTTACAAATTGGATTTTGTAAATGTGAATTGTGCTGAATTTTATTTTGTAAATGTATGATTTTTGAGACTGATCTAGCTCCATACTCTCTCAACACAAATATGGCCCTAATAACATAGGGCAGATATGCAAGTAAGCAATCCTGACACCACATATTCACTCAAGCCAATAAGACCTTCTAAATCTACATATGTGCGACATTAAACTGGGCTGTCAGGATGGTGAGGTGTACAGTATGTGGATGCACTGATGAATAGCAGAATGCAAACTCTGTGTGTGTGTGTGTGTGTGTGTGTGTGTGTGTGTGTGTGTGTGTGTGTGTGTGTGTGTGTGTGTGTGTGTGTGTGTGATGCCACAGTTTGAAGGTCTGATTAATTATTAAAAAAAGTCAAAGAAGAAATCTGAGAGCAGCAGAGCAGCCAACACACACACACACACACACACACACACACACACACACACACACACACACACACACACACACACACACACACACACACACACACACACACGCAGACACACTTCTCATATTCAGCGCACACACCCGCTACACTGACAGTCCTTCACCTGCTACAGCTGAAATTGCTCATCCAATCCCACATGGCTAATAAATCTGAATTGCCATGTGCACGCATGTGTGTATATGCCGACAAAACGTGATTGTCTGTATGTGTGTGTATGTGTGTGTGTGTCTGTGCAGGGATTGTAAAGTGAGATGTGGAAAAAAAGAGCCGCCATTATCAGCTCAAACACCTGATCCAACTTCTGAAAGACGGAAAAAGCGAGAGATGCTCAGAGGGAGAGAAATAAATAGAAAGAGAGCAGGCAAGAGAACGAGCTCTACTGCAAAGTGACAAACGCATCAACAACCTCGTTAGCGGAGGGTGTGCAACAGCCTCGTATTAATCATCAGGATCTCACAAACACACACATATACATAGATACCGAGTCTGCCCAGGAAAGATCTCCTCTCCCAGGTGTGTCTGTATCTGAAGGTCCCGTCAGCCTCAGAGCGTGGCACCTGTCTGTACCTCCTCATCATGACCTCTGACCTTTCGGCGACTACTTTAGACCCCTGGAACCTCCGGCTCGGTCCCAAATAGTGACCTCTCTGGCTCTGCCTCAACTTGTCTGAGACTCTGACACACCTGAGCGGAGCACCTGCGCCAGGACACGCCCTCTTGGGAGAGCCAGCCAATCATAGATGAGTAAAGCAGGCAGGAAGTTACGCCTACTGTGGTCTGCTTGTGTGCTGGCAGATACAAATGAGGCCATTTACTGTTTGCATGAGGAATGAGACTTGCTCTACAATAAAGATTTTTTTCTTCAGACCTTTGCTAGATCTAAAATAAAGCCATTATACACTATAAAAATGATGTTTGCTGTTTGTTCAAACTACTTATTTAAAATGAGTCTTGAGGGTTTTGTGACAATTGTTTTACATTCGACTTAAATTTGTAAAAATAAATATGTTAACTTAATTCCTTTATGTTGTCCCAACACAGATCGATTGTGTGTAAACACAGCATTCGTTACAGTGTACTCTGTAAAAAAGTGATTACTAAGTTGATTTTACTTAAAAAATGTAAGTAATTATGTTGTAACTTAGAACCAAGTTCACTTAACTAAATTGTTTATAATTACGCAAACAGCTCATTTGCTTAAAGGGTCACGAAACACCAAAACACATGTTTTGAGCTGATGACAGTCATATATGTGTCCCACGCTGCTGTAAACACTATTAGGACACATATATTGCACTAAAAAGTGAAAATTGGTTGTTTTTGCGTTATTTTGAGCAAATTCGTTCTTCCGGTTTGAAACTAATTTTTGAAGCTACGTCACGGCCATGAGATACTTGTGTGTATTCCAGCATGGAGAGTGGCTGTCTGTACCTGCGAGTGCATTGTGACGTCTCTGAGTGTGCAGCGTTAATTCATGAGAAAGACTTTGTTCAAACCAACCAGCGCGCTCTATTGTGTATGACGCGCAACTTCATTAATATGCATGATAGCTTCGAAGACTGTTTTACCTGTTACCGTGTTCAGACGACAGAGAGACGCCGTGTTGTGTTGCCAAAAGAAGTGAAAGAACGAGAATTTGGAGACATGGGTCGTCAGTGTTGCATTTAATATTGCTGTGTTTATTATTGTGCTGCAAGATTTTGTTTTCATTTTCCTGCTATGAGAGCGCAGCTGGACTCACGTGTGGATTACAGTGCACGCGACACGTGACAGAATGCGTTTGTAAGGAACATTTTTACCCGAGAGCTTTTCGCATCTGGAAATGATGAAATCCGGATTTGCCACTCGTCTCCTTTTTAAAAAGACACGAAGACAAAAAGATTTGGTAAGTGTGTGTGAGAGCAGTGCCCTTTGTTTGTTCATTCATTCAGATGGCAAAGTTACTTCGTATCGTCAGCAGTGCTCTTTCAGTTTTTAAAGATATGCCATAGTCAAAATGTTTTAGTTACTAAGTTTACAGTATGTTAATATCACTGCAATATTACAGTACAATATTATAGAATGAAAGATCTGCTGTAAATGCTGCTCTCCGAATGTAATTACCGTAATCAAACTATTACTGTCGTGTAGAATTTTCACCGCATTTTGTGACAGGATACTCTATACACACACGGCTTTCTGACGCTACATACCGAGTGCATCTAAGTTACTGAGAAATGCGGAGGGTTTTTTTCTCCCATTCGCCGTGCTGTATCAAACATTCCATTAAAACTCCACTCTCCAGCAGTTCCTCGCATACAATATGTCGTTTGTCATAGGGGACATGCAGGAAATGTTCCTGAATAAAAAGTGAAAGTGCCAAACTGCAGTTAAAGTCGACGAATTAATAATTAGCCAAATAATTCGATTACTGATGTCCATGTAAACACAGTCACTGTCTTTCTCCCCTGCGTCTGTGTGTTTGTTTTGCCTCTGTGTAAATCAGCGCGGGCCCTAATGGAAACTCCCATATTTGCAAATCCTTTCCTCTTTCCTTTCCCCGACTCTACCAACTAAACAGAGAACACTTTACTGACTTTTTCTAAACTAGAGGTGTGAAAACACCCTGCTGAGACAAGGGGGTTTCGTGGCGCATTAATAATAGGGATGTCCTGATCAGTTTTTTTGCCCTCGTGTCAGAGTCATTTGATTTTGAGCATCTACCGATACAAAAACCCGATGCGATACTTCTATAATACATATAAAAAGAATCAAGAAGGGCGAAGAAACAGATCCAGGATGTTACTTGTTTTTTATTCATGAAGACAGACAAGGGAGTTATAATCTGACAGAAGAAGGTTGAAAACAAGGACAACTTTAAAAAGTTTGTGTATGTCTGTATGTGGTGTGAAATTATGGAACAGTCTGGAACAGATTCTCAAACACTGTCAGGATTTTAATCAATTTAAAAAGTTGCATAAATATATATCATTAAAGGAATATAATTATGAATAGAGGGGATAGAAAAAAGATAGACTGAGAAAGCTATGATGAAATTTCAATTAAACGGCTGTTTGCAGTATTATGTATTTTTTGGGTCTATGTTATAAAATGTAAATGTACAAATGGAATCAAACATATAATATGTCAAAGATGCCAAAAGGATAAAATATGTCTCACACAAAGCTCATATGTCTCATGTAAAAAGAAAAAAAAAGATAGGTAAAAGAATAAATAAGTTGAAGAAATAGAAAAATTATGTGTTTGGTAATGGGGTGGGAAAATAATAAGCTTGTTCTTCATCCCACTCCATTTTCGACCATGTTGAAATTTATTTTTTGTTAAAGAATTATGTATGTATGATATTTCTGTTCAAAATAAATAAATCAAATCAAAATGTAATTCACCTTATTTTAACATTCAACAACTCTGTTAACAAACAGAGCATTTCTGTGAGGCAGCTTGAAAAATCAAGTAATAAACAGACTTTAGTGCAATAGTAAATGTAAACATTTTTTATATAAAAACAAATAGCATCTCAACTTAAAATACCCGGCAGGCAATCCCAAGTTTACATATCTCACAGTTTGCTATGGCAATGTTGTCGTCATCAACTTTATAATACCTCTAGACCGCAGACATAGTCGAGCTTTCCGCTTCAAGCTGCTTCCGTGTTCTAATTTGCCGGCATTTAACCAATAGCGTCTCCGCAACAAAGTGATGTCATGCCTCATACGTTGCTGTTTCTGTGTGTTAAGAAAGAGGTCTAACTCTGTGCTTCGAGTCCTGATCGGCAGGTAACGTCCCTACATAATAATGTTAAGGCATAATAAGGTTAAGGTTACTCACTTTTTTTTAAAGTCAACTAAACACTTTTTACAGTGTAGTTTCTAAAACTAAAACCATCTTTGAAAGGAAGAAAAAACTACAACTTAACCATAAGGTAAATGTTAATAAATGTGTTATAATGTTAATATATTATATAATAAAACCAACAAAACATTGCTGATTGTTTGTTAGTATTTACTAAAATGAAAAAAAAGACCTTACTGTCATATAAATCTCAGTATTTCTCGTTTCAATTTAGTTCAACTTGATGTTTTGAGATTACCTTAACTAAAACTATAATACAATTTTAACTGATAGAAATAAAGAAGCTTCTTTTTTAGATTTATTTATTCACTAAAAATATCTGGATATGAAAAGTTCAGATGCAAAACCTCTAAGTGCCATCTGAAATGTTCTTTAAAAATTAGTATTTTTCTCAGCCTCCCATGTTTATGTTCAACTATTTTACTTTAATGGGAAAGAAAATAACCTTTGCAATAAAAATTCTTTGCCATAAAATTTAAATTACTGAACATACACACAGGGGGAAAAATCAGAAGGCACTTTCATTTATTCACTCATTTTCCTTCACTTAGTCCCTTATTTATCAGGGGTCGCCACAGGGGGATGAACCGCCAACTATTCCAGCATATGTTTTACGCAGCGGATGCCCTTCCGGTCGCAACCCAGTACTGGGAAACATCCATACACTCTCACATTCACATGCACTCATCCACTACGGTTATTTTGCTTACCCAATTCACCTATAGCGCATGTCTTTGGACTATGTGGGGGAAACCGGAGCACCTGGAGGAAACCCACGCCAACATGCAAACTCCACACAGAAATGCCAACTGGCCCAGCCGAGACTCAAACCAGCAACCTTCTTAATGTGAGGCGACAGTGCTTCCCACTGAGCCACCGTGCCACCCAGAAGGCATTTTTAGCATCTGAACTCTTCATATATTCAACTTAATACTAGAATAATAAGTTTTTAATTTAAAACCAATTTAAATTATCCATACATAAATTATTATATCATTATGTCAATATAGTGTCTAGGGCTGGGTGATTTGGCGTAAAATCAAAATCTCGATTAATTGATCATTTTAACTCGATTAATGAATGATTATTTTATTTATTTATTTTATTTTTTTGCCCTCATAGTTCACTGACATGTTTTGTACAGTCAGAGAGATTTCTGAATGAAGGGTGAATTACTTAATTTTAAAATAACTAAAGAAAACACACACTATCTACTTCTACTATCTGTGATTATTTATTGAACATCAACAATTATTAAACTAAAATTAACTTTTCTTATAAAAATTCGAAAATAACTCGCCCTTTGGTAAAAAAATAAAAAATAAATTATTTTCAATATTTTTCAAATTAAAAGTAGAAGATAAGCAGTATCTCTTCTAAATAAAATAACTTGTATATCCTGTAAATAATATTTTAAACATTGCATTTCTTACATCTTCTGTAAACAAATATTTTAATGTAAATAATAACTTTAATGTAATAGAAAATATGCCGTCTCAAGGCATCTCTGGCGCAGCTTCCAATCATCATCAATGTAGTACAAAGTAAGGCTCAAGAATGGGTCCATCGCCCTACTTGACCAGAGATCAGATGTGGCTGCAAAGTGGCCGTAGAAGTATAAATCAGCCTTAAGAGATCAAAGTCACGTGACTCCAACATGCGGTAGGGAAAGTAATTGAAAAAACTGACCTGGAAAAATTAGATCGATTATAGATTCTGAATGTCGATTTCGATTACTTTTCGATTAATCGCCCAGCCATAATAGCTTCCCTCTTTAACACTTTAAATTTGGCAAGCCATTTACAACATGGTTTGTTTTGCTTATAGTAGCCAATTACCAAGCAAAATTTAAAAGACAGTTCAATTTTTACAAAATCTAGACAGCTGAATAGATAATATTAGTGACAAATCAGCAGAATGCACTAAAAATATGTCCAATACAGCAAATATTTAACTATGAAAGGCCTAGATAATCAACATAATTATTAGAAGTATGGCCTAATCCATTACCAAGACAGCAATTCCAAACAGGAATGTCACATTTTAGTGATTAACAGTTTAATTTATTTTCAAGCAAAACACAGAATAAACAAACTTTACTATTAACAAACTAGTCCCTAACTAAGGCATTGCGATAACAACTTGGCTATAATTAAAACCGATTAAAACTTTTCATATAAAGTCAGAAAGTGAGAAAAAAAAAAAACAAACTAAATGAAAATAAATTAGGTGAATAAATAAAAGCAGTCCTTATAAACCCATCACTGTCACAATATTTCTCACTCACTGTAATCTTTGACCCATTTCCAAATAGTTTAAGTACACAGACCATTTGTATAGTACAAGTATATCTGGACTGCCATCTTATATGTCCATCTGCTTACATGACATTTTTTCAAAAGCATTGCTGAAAGGAAGGACCACCCTCTGATTTCCAAATTTTCATAATGAAGATTTCATATTTTAAAGTTTCCAAAAACCCCAAAAAAGTGAGGATGCTAAACCAATCAAAGCAACAGGAAAGAATATATAAATCAATAATACCAATATCAAATTAATTCTGAAATAATAAATCATCTTTCTCTCAATTTGTGCAAAGGAAGCTCTATTTTAAGCTAGAAGAGACAGCCACGGCCAGCAGGGGGCGCTCACCCAGAGCGGCCCACCCAGAGCAAGGTGCAAATCCCGCTTCCCACTGGTGCCTGTTGAATCCCCATTACTGCCAACACGAGAGCATCTGGGGAAATGAAGAGATTGATTCAGTGCCTGCAGAGAAAATCCTCTTAACCTTATGAGGACCTGAAATAGCTTAAGAGTTTGAAGAGCGACTGCGGAGCCAGAGAGAAAGCTGCCATAACAGAATTACCATCTATCTTAGAGAGAGAGAGAGAGAGAGAGAGAGAGAGAGAGAGAGAGAGAGAGAGAGAGAGAGAGAGAGAGAGAGAGAGAGAGAGAGAGAGAGAGAGAGAGAGAGAGAGAGAGAGAGAGAGAGAGAGAGAGAGAGAGAGAGAGAGAGACTATGATGCATAATAACCAAGGCACAACTTTTAGGACTACCGTGTGCACTTTGCATAAACAAAAAAATGCAAATGAGCCAATAAAATAGTCAATGAAATAAAATTGGAGTGTTTGCTTTTTGATATATTGGCACTTTTAGAGGTTGGTCTAACACTAAGGGTAATAATCAAGAAAGAATAACAATAAAGATGTAGTACTAAAGATAAAAGTATAGCAGAGCCACGACAATAACATATCGTTGCAATCACTTTTAGCTGATGAATAATAAAAACATTAACAGGCAATCAGAATCCATCTAGCTTCAAAGAGAGCAAGCATTTCAAGGGATAGTTCACCCAAAAAGTTTGTTTTGCTTAACAGTTTTTTTTTTACTCTCAAAGTTTTGGTTGCTGTTAATTTGCATTTAATGAATCACCACAGATTACAGCTAAAAAACTGTATTTATAATCTACTGAAGTAACTGAGTGAATCAACAGATTTTTTGGGGGGGGTGAACATCAGACAATAAATCTGCAGTGTATGCATTATATAGTTGTATACTTCAATGACCTTAAAGTTCGCATGAACCAGAAGTTGCCAAGACTTCTAAGTACTTCCAACTAAATTGGAATATTGAGTAGGGGGCGGGGCTTTCTTTATGCACATCCTTTCCTAGTGGCAAACTAGCATTGAGAGGAGCATGTTTAAGAATATTGTGGCTGAAGCCCTCAAACTGATGTCAACAGAGGTCTGATGGGGTGAGATTTGATTAAAGATTACCAAAACAAACCTTTTTTTCATTAGATTAACTTGCACAGATTAGTTATTCAGCTAAAGAATAGCAATGTGTGCTAGCAAAGTAAACAATTTTGATTTCTATGTACTTCAGAACTTCACTGAAAAAAATTACTGATATGACAAATTCTTTTGGATTTGGACACAACCAAGGGAAAGGTAAACCTCCTAAAACCACAAATGTTCTGTGCTGCAGCCAAAACAGCACACTGCATGTTGTTATTTATACTACATTTGGTATGAAATCTACTTTACAAAATACCTTCTATACAAATATGTGTAGAGGTGAATAGGGCTGCTCGATTATGAGAAAAATCATAATCACGATTATTTTGGTTATAATTGTAATCACGATTATTCAAAACGATATACATTTGAAGTCAGAATGATTAGCTCTTCTGTGATTTTTTTTTTTTTTTTTCAAATATTTCCCAAATTATGTATAACAGAGCAAGGAATTTTTTTGCAATATTTCCTATAATATTTTTTGCTTCTGGAAAAAGTATTTTTTGTTTTATTTCTGCTAGAATGAAAGCAGGTTTAAATATTTTGAAACCTATTTTAAGGTCAATATTATTAGCCCACTTAAGCAATATATTTTTTTGCTTGTCTGCAGAAGAAACTACTGTTATACAATGACTTGCCTAATTACCCTAATTAAGGCTTTGAATTGCTTGAATTACAAGCTAAATGCTTGTATCTTTGCAAAATATGTAGTAAAATATTATGTGCTGTCATCATGGCAAAGATAAAATAAATCAGTTATTTAGAAATGAGTTATTAAAACTATTATGTTTAGAAATGTGTTAAAAATAAATCTTCTGTCCGTTAAACAGAAATTGGGGGAAAAATATAAATGGCCGCTAATAATTCTTCAACTGTAGTTATATTCCTCCCTGTAAATAAGGAAAGGGAAATAAATACAATAGAATAAAAATATAAAACATACTGTGCTTTAAGCATCTTCACTGTAAGAAGAAAACTTTATTAAAAGCTACAAAAGTCCTTCAGTTTAGAGCAGTGAGTGATTTTGACCTTTTGTTGTTTGATTAATAATCATAAAAACAGTTGGCAGCAGGAATATTGCGCACTGTCACTTTAAGAGCAGTACGGTTCTGATTTATGGTTTCACTTTCACATGTCTTTTGATTCTCAACTCCTTTGTTTATTACATAAATGAGGGTTAATATGAATAATCACTAAACACTGCATTTTGACACAAATGTGCATGTATTTGACCATTAAAGCGCTCACATTAAGATGACTTTAGATGTGTGTGCTCTGCTCGACTCAGAGGCTGCAGCGCACGCACACAACAAGCATTCGATCTCTCTCGCGCTTTTAAAAACATGAATGATTCGAATGTACAATGAATGATGCACATCCCCTGCTGCAAAAGTTACATTACAGTACATGCTTTTAGTAATTTTCATGTGAATCTGAGCTTTGCAGAACAACAAATGTATACAACTGGAAAGGGGGCGGTATATGATACAATAATCATTTTATCACGATTAATTTTTTTCATAATTAAAGTCAAAATCGAAACTGGAATTTCATTTAATTGCACAGCCCTAGTTTGGATGAATATACAGTAGGGTGATATCAGGCAAATTGGGCCACTTTTTTTTTTTTTTAAATCACTTGGAACAAAAAAAAAAAAAAACATGGATGACATTTAACTGCGTGCTTATCAGTAATAAGGGCTGTTTTTAATATTTTTGTGTTGAATTGGTGTAATAAAATAGAATAGTTCAAGCCCTGCAGGTTGAAACATTAGCTGCACCACATTTTTGTTGAGACAATGTTCAGGCCGGGTGATCAGCAAAAATGGGCAAGTCAAACTTCAAAGTAAATTAGTAAATTATTAGTAAACTGGTAAATTATGTTTAATTTTATAACCTAACAGAACACTGCATTTAAATTATAGTTAAATTACATCCATTTGAATTGAATGATACAATGAAATAAAACAAAACAGTAATTTAAATTTTATCAATAAAACTAATTTAATAAACATTGAATATTTTGAATATCAATTTCTATGACTACATCATAATCGTTGTTTAAAAAATATTATTAATAACTTGCTCATATTGGGAAAAAAAAAAACTCTTGAGAGACCACAAGCATTCACTTTGACAGGGTTTGTAAAATTACAGTAAAAGTGACCCTATAATTAATTATCAAATATATTTATGATATATACACAACCAAGAGTCCCGTTTCCATTAAATCAATGTAAATGATTAACAAACATTTATCAATACTGCTAAAAAGATGAGTAGATGAGTAAAAGATGAGTGAGTAAACAAGCTGAATGAATGTCTTTGAATGGATTGAGCGAGTCAGTGATTCAACGATCCACACGTAAAAGCATATTTGCATGGTTTCTAAGTGAATCAGCAATGAATGACTAAACGAACCACTCATTAAGACAGGCACTTGCTAGGGATGCAACAATTCACTCAACCCACGATTCACGATACTGATCTCACAATAAGATTTTTTCACATTATTTTTTAAATCAAAAACTGACAAGTGGCCTTTATTATTTTTCAAATGCTTACAAAAATTCCTGTGCAAAACAAAAATATATTTGACAAATAATCAAACTAAATTGCAATTTTCAAACAAACTTGAAAAAAGTTGACAAAGTTGAAAAAACAAATGTAAAAAAACCAAGTAAAAAATATAATAATAAAAATAAGATAAATTTTATTAGATTTAATTTAAAGGTGCAGTATGTACAGCAAGTTTGACACCCAGTGGTTGAACTAGGTATTGCATCCCTGCATCAAAACAAACGCAAGCACAGGTTGCCAGATTGAGAACAACAGGAGCCTGACGATAAAGCCTAAAGGCTGATATTAATTGAGTTCCAAAAAGTTCCAGCACATGATAGAAGGAATATTCTCTATATTAAAAGGAGTTTTTGCTCTAACCAACACCTAAAATTTATATATTAGAAACAGTTTCTATTTCTTGCATTTGAACAACAGAAAACTGACAATGATCACTTCAGGTACACCTCATGTGCTTTATTCAGTATTAAATGCTAACAATGTCCGTTTGAATGGCATTTTACATTTATTGTCATACTACTGAAAGCAGCAGCAGATAGTTCACCTCAGATCTTGAAAATAAAACAAACCATTTGAAACTGAACTTTAGAACTGTGACTCAAAACCAACACATATCAGTGATTCAGCATGTACATATAATAACGTTAAAGAGGTTTAATATGTATTAATTAGATTATAAACCTTACCATTTTGTGGGTGGGTGCATATTCTGTGCTATTAAATGGCTTTATTTAAATTTCTGTCGTGTTTCGTCTGGTGCAAACAGCCAAATTGCTTATCACTGCAAATCTCGTCACATAAAGTGTTGTTAAGACACAGGGTTTCAATGTAATCTGCTCACCTAATGTTTACATTTGTAATATTTATATTATCTGCTAATTAATAACCTCATGTGGAACTCTGAATCTGTGTCTCATTTCGAAGGCTGCTACTGCACACCAGAGGTTGCATTTCGGTCCTGAGCTCATGATTTGTGAGCCATTTTGAATGAATGAATTATTGAATGAATGAATAAAAATATGCTGTTTTCCAACAAGGCAACCCGGGGGTGCTGAAATATAATTGGCTGAACTGGCATTGGGCGGGTTGAAAGAACCAAAACGAAGACACCGTTCCGGCATGTAACAGACATTTTCAAAGCAGAATATCTGACTTCAGCATTGTTTTTCAAATAAATAAGAATGTTTCCTAAATATCTGCAAATATGTTATGGTATTTTTATGCTTTAGAAGAGTGAAAAACTTACATTAGGGATGCTCATTTCAGTTCATTTTGCTAACCAACAACCACTGCTCGTTAACTGGTCAGATTAATATTAAATTATTACTTAATTAATAAAAAAAATTGACGTGTCTATTTTGTGTCTGACACATTAAATATTGCATTTACATGCAAAATACTGATTTATTTTAACATGTGAACAACAGCATTCAGAACATATTAACATCAGCACATCTTCAAGCAACTGCAGCATTTCCAATAGCATAGAAAAAAAGAATAAACTAAATAAAAAGAATAAAACAAATAGTCCTGCCCTAGATATTTTTCACTTAAATTACTAGTTTAGATTACAAAACAAAAATGACTGAATCCTTTTTGAGAACTGGCAAATGCCACTTGTCCAATCATGTTTTTTTTTTTTGTTTTTTTCCGTCAAATAAAAATAGCAGGCTACCTCAAATCGATCGCTCTACTGCAAATATGCATTTAATCAACAACCCTGCCTCTGCTTTCATTTGATTGAAGAATAAAAAAGACGCAACTGAATTAACATGCTTTTTCTGCTCAGAGTTGACTTTTTCAACTGCAACCACACAGCAACAAGCGCATAGGGTGCCGCAAAACGCTCGCAGCCGTTAGTAAACCATTCAAAAGATGCCCCTCTCATGCAAAAAGTGCGTTCGCTGTGATTAGCTCCTTCTGCAGCCAAACTTTAAAAATATTTTTTTATCATTTAACCGATACCATTAATTGATTAAAAACGCACCCTTTCGGTTAACGGTTAATCGGTTATTATAAGCATCCCTAACCTACATACAGCACATATAAACAAACGAAGACTCTGTCTGCTGCCACCTACTGGTGGTTTTAGAGTCATATTTTATTCACTCATGATAAAACGGGCAAAAAAACAGCACAAAACACACTCATCAAAATATTAATTATCACTTTCAAAAAAGAGAATTACATGACTAAAAATTATAATAGCATCTGCCATGTTCCATACTATTTATACATACAGTATGAGCATATTTGGATGCAGGAATAGTCTTGTTTTAATCTGCCACAAGGTTTGAAACCCACAGTGAATGTTCAATGTAGAAAGTCCTATTTGAGAGTTTAACATCTGACCTTGCATCTGTGTGTGTGTGCGTGCATGTGTTTGCTTTAAACCTGGCTTTCTGTTCTCATTTCAAGCAAAGACCAAAGTCTGTGAGGCAAAAAAAACCCTATAATCCTTTGCCATCTGACAGAATACAGGTAGAGTCTATACAAATACACTCTTCCAAACCCACTGATACACACGCGGTGCTAAATTTACCAGTACGGGTCGATGGAGTGGAAGACAGATAACAAAATATGCATGAGCTAGTCAATACAGAGAGAAAAAAAGGGAAGGGAGGGGAGAAACGGAAAACCTCTTATCGCTTGCTACCATCCGAGCGGTTTCACGTTTGAGGGAAATTCAACCATTTAAACGCTTCTGCGTAGTCTGCACATTTGAGTTGCACTTATGAGATCATTAGCCCAGTTACTATTTCCCATAATGCAATGCAACTGTATCCGAGCATCTTAAAACATGACTGACATCTGGGAGAACGACAGGCGGTGACAATTAATTTTACTACAGAAGAAATCATGCACGTCTGCATACTGAGGATTGGGTAGGAAAACAACATGAAGTATGCGTGACATTTGCTTAGGCAGTGTGTAAATACGCCATTTCAAACGCATTATCCCTCTGCTTTTTTCCATTTTCTGAATGGTTCTAATGAGAGTTCGAACCAAATGGCTTTTTCAATAAGCCGAAGCCGATATTTAAAGATCAAGGTGGTCAATATAATGCTGAAGGGCTGCATGCATGTAGTTAACATGCTCATCTTAATGAAATATTGACGTAAGCATGATCAGTTTAATGTTAAAGTGACAGCTATAACATAGAAGGTCATGTTGAGTGACGTGAGGGTGAGTAATTCAATGACAAAAGAAAAAGGACAAGGTATGCATGTCAATTAATGCAAATAGATGGAATAAAACATCTGATATGTGAAGGTGGCGTTAGTGACATTTAATTAGCTTTTATCCGATGATGCCTTTGGACTGTGTCAGTGTCTGTTTCATGCACACGACATAGATAAGCAACAACAAGTAAACATGTCAGCTGAGCGGACGCTCTTTGGTATGACTGAACATCATGCCAGAGCAGCAGAATGTTCAATTTTGTTTGCCTAAAGCACCTAGAGATGGCTGTTTACTCAAGAACTTTACTATGAACTGTTTGCCTAAATAAATAAATACCAACATTTAATTACCAAAACATAATTTTGAAACCAAATTTAGCCAAAAATAAAAATCATTTATTGCAAGTTTTAGGTTTGGCTTGCTTTATATTAAGCGTCTATCAATGTATTTATATCAAAGTGTAATTGCGCACAAAAAATTATAATTGTTAGGTAAAATTTAACACTGTGTATATATTACAGGGAGTGCAGAATTATTAGGCAAATGAGTATTTTGACCACATCATCCTCTTTATGCATGTTGTCTTACTCCAAGCTGTATAGGCTCGAAAGCCTACTACCAATTAAGCATATTAGGTGATGTGCATCTCTGTAATGAGAAGGGGTGTGGTCTAATGACACCTCATATCAGGTGTGCATAATTATTAGGCAACTTCCTTTCCTTTGGCAAAATGGGTCAAAAGAAGGACTTGACAGGCTCCGAAAAGTCAAAAATAGTGATATATCTTGCAGAGGGGATGCAGCACTCCTAAAACTGCCAAGCTTCTGAAGCATGATCATCGAACAATCAAGCATTTCATTCAAAATAGTCAACAGGGTCGCAAGAAGCGTGTGGAAAAACCAAGGCGCAAAATAACTGCCCATGAACTGAGAAAAGTCAAGCGTGCTGCTGCCAAGATGCCACTTGCCACCAGTTTTGCCATATTTCAGAGCTGCAACATCACTGGAGTGCCCAAAAGCACAAGGTGTGCAATACTCAGAGACATGGCCAAGGTAAGAAAGGCTGAAAAACGACCACCACTGAACAAGACACACAAGCTGAAACGTCAAGACTGGGCCAAGAAATATCTCAAGACTGATTTTTCTAAGGTTTTATGGACTGATGAAATGAGAGTGAGTCTTGATGGGCCCGTGGCTGGATCGGTAAAGGGCAGAGAGCTCCAGTCCGACTCAGACGCCAGCAAGGTGGAGGTGGAGTACTGGTTTGGGCTGGTATCATCAAAGATGAGCTTGTGGGGCCTTTTCAGGTTGAGGATGGAGTTAAGCTCAACTCCCAGTCCTACTGCCAGTTTCTGGAAGACACCTTCAAACAGTGGTACAGGAAGATGTCTGCATCCTTCAAGAAAAACACGATTTTCATGCAGGACAATGCTCCATCACACGCGTTCAAGTACTCCACAGCGTGGCTGGCAAGAAAGGGTCTAAAAGAAGAAAAACTAATGACATGGCCTCCTTGTTCACCTGACTGAACCCCATAGAGAACCTGTGGTCCATCATCAAATGTGAGATTTACAAGGAGGGAAAACAGTACACCTCTCTGAACAGTGTCTGGGAGGCTGTGGTTGCTGCTGCACGCAATGTTGATGGTGAACAGATCAAAACACTGACAGAATCCATGGATGGCAGGCTTTTGAGTGTCCTTGCAAAGAAAGGTGGCTATATTGGTCACTGATTTGTTTTTGTTTTGTTTTTGAATGTCAGAAATGTATATTTGTGAATGTTGAGATGTTATATTGGTTTCACTGGTGAAAATAAATAATTGAAATGGGTATATATTTGTTTTTGTTAAGTTGCCTAATAATTATGCACAGTAATAGTCACCTGCACACACAGACATCCTCCTAAAATAGCTACTAAAAACTAACTTCCAAAAATATTCAGCTTTGATATTAATGAGTTTGAATTGTGAATTGTGAAGATGTATATAAAATTGGTGCTTCTGAGGAAACAGAAACACCCATAATGAACAAGATATACTGCTGTCTGATTCTTTTGGATAGACTTGAGCAGAGCCGAAAACTGTCTCATGGCAAATTCAGACTAAATATTTAGCAGGAGGCTAAAGTATCCAGTGTTGCAAGTAGGTGACGCCTAAAGACTGAAAAACGCATCACAAACATGGAGAAAAAAAACAGTAAGAAACAGAAAATCTGAAAATCCTCTGTGGTCTTCATATCAAACTGGATAAAGTATTTTAGGTGAAATAGTGGTGAAATGAAATGAAAGAATGGGGAGAACTTTCTGTAAAATGTTAACCTGTCATAGCAAAACCCAGTGCCTCACGGGTAAGTAGATTTAATTGAGTGTTAAAGTATAGAAACTGCAAAAAGGCACTTAAACACTACATTTGACTACAGTTTCAAGGTAAAATGAACATTAGGTTGGCACTGGCAGTATGACTCCAACTACTTTTAGTCTTTTTCACACTAATGACATTTACAGGAAGATATTATTGATGAATAAAGGATTATTTTGTGCAGATTTTTGCACAACACCAAATAAATACCACAAAACAACTTAACAGTGTCTATTACTTTTGAAATTGAATACATTTGTCTCACCTATCTATATTCATATGGACAATTTTTCTGCCGTGATCAGTTTTTGAGACCAGGGATGCATTGCATGCTTCCACAAAAGAGGTAAAAATCAAGGTTAAAATTGATTGCAGTGCACATTTCTGTTCTGTTTGCATTTGAAAACACTACTGGTTGGGTTTCAGTGGCTCGCTAAGTGACAAGCCCCACCTTCTCATGGACGTGTACACAAGGGGTGGTGTATCAAAACTTAACGTTCCCCAAGTGTTTCAGATTAGTATGTAGACTGCTCCCTCTAGTGGATTTGTCAACTGAACCATGCAATGAAATGTAGCAAATGTACATTCATTCATTCATTCATTTTCTTGTCGGCTTTGTCCCTTGCGGGG
This sequence comes from Danio kyathit, assembly GCA_903798195.1. NCBI lineage: Eukaryota > Metazoa > Chordata > Actinopteri > Cypriniformes > Danionidae > Danio > Danio kyathit. Next base: position 49,945,840 of record LR812520.1, on the reverse strand, counting down.
TTGCCACAGCGGAATGAACCGCCAACTTATCCAGCACGATTTTACGCAGCGGATGCCCTTCCAGCCGCAACCCATCTCTGGGAACTTCCACACACACATTCACACTCATACACTAAGGACAATTTAGCTTACCCAATTCACCTGTACTGCATGTCTTTGGACTGTGGGGGAAACCGGAGCACCCGGAGGAAACCCACACGAACCCAGGGAGAACATGCAAACTCCACACAGAAACGCCAACTGACCCAGCCTAGCCGAGGTTCGAACCTGCGACCCAGCGACGTTCTTGCTGTGAGGCAACAGCACTACCTACTGCGCCACTGGGTTGCCAGCAAATGTACAATTAAACACATTTTATGTTTTGCAAAAATGTAGATTGAAGCACGTATTTCCAATAAGTCTGGGCTTGACTTTTCAGATACACTGAAGAAAAAAAAAAGATTCATTGGATTTACTCCATTTTTTAAGGTAAGTGGTTGCAATCAAATTATATGGGCTGAATTTAAACAAACAAATTCAATTGAACATTACTAAATTGAATTTGTTTGTTTAAATTCAGCCCATATAAATTGTTTGCAACCGGTTACCTTAAAAAGCAAGTAAATCCAACTAATCATTTTATTCAGTGTACCTGCGTATAAAGGTTTCAGTCTTGAGGAAAATGTAGACACAATCACAGAATGCAGTAAATAAAATGAAACAAATTATATCATTCAGGATGAATAAATATAAACTAGGGATGTACACAATTAAATAATGGAAAAATATATTTTAAATATGCAATCTGTGTGTCTGTGTAAATAAATAATGCCATTTCATTCACTTCAAACATGGAACTTTAGCTTGATTTGGAGAAAAATATTGTCATTTCATTTACACACACAAACTGTTAACCGTTTCTGTTAACTTTAAGAAATTGTGACAGAAATATATGACTATTATTATTGGACACTCTCAGAAAAAAAGGTACACGGTGGTACAAATTATGTTCTTTAAGGACCAGTTTTGCACCTTTGTAAAAGTTGTACCCAGAAAAGACCTCTTATGATACTGTTCTGTACTTTTTATGGTACAATTGAAATGGAGATACGCAATCTATGAAAATAAATATTACTGGAAAGACAAAGTGATTTTATGAATAATTTCCATATTAAACATGAATCATTTAAAAGCATATGTTTAAAGAAACTCATAAACATTAGTTATTAAGTTCTAAAAACAAAACAACTGGTAAAACAAAACTATAGGTATTGTAAACTAAACATTTAAGGCATTTTTAATAAACGTTTGGTAAGCATTTTCTGATAAATACATTTTCATTATTGATATTTGCACCTTTTTGGCGTTTGCTTTCCACTTTGCACGTGAGCTGGCAAAAGTCCTGCATATGCAAAGTGTTCATGCAGACATTTTACTATTGTAAAACTAATCAAACATTGTGCATATCTCATTACAATACTTTTGCATGCTTCTATTTCTATTTTAAAATTAAGTCAATTTAATTAATTTTTAGGTGATTATAAAGGTATTATGTGAAAATTGGAGAAAAAAATGTTTTATATTGTACATGAGAATGCATTTATGTAACATTTTTGTGAAAAGTGTTGCGAAATGTTTAGAAAGAAAATGGATCTTTTGATTTATGTTAAAGTATTTTTTATTCTTTATTGTATATGGAAAAGGTGCATTTACAAAAAAAGAAACTTATTAAAAAAACATTGTTTCAAAATGTATTTGATGTTTTATATTTACTGAAAATAAATTGATGCATTTTGGATATAGCAAAATGCCTTTAAACAGTTCTTGAAGGAACTCATTTGACACTGTAAGGTACAAAGCGTCTTGTCACTGTAGTGGTACCTTCATGGATCACATTTGGATGAAAGTGCAATATTGTATCTGCAGGTTTTAAAAACCAAAGGTACATTTTGGTTTCCCATAATACAAATCATGTCCTTAAAGGTACAAACTGCAATGGCACAAATCTGTTTCTTTGTCTTAAGGTACAATTCTGTTCCATAAAAAGATACTGCCCCAATGACAAGGGTTTGTACCTTCTTTGGTACAACATTGTACAATTTTTACTGAGAGTGTACAGTAAAACGTACTTAATAACATAAAAATCTCTTTGTTTAATGATGAAGCAACATTCCTTCAGCGTGGTAATAAGAATATGAAACATTATATAAAATGCATATAAAAGACTTAGACTGCATATACAGTAAAAGACTACATATAAATAACAGCAGCTGTAATATTGTGTAAATATACTGTACTATACTATATATCTGTAAAACTACTATAGTGTTTGATTTCAATGAATAAGACAACCTTTCTGACTACTAAAAATAAATAACCAATAAAATGGAGTATCCAAAAGAACTTTAACAGAAAAAAAAAATGGAATTTGTGAAAAATAAATGAGAACTCAGATAAAAATAATGCATTTTTCATGGGGCCCTGTGCGCAGCTTCTTTGTGACCTCCATTTAATTCCTCGATTGATGCTAATTTTGTCACTAGTGCCCGGAAGCTGTCAAATCCAGTCATCTGGTGGTATTTTGCTGACAATTAAACACAAATTTCTTAGTCTAGGTTACACAAAGAAAGAGTAAACATCGTTCATTGACTACTGTCCTTGTAACCACACAAATCAGGGTGGAAAATCTGCAAAGCTACACGAAAAAATCTGCTAATCGGCCTTTCAGTGGACACATTGACCAACATTTTATCAAGACATTGTTAACAAACTGTCAAGCCTAATATTTCATACTTACATACATTACAGAGGCTTCATTTAAAGGATCTGTAATGTATATAAATATTACAGATGCTTCATTTTTAAAGTGAATGCAGCAAAAAATGATGCAAATCAAGCACATGTGAAAAAAAATAATAATTAAAAACCAAGCATGAATACGCCGATCGGACCTACCGGCATCAGCATTCTCTGAGTCCATGTCTGTGTCTGTTCACTGGACCTGCAAGACAATCGCTCTCTTTCTGTCTTTCTCTCTTAAGGTGCTGTACAGTGCAGGAAGTCTAACCATATTCTACAACACACACACATACACACGCGCACACACATCTGCATGAGGACACAACAAGGGTGAGCTGTATTTAATTCTGATGATGCTGATGTTTTGGCACACTGAAAATTTCACTGCGGTGTCAACACCAGCATCTGTTTGAATAATGCCACCACGCACACACACACACAAACACACACGTGCTAGCACTCTTGACCAAAACAAAACACACACGCCGCCGCTTTGCCTTGATGTTTTCCCTCACAACGAATCTTCACTAGCGCGTCGGCCACCACGCATATGAATGAGACACTGCCGAAAGGGGAAGCGAGGAACACCAATACAAAACAGATCAAACACACACAGATCAAACTCTCGGGCGCACTCAAAACGGCCAACGGAAGATCAAACTTTGCTTTGCGAACGCGCACATTATCATCTCAAAGCCATGAGATACAGAGAAAGATCCTTGAGAGACAGCGAGATAAACATGGAGGGGATCCTTCAGAGAGAGAAATCCTTGAGAAAAAGAGAGCGAAGGATGCTACACAAACACATCTACATAAAATGCATTCATACTGCCAATCGGTTATGATGTTTTAAGGAATTGATCTAAATGGAAATAGTCTATGTTTTGGTTCAGACTGCAGTTTTTTTTTTTGTGTGTGTAAAATGAGAAGCAATTAACATTTTGCATTACTGCTGCTTAGATATCTAAAGCGAAAGAACAAAAGGCATAAAATCCTATTGAAACAGCAGTTCTCATGTTCAGCAGGGTGTGCAAACTACAAATTAGCAAGGAATGACTTTTGTATCCAAAGTCAGGGTTTGCCAATGCTTTGCTGGCAACTGAAGCTGTCAGGGGTGTAAAAAGTCTGTAAAAAGAATCAAATATATTTATTAGCATAAATTATAATAGTTTTGATTATATTATCTGAACTGGCAACTGACATTTTTTTTAATTAATGAGCTGCAATAATTAAAAAAGACTATAAAGACTATTCGTTATCAAATTTGGCAATGACTTCTGTAATTTCTTATTCAGTTTTTGCCAACACTTTGCTGTCAAAAGAAAGTGTTAAGAGTGTCCAAACTCATGCAACCAAACTAAAATAGCCATTTATTTTTATTATTGCGAATGATTAAAGATTCAAAAATAAAATTTACATTTTCATATTAAATTACAATAATGGTACAAACTGTTGTTGTTCTTAATAATAATATTTGCCTTTATTTAAAAAAATGATTGTAAATATTGTACATTTTATATTACTAAAAATATTTTATATTATTATTTTTTTATTATATACTTTTTAATTATTTTTATTATATTCTTATATTAAAATAATTCAGTATACTAACTTAAGTCTCTATAAAAGAAAAGATTATTATTATTATTACTATTATTATTATATGAAGATTTTCAAAATCATCAAACAATAACAATTATAATAATAATGATAATTATTATTATCATTATTATGTAGTATATAACTACAAATAATAATAGTTATACTATTAAAAGGAATATAACATTTTTAAAAAATTATACATAAGTTTAAATATATATTTTTATAAGTTAAAAGGTAAACCTGGAGCACTGTTAATGCTCATTACTAAGGTTAAGTAAGGTTACTACTACTAATGGCCATTTTTTTTATTATTATTATTATTATTATATCATTTTATTATTATATACTTCAATTATTTTTATTATATTATTATATTAAAAAATAATGCAATATGCTAACTTAAGTGTCTATAAAAGAAAAGATGATTATTATTATAATTAGAATTATTATATGACGATTTTAACATTACAAATTAAATAACAAAATTGTCAAATAATAATAATAATAATAAGCATTGTTATTATTATTATATGAAGTTTTATAACACTATAAATTCAATAACAAATCAAATAATAATATTAAAAAAATAATAAAAATAATAATAATAATAATAATTATTATTATTATTATTATTATTATGTATATAACTACAAATAATAATAGTTATACTATTAAAAGGAATATGACATAAAAAAGACACATATAAGTTTAAATATATATTTTTATAAGTTAAAAGGTAAACCTGGAGCACTGTTAATGGTACGGAACAATACGGTCCAGTATGCTTTTATGTCCTTTTCCACTGTCAAAAGGTACCAAAAAGTGAACTGTACTGTACCACTTTTTGGGTACCCTTTCCAAAGGGTACCTAGTACAACAAAAGGGTACAAAAAAGTGGAGCCAGGCACGCAGCTGAATGCTATTGGTTTACAGAGAAAAATAAAAACAAAGGAGCAAATGATTCTTTCAGCAACCTAAAACATGAACAAACTGCCATATTTAATTATTATAATCACCTTTTGGACTATTTTAAACTCAAAATGACGGATTTACTTTTTAACAAGATGTTAACGCTACATGTGCTGGTGAAGAATAAAGTGAGAGGTTTGTACTGACTGTAGGTCTATATGTTTTGTATTGCTTATGTAACCAAATCATGCCTAAATATATGTTTTGGGTATTTTTTTGTAATTGGTAACAAGTCTCTGTATATGTTCATATATATTATTTAATTTCTTTAATATAAACGCAGACGTTACAGTAGACTATTTGGCATTATCATTGATCTGCAGCTATAATCAAATCCTGTACATAGAAAGGTTAGTAATTAACATTTACACATAAGCATTTATGTATATACAGCTTTTTTTTGTAAGAAGTGCTTCTCGATGTGTGAACTTCAAAATAAGAATGACGTTGATTGCAACTTCCTGCCGTATGCCACGCCTATCAAAAGGGTACCATTGGTACCACTTGGCAGTGGAGACACAAGTCTAATAAAGGTGACCCAAACCAAACTGTACCGTATTGTATCACTCAGTGGAAACGAGGCATAAGACATTACATGTTTTATCATGAGAATACAAAGTTTATTTAAATAACAAAAACGTTTAATTGCCCATATTTATTTATTAATCAAATATCCCAAGTATTCCTTATCAGAATGAATTCGCTCACAACGTCTTGCCATGCTTTAGCAACCTCTTTAAACAATAGACTTTAATGCACAAGTAAAGGTACAAGTAAACAATGTTAGATAACTAGTTATATAAAGTCGGTTATGCTGTAGATGAACGTAAACAGCCTTAAAAATAGCCTCGTAGCGTGAATGCAGCCTCAGAGAACATTTACAGAATCACTTTTTCTATCCTTTTTCCTCTCTCATCCCATGTCAAGGATAAAGAGCTCGTCTTACAGGGTCCTGACTGCCCAGAAATAGACTGACTGTGTGTGTGTGTGTGTGTGTGTGTGTGTGTGTGTGTGTGTGTGTGTGTGTGTGTGTGTGTGTGTGTGTGTGTGTGTGTGTGTGTGTGTGTGTGTGTGTGTGTGTGTGTGTGTGTGTGTGTGTGTGTGTGTCAGAGGAGAGAGGTTATCATACTCCCTCTGAGGGGTGTGGGAGTTGTATTTGTACTTTAGTGGAGAGGTCACCCTACTCTCTGAATGTGTGTGTGTGTGTTTGTTGTACTTCTCTTTTGAGTGCAGAGCGTCAGCAGCAATAACCCTCAGGGGTGTCTGGTCTACTGCGTCAAACTACACATTACGCAATCTGACGAAACTATATCACAAACGGCCAAACTAAACGCTGCACAAAACGATATTATATGCAAAATTAAGCAATGACACAAACTTAACTGCATTCAACAGCAGTCATGAAAATAACACAGAAACATCTGGGAAAGTAACTGGCAAACGATAACCAAAACAATACAGTGCCAAACTAAACATTAAACATCAGCGTAAACTAAACATTAACCAAAGCAATCCTGCACAAAAATAACTAAATAAATAAAAACGGATCGCACAAAAAAAACATCCAAAATGGCACCAAAACAGTCTCACAGAAATACTTGACATCAGTTTGTGCTAAACTAAACAACACAAGCTAAATAATGCCAGTGTTTCTCAACCACATTCCTGGAGGAACACCAGCTCTCCTTAACCAAACACACCTGATTCAGATCATCAGCTCATTAGCAGAGACTGAAAGACCTGTAATGGGTGAGGCAGACAAAGGAGACATCCAAAACATGCAGTGCTGGTGGTTAGAGGTGTGAACCTACACTGGTCTCACGGTTCGATTCGGTTCCGATTATCATGCCATCGATTCAGTTCAATTCGATATATCGGTGCATCACCGTGCATTGACGATGCTTTCCAAACCCAATTTTAGATTTTCTTCACAGCACAGCAATTCTTGTATTAAAATGTATGAATATATTTATATTTATATACTATTTGTAATACAATTTTGTCCTTTAATGCAAACAGTCAGATATATGAACTGTACCTTTAAAAACTCAAGTACATGCACAGAACAACCCGAGCATTTAAAGCAAATAAACAAATATAAATATGCTGCTCGCTTTCTGAGCTTTGTCTGGCGATTTCTTTCTTACACCCCTTTGATTGGTCACACGCTCAACATAAAGCTCTGCGATTGGCTTTTACGCGCTGGCGCTCTGCACCGATAATAAACACTGATACACGGCAGCGCAGCGGCGATCACAGCTGATCCATGGCACTGGATCCATGATAGACGTGGTGGGGGAAACTCTGCAGACACTCGCTCGAGTCTGTATCCAGAAGTAACATTGTAACAGCCGAGAGCAGATGAAAAGTCACGCCAGCAGGTCAAATGGGCCACAGTGAGAGAGAGAAAAGGAGTACTTTCATTTTCTCGATCGCAGTGAAATAGGGGCTTCTGCTGTAAGTGTCAGTGAAAGACTGTTCAGTAAACACACACGCAGTGAAATTGTGCACATTTTCTGATTTTTTTAAGTAGTTGAAGTGTTTTAAATACTCGCGCTCGCCACACTCGCCATAGTAAGCTACAGAGACAAAGCGCATATGAGATAAATGACGTCAGTACATATTAACCGATTTTGATTATTACTGAACCGATACCAAATTGTCCGCGTCTGCATCGCGGTGCATCGAAGAAACAATTAATTTTGACACCCCTACTGGTGGTCCTCCAGGAAAGTGGTTGAGAAATACTGTCATATGCAACAAAGCAGTAAACAAATAGAATAAACCTATAGGAAAGACTCATGTACGTTTGACTTTGCTTATACAGTATTTACAAAGCTAGCAGTGTAAATACACCAATACACCATGATATTTACACATGGGAGGGACTGTGACATTGATGAAAGTCACAACCTGTTGCAACTTGCTGAAGAAAGACAGAATTGAACTTTTGTGTTCACGTGTGAATGTACCGTATTTATGAGCTATTATAAAATGACTTTCAATGCGGCTCAAACAAGATACAGAATTTTACTATTATTAACATTTATGCATCTGACACGAAGAGCAAAGTAAATCTTATAAATGCAAGGATAGGCCAAATAAGGCACAACAACTGTTTAAAATAGCAAACGAAATAACATCAACACTTAAAAACACTAGGGGTCCATTCTTCGTACCTCGCTTAAATGATCTAAGATGATTTGGCAGATCCTGGTTCTTTTAATCTTGATAACTGATCTCTGGCTTATTTGGTTCTTCAAATAATTTCGCCAATCAGTTTAAAATGTCTGATTGAACTGATCTGAGATCGTTGCGTGTGTTGTGAAGGACTGATCTATCGATCCTCGAAATCATGATCAGCAATGAAACGATTGGCTGACGGCACAACAGCGTAATGACATAATTTGATTAATATTCAATTATTCATGTGAGCAAAATTATATAAAATTCATAGTAAACAGTTTGTTAAATGTGACACGCAATAACTTTCCACATTTGTTGTGAGCTGAAGGCTTTACGGACTTTGTTTATTATAGTAGCCTGGGCCTATTTAAGTTTCTTAATCGGCGTAAGTAATAACTGGCTGGTTAAATTAATTTTCAACTAGTCAATAACCAAATCCAGCTAATTGAGAAATCCACATACAAAGAACGAACCCCTGAATCCAAAAATAACACACTAACAATGCAAATAAAAACACTCAAAATCAAACCACCAACACTGGTCAAACTAAACAATATCAAAGCAATTTTGCTAACAAATTTGCATCAAAATAAATAGCATCATAAACCAGGAAAGTCACCATAAAACCCAACCTGGAAAAATTCCAATGGAATATTCAGGCATTTATAATAACAGATGTACCTGTACACATCGCTTTTTAAAACCATGAACATTCATTTATTTAATAATAATTATAAAATCCATTTCATTCAGATATATGCCATAATATTAGTGAAAGGTCATGGTAATTAATAGTTTATGATGACTTTAAACCGGCAGCAACACAAAAAAATTCTTCACCAAAAATAACCTAAAACTTAAATGATCCAAACAAGTCAAACTGCATGAAAACAACAGAACAAAAAAATTAAATGACCAAAACATCAGAAACAACACCAAGAACTGAAACATACACTAAATATAAAAGTAATTGAAAAAGCCAGAAGTGATGTAAAATGTTGGCCTCAAATAAGAAAAAAGCTATGGTTAACAAAACCAATTTATTACTTAAAATAACTGAAATTAAATAAATATTACAAATATTAAGTTAGTTAATTTGACATACTGTAATAACTAAAACTTTTTTTAAAAATTAAACAAAACACTTGACAAAACACATCTAATTTATTACAACTAACTACAATCACTGACAAAAATACAACAGGCTTTCGATGATCTTAAAATAGCACTGAGGAACGAAGCACAACAATGGCCGCAGGAGACTCTCATAAGCTCTTCAGAAACATCACAATCGGAGACGTCCAAATACATTACATAAGATGCCCGTCTTGGACCCTGCTGAGTAGGATTTTGTGCTGACATTAAATCACATGCCAGTGCCACCTGCTGTCAAGGTCTGTGGCATCAGTGCCAACACCTCAACAGAGTCTGACACGAGTCACTGTCCTGCACTAAACACATTACAATGCCAACGGGAACTATGGGAATTAGACTTATGTTGATATTCAGTAATTCAATATACGGTGATAATGAACATGCACAATAATATATGGGCACTTCAATATACTGTGAATACTGATTTTATATTATTATTTAAACTTTTAAGCTTTTTAAGAATGTTCATATTATTGTTCTGAAAGTTATTGTCCATGAGAGCAACAAATGCTTGAAGAATTAATAGGGGATTTATTTGTAAAGATTAACATTTTCAACATTAATCTGCAATACAAAATTAAAAATTCCATGATTATTTACAGGCGTTCTGTTTGTTTAATTTGTACAGTAAGGTTGCACTTAAGTTAGCATAATGACAACAACAAAAGCATTTATTGATCTTAGCTAATCCCAATTTCTTAGTTAATGCCTAATAACAGATTCAAATAATAATCATTTTATTAAATTGGGTTAATAACTAATATAATTCAGTTGTATTCAGTGCTTAATTTGTAAATGAATAATTCCCGGAACAAAACCTGAAAATAAAAGTTTCTCTGACTGACCTACACCAAACACTTTTAGTTTTCCCAGAACATGACGTCATAAACGGTGATAGCGCAAAAACAGAGCATCACATTTCTGAACTGTCTTTTATTATTTTGTGCCATATATAACGTTATAGGTCATTCATGGATAATAAAAACACGTAACTACAAACATACATCGCATGAACAATCACTATTCAGTTCACTTCACCATTATGTGCCAAGTGAAAAACAAATAATTAAATGACTCACTCAGTCTAATCTTCAAGAAGAGCTCACAGTTAGCTCTTCTGTCACGTTATCTGGTTGACTTGAAATCGATTTGCTTCTGTCTCCCGCTATCCTGATCTATTCGCGCAATTTCATCTTCTCAGGATCTTTTTTGATCAGGCTCATTATCAGATTTACTCGTGGTATTAAAAAATGAAAATGTGCGTGACTTGCCATTTTGAAAATACAAATATTATTTAAGTTTAGGGATGGGCCGGTATAAGATTCTGACGGTATGATAACCTTGGATAAAAATATCATGGTTTCAAGGTATTGTGATTACTGCTCTAAAATATATTCTTTTTAAATGTCTGGGTAAAAAAACTAAAACTTCTTTTCCCTTTGAACACAATATATGTTATTTCGAGAAACATTTGAAATATTTTGGAACAGTAAACATATCAGGCTAAATAATTAAAATGAATCATTGACTTCTGCTCTTATCATTAGTTTAAAAAACACAGAATTCTTTACAATTCAAAACGGCATCTTTGGATATCTTTTTTGCTGGAGATACTGTTAAAACAAAACGTAAAAAAAAAATAATGATAAACTTACATATACCATAGGAACAGTATAGTAGAGCTGCACGATTCTGGCTAAAATGAGAATTGTGATTTTTTTTGCTTAATATAAAGATCACGATTTTTCTCACAATTCTATAGATGTAAAATAAAGGTTAATATCAGTAGGCTATCATTATAGTTATTTCTCAAACATATGGTAAAACAACAATAATATTATGTGTATAGTTAAGTTTTGAATAGACTTTGAATGGTGGACTTGAATAGACTTTAAATATGTCCTGGTCATTAATGCACAGTAAAGTGATGACATCAGAATACAACCATTAATAATTCTGATGTTGAATTATTGTGTTGAGACATATGGTTGCAATCTGTCATTGACAACATTATTAGACCATTTATTCCACTGGTGAAATCAGACGTTTGTCATTATCAGATTCCCTCTTGTGTTATATTCAACATTATATAGGCTAGAGTAGTTATACTGACACTGTTAAACATTTATACTCATGCACAACAATTTGTGTTCGCTATGAAAGAAAAACATATTAAATGCTTTTTACAATCATAACTCTAAAATGCAATATGATCATTTAAATGATGTGCGAGCTTTCGGTTTCATTTTCACTGCCAAGTGCGGTTCATACATCCTGCTCGGCTCCCAAACGATCACTCCATGCCACAAACTGAACGTTATTTACAACTTTATTACCTGTTATTTACAGCCTATACAGGTTCTGCTCACTAAAGTCATCATTGGCAGGCATGTCCTCTCGGTAGTGTGTGATTTCACGGCCGCGAATACATTATTACATGAAGACAGAAATTATATTCTTGGTTAAATTATACCTTATAAATACGGTATGTGACTATTTCAACACCATTTGGAGGCGTCCACGTTGCTAAGCTACGTATATAAAACAATATGAAGACTTGTGCTGCCACCTTTGCTCCTCTCCTGAACTTGAAATATGATTGGCAGAATCGTAGAAATGCTGGATTAAGATCATCTAGGGGGTCGAATCGAGATCTTTTTTCGATTAATCGTGCAGCTCTACAGTATAGCAGAAATTTTTTCAGGTTTTAAAACCTTGACATTTCCAAACCGTGGTATACCTTGAAAACAGTTATCGTCCCATGCCTATTTAGGTTGGCCTCTATGCCATTATATATTTTTCCTGCTCACTGCGCGCAAAAATAACAATCACCAACCAATGAGAGGTGTAAACATAAGAAAGCCGATTGGCTTAAAATTTTGTTGAGGGCCAATGGGTTTGCTTTAACTTGCGCATGGTGACTATCATAGTGTGGACACAATCCACACAGCCTTCGCTTGCTTTCACATTCTCTCTCTCTCACAGACACACGTAGGTATTCACCATGCACAAGTTAAAGCTGGATACATTAACATAAATACCGAAACGCAAAACACGAATATCAAATATTTTCCTGAACAGGATCCGACAAGATCTGGCTCAAATTAAGCACTGGTTGTACTTTTTTATTAACTTTAACATATAACTATAATATGCATTAACATAATCAGACTTTATTGTTATCTATTATACTTTACCTTAAAATTGTTAATTGATCGAGTAATCTTTTTGAAACTTAGGTAATACCATATACCGTGATAAAAGCTTTAAAATTAATCGTCACAAGAAAATTCAATACACTCATGGAATGCTGTTCAGTGATTAGCAGCACATTTATTTAGATAGAGTTCTCTATACTGAAGCCAAAGGCAATACCATGGTACTCGTTGTGCTTTTCTGTTAATGCTGAAGCAGCAGGGAAGAGCTGAGATCAGCAGGACTTCATTAAAGACACTGACTCATTCTCACATACACACTACAGCATAATGTTTGCAGCATAAACCGTCTTAAGTTAATGACAGAGGGTTGAGGTTATGACCGGCTCGGGTTCGGGATCTTACCGGCAGGCATTCCTCCACTCGGTACCGTTCAACCGATGCTCTGCGTCTGGATCAGATCAGCTCGGAAGGGGGTTTGGCTTCAACATATGGATCGGAACACGGCTGGTTCACACACATACAAACAGACACACACACACGCACAAACACGGATTAAACGAATCCAATCAGAACCCGTCAACAACATCGATCTTAATATGAACGCACGTTATCAAACATGGCGGTGCTGCGACTGTGTTGTTAAGAATTAAAGAAATGAAGAAAGAGAGTTGTGTTTGAATACCTGTAGATGCAGATTAAGCGCAACACATCCGTGTTTCCTGCTTCACATTCCGCGTGACGTCGAGACACGCCAACACGGAAGTGATAGTCGGTGATGAGAACAGAGGAGAGCGCGCGCCGTGCACGCGTTGAGGGTGACAGAAAAAACAAAAACACGACACACACACACACACACACGCCGCGGGGACTCGCACAGTGGAACAGGTGGGTAGAGGACAGAAGTAGTTTATTATATTATAATGACAAGTCTCTGGGTGTGTGTGTGTGTGTGTGTGTGTGTGTGTGTGTGTGTGTGTGTGTGTGTGTGTGTGTGTGTGTGTGTGTATTATCTGCTCTTCCATCTAGCTTCTAAAATTAATAAGCAGGGCAATCCCGGTTGTCTTTGATTTAGGTTAATGAACTGCTCAAGTGTGTGTACGAAGGTTGGTGGAATAATTAAAAAAAACTTATTAAAAGATCTATTAACTCTCAGTGTTGGATGGCATGTGACTGGAATATTTTTACTCTTCATTTATTTTTTAAATCTTAAAGGATTAGTTCAGTCAAAAATGAAATGTCTGTTATCATTAATGCTAGTAAACTTCTTTATTTTACTCTGCGGTTCTTTGCAGTAGTCATTCTGAATGCAGTTTGCGGTTTTTATCATTGCCAGTACATAGGATTTTTTAAAATGCAAAAATAATGCAGAAGCATCATAAGTATGGCTTAGGTTTTTTTTAATCGAATTAGCAAATCACTTTAACATTTAGACTTTTTAAAAATATAAAACTACGCTATAGTCAGTATGATTTCATAAAACGTAACCCATTACAGAAATATGCTAAAAGTCAACTTTAATGATGATAACTTTAATGATGCTCTCAGAAAAATATAAACGAGAGCTGTCACTGGGCCAGTACTGTTTAAAAAGGGGCATGCTTGTATACCTAAAGCGTCAATAATAAAACCCTAAAAGCACATATTAGTACCCAAGCAGTGCTATACCTTTGAAATGGTTAGGAACTAAATACAGTGCTCAGCATATATAAGTACACCCCTCACAAATCGATCTTTTAAATTTATATTTTTAATAGGAAGTTATACAATATTATATTTGTGCATATACATTAGATTAGTCAGTACGGAAGCCAAATCTGGAGCTTATCGAACAAAATAACTTACGATAACGGTCCAAAAACTAGTACACCCAAATTTATATGTTAGGGAAAAATATTAAATACAAATTTAAAAAAGAGGAAAAATCAAGAGAAGCAAAAAAATTGTTGAATTTTTGTAGGTTGTAATTTATTTTTGCAATCAGGGTTCATACGGTCATAGGAAACCTGGAAAAGTCATAGAATTTTGAAATGGCATTTTCCAGGCCTGGAAAAGTTTTGGAAAAAAAGAAAAACCCAAAAAGTTTTAGAAAAGTTATGGAGAACAGATATCTGTGTACTTGAATATAGGTTATTTACTTCTTTTCTGTCCTTGGCCAATCACATGCTCTCACATTATTAGTGCGGTGTAAGCATTATCTAAATCAATTTTACATAGATATGAATCTAAATTGAAACTAAATAGATTGTTACGTATTTTACGATGTGCTGTAATAAATTTGAGCATGCATTGTTTTTCTTTTACCACGCATATGTAGACATTGCATGAAACATTAGGTCATGAAAATTTACAAAGTCTTGGAAAAGTCATGGAATTTTAGTAGTAAAAATGTGTATGAACCATGTGCAATATTTTGGTTAAATTTAATTGTATTATTTTTCAATTTCTTAATATGTTTGGTGATAAAAATATTGTTTTAATAAATGTATCCATTTAATAAATCTGGTTTGTTCAAATGCACCAAAATGTATTACCCATATTCACTGAGAAATGGATAAAAATATTCATTTTAAAAATGGGGTGTCCTCAATTATGCTGAGCTCTGTAAGTACGAATAAGAACCCTTTAGATCAGTGATGCTCAAACTAGGGCTCGCAAGCCAAAGTTGGCCCTTTGTATGCCTTTATTTGACCTGCCAGAAGAAAATGATTGGGAAGAGTTGGGGAATGCCTTTAACAGAGATTCTTATTTTTATTTAACATAACCTTTTGTTTGTTTGTTTATTTTTGAGCTACAAAAAAGCAAAACGAAATGAAATGTTTCAATTAAATGTTGTAATAGAATCACATTTTTAAAATTAATGTACATACTGTACTGTCACTTAATCAATAGGGGACAAAACATAAGACATCAGCGTGCAAAGGCAGGTTCAGCATGACTAGTGTTTTCGCCATTGATTTGTTGTAATAAGTTTGTTAAAATAATATACATTTTCAAAACATTTTAATGCATTAGTAAATACGGTTGAACTATTTTTTCTCTTTTTATTTTTAAATATTATGAAATAAATTAGGAAATTACCATTGGCAACTTTAATGTAATACAGTTTGCAGTATTTACTTTCGGCTCACAATCAAGCTTGGATTTTGACCCTTCATGAAAAAAAAGTTTGCTTTAGAAACAAGCAGATAAAGTCTTTATTTTTCATTTATTGTTACTGGAAAAAAATGCAAACGTGTATTTTCAAGTCTTCTTAATGTATCATGTGTTAAACAAAACAGAACACAGCACATAATATAGGTTTGGTATAAAAGTGAGTAAACGATGACACAAATTTAGGTCTAATATTAAAACAAACAATGCCTATAAAGCTGCAACAAACCCCTTGAGTTATAAAACACTTTCTAGTATTCCACAGTGTAATTAATAGACTGAATGGGGTTGCTGCATCTGACTGTTGATGTCTTGCTTGCCATTTCATTACGACACATTATGGGCAGAATCCAATCATTTGCAGTAGTCATAATGTATAATAATACAAAGCCCAGTAATGTCTGCCTGTGTCAGACCTCCTGTGTATAACTGGATTATATTAGGATAAGCTGAAACCATCCAGTCAAACAGTCTAAGCTAGTGTGCATGTGTGTGCGTGTGTGTTTGATTGAAAGAGAGAGAGAGAGAGGGACAGAATACACAGTATTAAGATAAAGACCTTTGCTTTAGAGGAATTAATATGTGATTAAGCTCCATTTTATCCAAGCATCTGTTAAAACACTGAAAACACACACACACACACACACATAGCTCCAATCACTCCCTTACTTGCACACATACTGTGTAATTCTCTGTAACTAGATTCATGTACATTGTATGTCTAAAATGTTTAACAAAATGTGCTAAAGAAAGTGACACTGCTTTTGAACGAAATGATTTGATACAGCACAGAGATAAGCAGACTCAAAGATTTGCATAATAATTACTGAAATGCTGGCCAAATAATCCTATTTCACCAATAATCTCCATCACATTTATGCAATGTGATTTTTCTCTCTGTGGCCCACCCCACCCACACACACATATGCACATTTTTTGCCTCATTGATATTGGTGGCTTAATGAGGCTTGAAAGTTTGGGCAGTTTGATTGATTGAGTAATGGTTTAGCTGTGTGTTTGTTTGTGTGCACAAATGGCTGCTGGTATTGCAGCCATTCAGTAAAGTACTGCGGTTATTTGAATATTGCCTGCATGCACACAAACACTCACACACACACACACACACACACTGGAGTAAATGCAACTTGACTGTTCATATGCATTTCAACATTTAATCTTAATGGTAATAGACATACAATGTTTGTCAGCTGCCCACATACACGCTCACATGCGCTTTATTTTTCAAATCAGTTAAAAGACAGTAATTTAATACATATAAAATGAGAGATCAATCAAAAATGTAAATGTAAATTTGCTGTTATTGTACTCAACCTCAGGCCATCCAATATGTAAATGTCTTTTTTCTTTAGTAGAAAAGTAAATATTTTTTTTAAATTGGAAACTTGCTAGTTAATGAGTCATAAAAAACACTAGGCCTGCACGATATTGGTAAAAATCTGATATTGCGATATTTTATTTTTCTGCAATACATATTGCGATATAAATACAGTTTCACAAGTAGGCATGGGCCGGTATAAGATTCTGACGGTTTGATAAACTTGGATAAAAATTTCATAGTATGACAGTATTGCGATTACTACTCTTTTTTTTTTTGATTCAAATGAATCATTGACTTCTCCTGTCTTCATTAGTTTCAAAAACACAGATTTTTTACAATTTAAAGCGGCATCTTATGATATTTTTTCTGCTGAAGATACTGTTGTCCTAAAAAAAAAAAGTGTAAATAAAAAAAATCTTACACATATCTTAGAAACGGTATTAGAAAAAATTTTGGCGGTTTTAAATCTTTGACTTTTCCAAACTGCAGTATACCTTGAAAACGGTTATTGTCCCATGCCTACTCACAAGATACCTAGTATCTAAGGAGTCTAACAGTATTCAGGTGCAGATATTAAATAATCACAATGCAAAATAAATGCTTTTCTTACTTTGTTTTGTCTCGTTTCTAGTGCAAATATCTAAAAACTTAGAGCAAATAAAAATATTGTTAAGTTTTCACTGTCAGAAGAATTAAGTGAAAATTAAGAGTTTTTCCTTAAAACAAGCAAAATTATCTGTCACTGGGGTAAGTGAAATAATCTTGTTTTCGCTTTGAAATGTAGATAATTGAACTAGAAACAAGACAAAAATTCTACTTTAAGTGAGAATTTTTTGTTGTTGCATAAATCATATAAATTCCATATAAATGCAGTGATTAAATACAAATCTGCAGCTCCTGGTCAACTATAATTCATACTCAACATTGCATATCTTTGCGATGTGTCTATTGCAGATGCGCACATTGCAATATCGATGCTGAAACTATATATTCTGCAGCCTTAATACATATAATGGTGGCTAGGGGCTTAAGAGTTAGAAAAATCACTCATACACGGTAAGGCAAGCTTATGTAAAGCACACAATATACACAATAGTGTAAGATGGCTAAACCTCTCCAGAATGTCAGATCCTGAGAGCTGATATGGAATTTCATGAGATGCAATAAAACAACAAACTTTTTGGGCTCAGAAGAAGATAAGAAAACCAGCTGTTCAACTGTTCTAATCAAATCACTGTTGACAATCCAAACGTAGGCTGAAAACACAGGGCTACACCTCACCAGGGGGGAGTGCGAGAAATTCACCCTTCTCATTTCACCTCAAGCCCCCCCTTCTTGACCTTTAAGCTACCTTTCTCCATCAGAGCACATTCCACATAAAATGCTCAAGGTTTTAATATGATGTATGTTATAGCACTGTATTCATGTTTGGTATCATTTCAAATGTCTCTGTGTGATTGGTAAAGAGGTCTTAATTTCACTATAATATTTCATTTGTATATATTGATTTGGTTTTGGACTTTGATAAAATCTCTGCCAGATGCTCCCCTCCTTTAGAGATGATTAACATCTCAAATTCACCAGGCAGGGGTCTCTGTGACGCTCTTGAATTGATGGCTGTTTGTTCTGAGTTGAGTATATAAGGTAAAGATGTGATAAGGCTCATTGGAATCTTGTAGCCAAGACCCCGTTGCAGCAACTCTGAGACTTATGCTGCAATGTATTTCTCTGGTCAGGTATGCATCTCTAACTCTTGGATTTATCCTTGAGTAATGGATGTTATATTGTTACAGTATCATCTCTGAATTGGCTTGATGATTGTTTTATTATATAATTGGCATTATACAATTTTACCTGACGAATAAAATGTTAAGTTTTGACTCATTCTGAATTCTCCTGAAATCTTTTTATATCCAGTAGATTACGTGGAGTCTTTCGCTACCTTTATGATCGA
Organism: Danio kyathit; assembly: GCA_903798195.1. Lineage (NCBI taxonomy): Eukaryota > Metazoa > Chordata > Actinopteri > Cypriniformes > Danionidae > Danio > Danio kyathit. Next base: position 49,926,549 of record LR812520.1, on the reverse strand, counting down.
CATAATTATTTAATTATCAGACACATAGACTATACGTAGTATTGGACACGTTAGTATGGAGATCTTTTAATTTTGTAACCACTGAAACTAGCAGGTTACGGGGCTTGATTAAGTGAGATGTTTTTTTTAGTATGAGTGAGCAGTTCGCAACCAGCCTAATTAAATATTAAGTCATCCCGTACCCTCTGATTAATTTCAGAGTGTCGACATGCTGTCCGTGAGAAGACACGCAAACCCGGGGCGTGAAACTCTGAGCGGCGTTTGGTCCCTAATGAACGTATAAATTGAAGAGTATGGGAACAGATAGATCAAAACTCTAAATTGAGTCATAAATGATTATTGTGATCCGTTCCTATAATTACAAATACAGTCTAAATATTACGATCACATAAAAATGGAGTCAGATTAAATTCGGAGCTAAAAAATGAGTATAAATAAACTCTAATAAATAACAGAATTCTTTTCAGAAGCACTGGAAAAGGCTTACATGCATTTAACCTTCGACCATGCTGTTAGTTTCGTCATTGGGCTAATAGATGGACTTTTACAATAGTAATTGCAATTTATTTTGAATTAAACAATGGTAATGTATACACAATGGTAATTCAAAGTCCCTTTCCATAAACAATAAGATTAAAATAATCATAAATAATCAGATAATATCAATAAAAACATCATAGATTTTAAATAACTAAAACAAATTAAAATATGTTAAAAAATGTTTAAAAGAAATTAAAAAGAAGACCAGAAAGACTGTCAAACGTAGCACTATTCTCATTCGGTAAAGGCAGAGCTAAACAGATGTGTTTTAGGTATTCATTTGAATGTGCTTAATGTTTGTGCAGTGGTTTGGTGGCTCAGTGGTTAGCTCTGTCGCCTCACACCAAGAATGTTGCTGGTTAAAGACCCGGCTGGGCCAATTGGCATTTCTGTCTAAGTTTGCATGTTCTTCCCGTGATCGTGCGGGATTGGGTGCTCCAGTTTCCCCCACAGTCCAAAGACATGCACTATAGGTGAATTGAATGGGTGTTTCCCAGTGCTGGGTTGCGGCTGGAAGGGCATCTGCTGGGTAAAACAAATGCCGGAATTGGCAGTTCATTCCACTGTGGCGACCCCTGATAAATAAGGGACTAAGGCGAAGGAAAATGAATGAATGATAACGTTCGTGCACATCTGATCATTTCTAATTCCAGCAGTGGGGGGCATAGAAGCTGAAAGAGGATTCACCCTGCTTTGAGTGATCTGTTAGGTTAGTATATTCAGTTAGCATATCTGCAATGTATTTAGGTCATATTTAGTCATATATTATTAAGTAATAAAGTAATAATACTTTAATATCTAATCTGAATGTAACAGGAAGCCAGTGTAAAGACCTGAGGACAGGATGTGCTCTGATTTTCTGCTTTTGGTCAGAATCAGCAAAACAAAGAACAAAACAAAATGAATGCCCATGGCTCCTGATGATACAATGAAGTCTGTGTAAAATATTGACAGATGGTCATGACAGTTTGAAGATTCAGCATATGTGAGATGTACTCATATGTGAGATGATGCTGTTTATTTACAATGGATTGGACAGAGTTATGAGTCCACTTAATATAAACTCTTTTTTTCTATATATATTTATTTTCTCTCTCAAAGTGCCAATCAGCCATCAATTTGCATTTCACGATACAGCAAGGGCCTCAGCTAAAGTCTTCTTTAATGCTCTATCGGGGAGGAAAGAAATTTTGCCTTCTTGGATGGCTTAAGGGTGAGTAAATTACTGCAAATATTACATTTTGAATGAACTTTGATGCTTTTAAATGTATTTCAAAATCAATTATGAACATTCCAAGCATTTAAATATTGAAAGCATTTTTCTTGTTTTGATCACATGCATATTATTTATGTCACTGTAGAGACCAGCCTTTGCAGTATTTCAGTACAGCTTGTACATTTTTAGGGGAAAGAGAGGCAAGGTCACAAAAGTCCATATTAAAAGCTGGTGTTATATTTACTCCCCTGCATGATTTTGAGTGGGATAAAATGGTGATAGAGTGATAATAAAAGTTTCTTGTAATTATTTTCAGGGTAATACAGTGGAAGTCAAAACTATTAGCCCTCCTGTGAATTTCTATTCTTTTTCAAATATTTCTCAAATGATGTTTAACAGAGCAAGGAATTTTTCATAGCATTTAATATCTTTTCTTCTGGAGAAAGTCTTATTTGTTTTATTTTGGCTAGAATAAAAGCAGCTTTAAATTTGTTTAAAACTATTGTAAGGTCAAAATTATTAGCCCCCTTAAGCAATATTTTTTGGGATTGTCTACAGAACAATTCACTGTTATGCAATGACTTGCCTAATTACCATAACTTAACCTAATTAATCTAGTTAAGCCCTTAAATGTCACTTTAAGCTGAATATTAGTATCTTGAAAAATATCTAGTAAAATATCATTTACTGTCATCATGACAAAGATAAATAAAATTAGTTATTAGAAATGAGTTATTAAAACTATTATGCTCAGAAATGTGTTGAAAAAAAATCTTCTCTCCGTTAAACAGAAATTGGGGTAAAATATACAATTCAGGGGGGCTAATAATTATGACTTCAACTGTATATATATATATATATATATATATATATATATATATATATATATATATATATATATATATATATATATATATATATATATATATATATATATATATATCACACACAAAAAGCAGATGACGGGCCTAATATATTGATATATTGATTAAGCTGTACCTGCACAGACTACACGTATGGTAGTGTATTGATTTTTATTAGTTTATTGCAGTCACCAGTGACTTTATAATGTCACTTCATATACAGAAGCATTAAAACAACTTCTTTTGTTTTCTGTTGAATAAATAAAGTTTCAGTGATTTAAAGTTGCATAAATTATAACGTTTTCATGTTTTATGTCACTTTATATACACTCACTGGCCACTTTATTAGGTACACTTTACAAATACCTGGTTGGGCCCTCTTTTGCCTTCAGAACTGCCTTATTCTTTCGTGACATTGATTCAACAAGGTACTGCAAATATTCCTCAGAGATTTTGGTCCATATTGACATGATAGCATCATGTAGTTGCTGCAGATTCCTCGGCTGCACATACATGATGCGAATCTCCTGTTCCACCACATCCCAAAGGTGCTCTATTGGATTGAGCTCTGGTGACTGTGGAGGCCATTTGAGTACAGTGAACTTATTGTTATGTTCAAGAAACCAGTCTGCGATGATTCGCGTTTTATGACATGGCGCATTATCCTGCTGGAAGTAGCCATCAGAAGATGGGTACACTGTGGTCATGGTCATGGACATGGAATGGACATGGTCAGCCACAATACTCAGGTAGGCTGTGGCATTGACACAATGCTCAATTGGTACTAATGGGCCCAAAGTGTGCCAAGAAAATATCCCCCACACCATTACCAGCCTGAATCATTGATACAAGGCAGGATGGATCCATGCTTTCATGTTGTTGACACCAAATTCTGACCCTACCATCTGAATGTCGCAGCAGAAATCGAGACTCATCTGACCAGGTAACATTTAATCCAATCTTCTATTGTCCAATTTTGGTCTGTGCGAATTGTAGCCTCAGTTTCCTGTTCTTAGCTGACAGGAGATGCACCCGGTTTGGTCTTCTGCTGCTGTAGCCCATCTGCCTCAAGAAAATACTCAGACCAGCCCGTCTGGCACCAGCAACCATGCCACGTTCAGAGTCACTTAAATCCTCTTTCTTCCCCATTCTGATGCTCGGTTTGAACTGCAGAAGATCGTCTTGACCATGTCTACATGCCTAAATGCATTGAGTTGCTGCCATGTGATTGGCTGATTAGAAATTTGTGTTAACGAGCAGTTGGACAGGTGTACCTAATAAAGTGGCCGGTGAGTGTATATTATAGGCTGTTGTGTTCCATCAACATTGTGCTTTTTTTCATTTTCCAATTTTTACATTAAAAATAAATCAGTCTGAACTGTGGGTCATCCATTATTTACATACTTGCACAACACGTCCACCTTTAAGGATTTTCAGTTTTTCACCTGCAAGTTTCACACCGAGCTTTAGATCAATACTGACCCACAGAATAACTGTTTGTGTCAGAGAGAAACAGAGACAGCTTGATTCTTTTTTCACTCTCTCCAGAGGGGGTTTGACATTTTTCACAAACTCATAGCATTTGGGAGAAATGTCTATTCTGTGGTCTTCGCTCAGAATTGATTTATAGATGGATTGTGTAATAAAAACACGCATGATATTTGCAATTGAAAGCATCTTCTGAATATGCTCTCAAACCCCCGACAAGATTAAATAGACCCCGGACTCCTACACAATGATTCACATGGACAGTGATTCTATATAAAAAGAAAGCCGAATGGCTGGGCGTCTTAGTTTTGTTAAATGTCTGAGAAGCTCCTGCAAACATTATTATGTTTCTGAGAGAACAGATCGCTTTGTCGGAGCAGATTTCAAAGAGTGAAGATCATCAAAGATGCTGAAACTGTGCCTCAAGTACAGCGTCAGAAATTATCTTTTGCATTAAGAGGCAATATGTGCCTGCTGGAATAGATTTCCACGAGAAGTTTAGACATTTATTATTTGGGTATGTTGTAGTATTTTATTAATTGCATCTATATTGTCATTTATGTCAAATACTTGAATTAAATCTATAACTTTTTTTCAGTCGGAATGCAATTATCTGTCAATGGTTTAAAATGATATACCAATTTTAAATTTAAACAATGGAAGTCATTACAGGATGAAAAAAGCTATGATATAAAACAATATTGTTAGCTATTGTTTGTGTATTAATACAATACAAACACAAAATACAGAAGGTTCAGTACTGCAATAATGAAATGAAATCTGATGTTACATGCACAGATCTGAATGTAGAAATTAGAACGCCTAAATTTGTTACACAAATAAAAAAGCACCACAAATTTACACTGTTTTATTCATTTTTGACTGCCATTTGTCTCACCAGCCCCACCAAGCTCTTACAAAATGCTTTGAATTGAATCTATGTAACATTTAAACTTAGCTTTGCAACATAGATATCTTTGTTGTTGTCTGAACGGCATTACCATTCCGTTGCTTTCACACACAATAGTGTGTGATGTCTAACTTTTGAGGATCTTTTGGTCTACTTCACTTTGTCAGGCAGGTCCTATTTAAGTGATTTCTTGATTGCGAACAGCAGTGTTTTGTATTTTATCTTCTTGTAATAATAAAAAACCTTCATTTCAAAACTCAGTGATGTGTTCACATACAATAGTGTCAAAAAGGGGTTGGAATGGCTTTATTAGCTCTTAATTCAATTCATCTTTATTTGTATAGCGCTTTTACAATGTAGATTGTGTCAAAGCAGCTTCACATAGAAGTTTATAGTAAATTGAAACAGTCTAGGCACCGGAGGCTGGAGAATGCTGGACCTCAGCGAAGACTCGTGTGTCCCTGGAGTCTCACAGGAATCAGAAGCATGCTCTCTAATCCTCCATGACCACCACAGCAGCTGCTCAGGATACGGCCTGGTCCGGGATTGTGGAAACCTTGGGATCATCTCTTCACAGGTCTTGGATCGCATCAGTGGCACTGCATAGTCTCTAGGGGCCTCGGGATGAGTATCCCCAGGGGGAAATAGAGATTAAAGAGAATAATTAGTGTAGCTGCTGTTCATAGTGTATATAAACGAGATGCGTGGAGCACATTCATGCATCATACCGCTATGTGATGCATTGAGTGTATGCTTTACTAAAAAGATAGGTCTATAATCTAGTTTTGAACTGCGAGAGTGTGTCTGAGCCATAAATGAGAAGGCTCAACCTCCTTTACTCGACTTTGCAATTCTAGGTACTACCAGAAGCCCTGAGTTTTGAGATCTTAAAGAGCGGGTTGGATTGTAGCGAGACAGGAGGTTGGTTAGATAAACAGGAGCTAGATTATTTAAAGAAGTAATATTTTAAAATCAATACAAAACTTAATAGGTAACCAGTGTAAGGAGGATAAAATTGGGGTGATATGATCATATTTTTTAGACCTGGTAAGAACTCTGGCAGCTGCATTTTGTACTAGCTGAAGTTTGTTAATAGAGGATGCTGGGCAACCAGTGAACAGAGCATTACAGTAATCCAGCCTAGAAGTCATGAAAGCATAAACTAGCTTCTCTGCATCTGAGATGGATAGCATACTTCGTAACTTAGCGATATTTCTCAGATGAAAGAAGGCAGTTTTTGTAACATGGGATATATGATTTTCAAAAGTTAAATTGCTGTCTAATGTAACACCCAGATCTTTTATAGTAGAGCTAACGCTAATTTTGTATCCCACTAATTACAGGTCGTGTTTTGAGATCTGCTGTGTATTTAAGCTCAATAAGTAATAATTCTGTTTTGTCTGAGTTTAATAGAAGAAAATTGTTGGTCATCCAGTCTTTAACATCTTTAATACACTTAGTTAGCTTAGTTCAGACCTATCATCAGGTTTAGTTGAAATAAATAATTGAGTATCATCTGCATAGCAGTGAAAGCTGATCCCATGACTTCTAATAATATCTCCCAGGGGTAGCATGTATATTGTAAACAGCAAAGGGCCTAAAACTGATCCTTGAGCTTTTACAGACTATCAGTACCGTCGCAAGCTTAACTGGCGCCCTAGGCAAACAGCGTTCGTGCTGCCCTCACAATGGTCATGCCGCCCTTTTGCGGACTAATGTAAAGAGCGGGTGAGGGTTTGCGGATATAAGTGAAAAAAGGGGGGTTGCAGGGGAGGGGTGTCATGGAGGAACTTGAAGAGGTTGGGTTTGGGGTTCTCCATGCCGCCCTGGGCGATCGCCCTTATTGTCCATGCCTAAATCGGCCACTACAGACCAGTACATCTCAATCATTTTTTTTCTCATTTGTGTTTGAATTTCTTTGGATCTCGGCATAATGTCTAGCTTTTAAGAATCTTTTGGTCTACTTCACTTCGTCAAGCAGGTCCTATTTAAGTGATTTCTTGATTGCTAATAGCAATGTTTTGTATTTTATCTTGCTGTAATAATAAAAATCTTCATTTCGAAAGTCAATGATGTGTTCACGTACAATACTGTAGTGTGAAAAAGGGGTTGGAATGGCTTTATTAGCTTTTACAGACTAGCAGTACCTTCGCAAACATAACTGGCGCTCTAGGCAAACGGCGTTCATGCTGCCCTCACAATGTTCATGCCGGCCTTTTGTGGACTAAAGTAAAGAGCGGGTGGGGGGTTTGCAGATGAAAGTGAAAACCGTGGGGGTTGGGGGGTCGTGGACGAACTTGAAGAGTTGGAGGTTGGGAGGCTCCATGCCGCCCATAGCAAGATGCCACTCTGGGTGATTGCCCATATTTTCCCTGCCTAAATCCACCACTGCAGACTAGTACATCTCAATCATTTTTTTTCTCATTTGTGTTTGAATTTCCTTGGATCTCGGCATGATGTTTAGCTTTTGAGGATCTTTTCGTATACTTCACTTTATCAGGCAGGTCCTACTTAATTGATTTCTTGATGGAAACAGCATAGTTTTGTATTTTGTTTTCTTTTAATAATAAAAACCTTAATTTCAAAACTCAGTGATGTGTTTACTTGTGTCATCATTGAATAATATTTAAATTTGTTTGATGATTTGAAACATTAAAGTGTGACAAACATGCAAAAAAAAAAACTATACACTTTTTCACACCACTGTAAATAAACAAATTTAGGTTTATTGTTAGCAGATGATTTCAAGCAAGCCTTTATATGAAAGGCACATGTAAAGTGGCATCCGCTTGGACAGGTTAAAAAGAATCCAGCACAAGTCAAGTGCTAAATTTAAACTATTTCCAGGAGTGCTATTAAGATCATGATGCAGGGCAGACAGAACCTGTCCGGAAACACTATTACTGGTGAGTCAGTGGATGTTGTAAAATCCTTATAAATAAGACTGTAGAGAGAAGCTTCATCATGGGGGAGGACGAGAACACTGCAGGTAGAGCTCCAGGGTGATGAGTAGGCATCCAGTCGCATGCGTCACAGCTCAGTGTGGAGATCTTTTCTGAGATGACGAGCGATAGAAAGGTGAAATGTGTGGCTGAGTGTCACTTCAACGGATTGGAATGTGCAAAGATGCAGGATCAGGTTGCAATCAAGCAGGAATGCAGTGAAATGGCTTTCTGAGAGAATCATAGTTCTCTTGACCAATGCTCATTTTTGTATTGGCTAATGAGTGTAGTGTGTATGCACTCTGGTAAGCAGTGAAGACTGCTAGACTGTGTGCTTTTCACAGTCATAATATGATGGCACTGCATTTTTTATAAGCACAGTTTAGCAAAATACACTCAAAAAAGACGCTTTCTGTTTGTTTAAAGTACTTATTTAAAATGAACTGAAACAACACGATTCCTGAAGTTTTTTAGGGACAACTTAATCATTTCATATTCAATCCATTTAAATTTGTAAATACCAAGACAAGACAAACACAAAACGGTCATGTGGAACGCAGCATTTTAACAGTGTACACTGTAAAAATGTAGGGTTCCACACAAATTTATTCAGGTTGTCCTAACACAAATCAATTAAGTTAACTTAACAATTTTAAGGGGCACCTGTTTCTTTTTCAAGATTTAAAATAAGTCTTTTGTGTCTCCAGAATGTGTCTGTAAAGTTTCAGCTTAAAACACCCATCAGATTATTTATTATACCTTTCACAATATTAGATTTTCTGCTCTGAACACAATGTAGCTGTTGTTTATTGCCTGTGCCTTTAATGTTAGTTCTCCCCACCCACCGTTCCCAGAGTGTGCCTCAATCTCCGCCTCCGCGGTGTCAGATAAACAGCACAGTGACAGACATGAAGGAAGCAGATCTCACAACATTTGTCAGAAATACTACAGAAAGAACTTTCCCAATTATTATTATTTGATGTATTTCTTGTGGAGTTGCAATAATGAGTCACACACAACGTCGGTACAAAGTTAACTCACACACACAGCGCTCGCATTTAACTTAATTGAATTTTTGCATGCAAATGTGACAGGATACACATTAATATCCACTGCTGCATGGATATACGTTAAGTTAATGTACAAAATAAACCTGATTTAACGTCCACAAACTGGGATTGAAGTGTCTTTTTTTTATTATTGTACTGACACGCGGCTGTGTGATAATGTAAAGATGGTTACATCGCTGTAATTCATTACAAACATGCACTAGCTGTTTTAAAACATTTTAAACTTATAAAACTCATTCTTGATCACATTTGATGATGACTGATGATCACAGAGAGCTCAACAGATCTTTTAATCCCAGTTGCTTTGCACACATACTTTCATGTTGATATGATTATACGCATAACTATGGAGACATGTTAATATGTGGCTGTCAATTAATTCGTTGGGCGGGGAAACCACACTCCTACGTCACGTTGCGGTTGGCCTCAAAATGGGACGGATTTGGAACCTATTTTAACGTCAGGAAATTTTAAAAAAGACTTACTGTCTTTATATCACCCCAATAATACGGTGGACATACCTACACAAAGTTCTGTCGAATATAAAAAGTGGATCAAACATAAAATATAAATATTTTTTTGGAGTGTACTGTAGACGTTTTTTTTTTTTTATTTATTGGCATTGATGGTTCTACGGAGGATCATTAACATCCATGGTACCCTTTTATTGTGCAAAAGCTTCTTTATAGTGCCTGCTTCATTCACTATAAAAGAGTATTTTTGGAATTCAGAATGGTTATTTTATGGCATTTCTGTGAAATCTCCCTTTATTTTTAATACATGCAGAATGAAAACCTTGCTATCTACTCCACATTGCAACACTGCAATGTTGCTCTTAGAACTACATTATATACTGTGTATCACACAGTAGTAATTTATTTCTGTTATAATTATAAGTTGTTTATATGATGTTATCTGTGTTTATTTGATGGCTTTTATCAAATTAAACAGTGAAATGCTGAAGCAGCTCTCAGAGTAGCTCTGGAAATTGATGTTGTTTATGTCCTCGTAAAGTGACGCAGTAAGCTTCACGTGTGCTTCAGTATATGAGAAAAACAGAACAAATTATTGTAATCTTTCATCAAAGTTTCAAAAGAATAAAATCCCAAGATTTTTTTTCTCATTGAATATCATGTTCAGATTCAGAAATACATATATTGTCTAAAAATTTGGGACATCTGCCTTTACATGCACACGAACTTTAATGACATCCTAATCTTAGTGGTTAAATACAGTATGCAGTTGACCCATAGCTTTAACTCTTCTAGGAAGGTTTTCCGCAAGGTTTAGAAGTGTGTTCATGGAAATTTTTCACTCCTATTGTGAGGTCAGGCACTGATGTTGGAGGGAAAGCCTGGCTCCCAATCCGAAAGGTGTTCAGTCAGGTTGAGGTCAGGACTCCGTGCAGGCCATTCACACCAAACTCACTCATCCATGTCATGTTGGAATAAGAAAGAGCCATCTTTAAATTGTTTCTAAAAATACAACTTTTTATTCCACTTTGTTGTAATACCACTAACAGTTGAGTGTGGAATATTTAGTAACGAGGAACTGGATCGACTTATTGCACAAGGTGGTAACTTTTCACTGTAGGCAAGGCAAGTAGTAGCTGAAGGCCGATTCACCCTGCTTTGACTGAACTCTTGGAATTTCTGAATTAATAATTGTCTGAGTGATCTGTTAGGTTTGTATTCAGTGAGCATATCTGTAATGTATGGAAGTCTTAGGTCATTTAGTGATTTATAGGCGATAATAATATTTATAATACTTTCAATAATACTTTCAATTCTATTTTAAATGTAACTGGGAGCCAGTGTAAAGACCTAAGGACAGGTGTGATGTGCTCTGATTTTTTGGTTCTGGTCAGAATCCTGGCAGCAGTGTTCTGGATGAGCTGCAACTGTCTGACTGTCTTTTTGGGAAGGCCAGTGAAAAGTCCATTACAGTAATCCACCCTGCTGGTGATAAAAGCATGAACAAGTTTCTCTAAGTCCTCACTGGAAACAAAGCATCTAATTCTTGCAATGTTTTTGAGAAGTAGTGGGTAGTATGCTGATTTAGTTACTGCTTTGACATAACTACTGAAACTTAGATATAACTCCAGAATCACACCAGAATCAATCTACCATGCTTGAGTTCCCAAGAGTGACCTATTTTTTCACAAATCGTCACCTTGGAATTATAAGGTTCTATCTGCATTCTAAATGATTTTGAGATATTAAGCTTCAAAGTTTTTGCATTTCATATAGCAAACATTACGCATGTAACAGTTCTTTTTCATACATTAACATGACAGAGACCCTAAATGTACTCTAAATGTAAATTATCAAAGTTTTCTTACTAAAAAACCACGGTAAATGCAGATAGACACTTCTAGTTCTGAAAAGTCATTTTCCACTTGTAATTATAAGGTTCTATCTGGCAGATCATTCATTGAAGCATTACTTTTCAAGAAATACAATTCAAAAATATATAAATTGGTGTTGTAACAATATGTGGATGTTTGAGAAAAGTTACATTTTTGCTTTCTATAACGTTAATTTCATGTTTTAGGATGAATATTTTTTTTCTTGATCAAAATTGAGCATACAAGACTGCTAAATATTTTGTCCAGTGCAGATGCTAATTTTATGCAATTAATATGTTAATATTTACAAAATTTCATGCTTTATAAGAATTATTGAATTATATTTATTGAATTACTGTATGTCCAATTAATTAAGTGTTTGCCTTTCAAGGTGTAATTTTAAAGACTTTAAAAGAAAACAGACAATGAGCAAATGAGTTTAATAAACACTGAAAAATGTTTCACTGACTATACTGTATATACACAAATAAAAATATTTCACACTTAATATAGACATTTTTAAATATTTATTTCTTTTTCAACAATGTAAAATTTAACATTTCATCTCAATGTCAAAAAATGCTTCTAAATCATTTACTCATTTAAATTTTGTGTGGTGCAGCATTATTTAGTCGACTCTGATTTTGTGTGATTTTGTCTTTCTGGTCTTTCAATTGCTGTCGATGGAGCAATCCGGCAAAATGACAAAGAAAGCGGATCCTGATTGGTCCTTGTGATTGCATTAAAAATGCTGATTGGCCCACAGAAAGAACCTTATTGAGTCAAGCTAGAGTTCAACTTTGTAGAGTTTTTGTTTTTTAAATAAAAAGTCTTAAAATGTAAACATAAAAAAAACATCACATAATGTAAATAGGTTGTCATTTAATAAAAATATGTGAATAACTCAATTTTGACAAAAATGTGAGATAGAACCTTATAATTACAGTATAAGGTGGCGAAATGTTTGAAGAAGCAGTCTGGATACATGCGTAGGTGCTTAATTTTATAAACCTGTGGCAATGGAAGTCATTGGAACACCTCAATTAAATGATTTGGAGGGATATCTCCAATTTTTAGCAATAGTTTATGTCCCGAAGTACATCATTTAAATTTTTTGTTTTTGTTCATTTCTACAGATTGTCAAAACTCAACATAATGTAACTCTAGCATACTTTTTATTACTTTAACTCCTTCAAGTGGACTATAGTGTAGGGAACAGTGAATAGGGAGCTATTTTAGCGATTTACAGTAATACAAAGTATTGAGGTCCATTGCTTAAAGAGCCCCTATTTTGCATTATAAAGGGTCATATTTTGGTTTTGGGGCTCTCCAACAACAGGCTGATATGCATGCAAGGTCAAAAAACACTTTCATTGTCTTATAATATACGTTTATTTTTACCTAATTATCCCAACGATTACCATATGATTTGTTTAGCGATTCATTTGTTCCCAAACCCCTCCTTTGTGTGAGGCTAATCTGCTGTGATTTGTCCGATGACCCAGTCTGTTTTGATTGGTTGACTGGGTTCATCGTGAGACAGAGAGAAACGCCCACCATGGCTATGAAGTAGCACACAGATTATGTGAGAGCCAACTACAGAAATAAAGCATGGAGTTAAGCACCAGCATATTACTCTACTCTTAAACCCTAACCCCAAGTAATAACAACAACACGCATTCAGTATTAATCTACACAGTGGCAAAAGTTAAACTATTTTAAAAAATTGGCCGCACCACACGTGTGAGGAACAGCTGATGGTTGCGATAACAATGACAAACGTCGGAAGATCATGAGTCCAGAAACGTATTTGAATTGGTACATGTAGAAGCACGCGTCGCGTTTTCAATGTAGTTTTGGACGCATTATGTGAATAGCCCATAAAGATTTAACCTGAGAGATACAGTACAAGCACTGATCTATAATAGATATACGATTACAAGTCGCGTAGAGCAAGTTACAACACACATTTAAACGCATATTTTGCAAACTACACAAAACGAAGCAACAATTTTAATGACACTTACATGCTCTGATCCAGAGGCAGAAGAAACTGGTCCATATGAACTGTAACAGTTACTGACAAAGTCCCTGTCAAAGTCTGACAAAGACCCATGCTTTAATAGTCTCTGTTGCTCCTTCCTTTAATAGCAAACGGCCGACGAATCCCGAACTGCAGGGTCGGTTATTGTATCAATCATTAGAAAAATGACAGGAACAAACACAGCACTAGGTTGGCTATACTGTGGTGTTGTTGTGAAAATAAACTTTAAACCTTTATTCCCCGCAGCCGAATCTCCATCTGTCAGTGATCGTCATCTTTGTATCATGATCAGTCCCGTGATTCCCCGCGCTCTGATAGTGTCTGAAGGGAAAACGTTCACGTTTTACCGGAACCAGTACCACATATTTGGTGATCACATCGACGTTGGTGCGTTCAAGCAAAAGATCTGAACCCAACTCGATTCATTAATTTGACTCCGAGTCGACTATTTCGTTAAAGAATCAATAGTTTTAAACACGCCACACTTTCAGATTTAACCCTCAGCTGGATCTTTTCATTCACTTAGTGCTGTTACACACTGCATGGAAGCTCATTTTCAAAAACCCATAATAGGGGCTCTTTAAAAGGATAGAAATTCTGCAGTCTTTTGTTTAAAATCATAGAATGGACCTTAACTGGGACCAGCAACTGTTTTATTACCAACAACTAAATATCTCCCTTTGTGCTCAACTGGACATTTAATATTAACTCTCACAAACATTGTAATAGATTGTCTGAGGAAGTGGCGAGGTGTTGTATGCAATATGTTTACAACACCCGACTGGAACTCCTTCATAAAATATGCATAGATATTATGACATCGATAAAACATTAATGTCTTATGCAAGTAGTGCTTTCCGAGATTCATTTAAACAATGAATTAAAAATCACAGGCTGCAGCCGAAACCAGAGTTGTAAGCTTCAGTAAAAATAACTGTTCTATTTTCATTGATTAAAAAGCGTGTGCAATTAACTTGAAGAGATAAAAGAGAATTAGCATCTGTCTACATTCTGCAGTGTGAAAAGCAAGGGATTTTAACGTTCAGCCTGTGCAAAATGTTTCAGAGCTGCATGTGAGAATGAGATGTTTTTCTAAAGCATTAATAATGCACTTGTGGAGCTGTCAATCATAGTTCATACCAATGGAAAGATTGTACAGAGGGAAACTAGCGCTAACTGTGTGGGTTTTGTGAACAGCCATCAGCTTCTGAATGAAATGAGCTCAAATGCTTTTCATTTTAAAAGTACTTGGACACTGTGAGCCAGCGTGAGTGTTTCAGTAATTGTAACACTGTAGTGGAGAGAACAGAACAGAACAGAACAGGTGAAAGTCTGCCATTGTACATTTTCACCTCAGAGAAACAATTTGCAAAAATCATTATTTTCAGAAAGACTTTTGCCTTTTTTTTTTACTTCTGCAGCAGGTCAGTTGTCACATTTGACTTTAAAATGTGATTCGGTTGTGACATGAGTATAATAAATGACCTGATGCAATATTTCGGGGGGTCTTACTAAATTTCCATAATGCCATAGAGAAAGTAGGGCATTAGAGTGCATGAATATGAATGTGACCTCGCTGTTCTTACATCCTTTTGTTTAAAACATTGTGTGTACTGTAAATGTCTTTATTCAAAAATACTATAATTTTGTGTCTTTGTTTTTGTATTCTGTAGTACCCTCAAGCTGAAATTGAAATGTTGATCCAGGACATTAAAGCCAAAGATCAAGTTTACCTTCCAAAGGATTTCCTCTTTTCCCAATGGTGATGCTTCATTTTTTTCACCTTATCTAATTTGCTGTTATTACATAGAATTTTCAGGATAAATAAGTACACCCCTCACAGATCTCTCTTTTAAGTTAATATTTTCTATAAAATGCTTTACAGTAATATATTTGTGCATATACATTAGATTAGCCAGTACCAAAGCTAAAAATTAAGCTTAAAAAAACCACTTAAGATCACAGTGCAAAAAGTAGTACACCTAAAATAATTCAAGTTAATAATAATTCAAGAGTTCACACTTAGCTGATGATTGATAATAAAAGCTTGTTTGGCATGCTGTCCCGGGAGAGAGCCCTGAGCTTGTAAGATCCTCGAGCCCTGGGCTCCCTCCCGTTTGCAGGGTGAGAGGGGAGTTTGAGCTCAGGTAGATCTCAATAAACTCCCCCGGCTTATTCTAGCTGAATGATGGAAATGGATGACTGTATGAGAAGTGTTTTCTTAGCTTGACTATGGTATTCATTTTGTGTGTTCAATTTACTTAGGGTGCGTGTTATTTGGACTGTGGGAGGAAACCAGGGAACCCGGGGAAAACCCACGCGAGCACGGGGAGAACAAGCAAAACTCCACACAGAAATGTCTTCTGGTTTAGTAGGGACTTAAACCAGCGGCATTCTTGCTGTGAGGCCAAAGTGCTAGTCGCTAGGCCGCTATGTCGCCCGTCTAAAAAGGAGGAAAAATAGAGGTGGGTGGGGGGGTTCTTCAAGACGAAGATATTGAGATAAGAAAACTCTGGTTATTTATAGTAAGGAGTCGTCTGATTGGATAATCGATCATGGCATAATGCTGGAACAGCTGAGAACAATCATAAGCACGTGATCCTCTCGAAATTTGTTTACACATAAACTTCACTATGTTAGGGGAAAATATTAAATAAAATAATATTGAATAGGAGAATGGCCAGACTGGTTCGAGCTGATAGAAAGGCTACAGGAACTCAAATAACCACTCGTTACAACCGAGGTATGCGGAAGAGCATCTCTGAACGCACAACGAGTGGAACCTTGAGGCGGATGGGCTACAGCAGCAGAAGACCACACCGGGTGCCACTCCTGTCAGCTAAGAACAGGAAACTGAGGCTACAATTCGCACAGGCTCACCAAAATTGGACAATATAAGATTGGGAAAATGTTGCCTCGATCTGATGAGTCTCTATTTCTGCTTTCACATTTCAGATGGTAGGGTTAGAATTTGGCATTAACAACATGAAAGCATGGATCCATCCTGCATTATATCAACAGTTCAGGCTGCTGGTGGTGGTGTAATGGTGTGGGGGACATTTTCTTGGCACACTTTGGGCCTATTAGTACCAATTGAGCATCGTGTCAACACCACAGCCTACCTGAATATTGTTGCTGACCATGTCCATCACTTTATGACCACAGTGTACCCATCTTCTGATGGCTACTTCCAGCAGGATAACGCACCATGTCCTAAAGCGTGAATCATCTCAGACTGGTTTCTTGAACATGATAATGAGTTCACTGTACTCAAATGGCCTCCACAGTCACCATAACTCAATCCAATAGAGCACCTTTGGGATGTGGTGGAATGGGAGATTCGCATCATGAATGAGCAGCTGACAAATCTGCAGTAACTATGTGATGCTATCATGTCAATATGGACCAAAATCTCAGGAATCTATGCCATAAAGTATTAAGGCAGTTCTGAAGGGGGTCCAACACGGTGTTAGTAAGGTGTATCTAATAAAGTGGACAGTATATGATTGGATAATGGATTTTAAGTAGTTTTGAGCCAAGAAATTAAATGACTTAAGTTATTATTAAGTTACTTTCCAGACAAAAACATTTAAATACAAATTTAATGATGTAATTACTAATTAGTAATTAATAACTTTTTGAACACTGGTTTATTGTAAAAACAATTTGACTTGTGTGTGTGTGTGTGTGTGTGTGTGCGTGCGTGCGTGCGTGCGTGTGTGTGTGTGTATATATATTTATTTATTCATTTTTTTTTAATTGCAGATTCAGCATTAATATTATATATTTTCCTTCATTTTCACTTTTACCTTTTGTGTTTAGCATTATCTCCTATTTACAGGTTAGCATTTAGCTTTTTGTTTTATCCAAAACAACTTAAACCTGCGAACACACACCTGGAGCAGTGGGGGGTTTTGGTACCTTGCTCAAGTGTCTTACCTCAACCATTGCGGAATATTCACTCTCTCCACCTACAATCTGTGCCGGTGCTGGGACTTGAAACTGCAACCTTTGAATCTCCAACTCTCTAACTATTAGGCCACTGCTGCCATCATTTTATTACATCTCTCTGCTATACGGGGTTATGAACACAACAGATTTAATATGGAGGGTTTTCATTATTTATAGCGGTGTAAAGTGAAACACTGGCTCTCTCTCTCACACACAACACTGGCTGCCTCTGAAAGGGAAAATCTAAACAACAGTGGAAAAGGCCAAATGAAAGAGCGACAATTGCGGAAGTGAAGCTATAAAAAGAGATGAAGGAGAAAGTATTAATTATGAGGCAGGTGAGAGAGACGCAGAAACAGATTATGTGCTTTTAATTATAGGCAAGAGTCTTGTTGTTTGCTGTGATTTTTCAGCTTTTTTTTTGCTTGTTCGCGTCTCTCATAGTAACGGCAGCGAGTGTGAAGAGTGCTGGACTCTGGGGCTCAGTTTTATGGATCACTCCTACAGTTCTGGAACCTAAAACATCAACAGCAGAATGGGCTGACAGGTGGCTGAATGCAACACACACACGCACACAAACACATGCAGGCATGCACCAGACAGCATGGAAGCAGAAACGTGGGTGGATTTGTGGGAACTTAAGTTTTAAACAATTCGTTTCTTTCAGTTTTTTTTCTTTTATTAATGTGGTGGTCTTTTAGTCTTGTTATAAATCAAAGGAACACATTCATAGTATGGAGCCAGATCATCCTCAAAAGTAATACATTTACAAACTAAAATTCAGCACAATTCACATTTACAAAATCCAATTTGTTAACACAATTAAAACTCATAAATATTTTCACCAAATCGTATTTCGAATTTATGAATTGGATTTGCATACTTTTAAATCATATTTTGAATTTATGAATTGGATTAGTGTATTTTTGAATCGTGTTTTGAATTTATGAATTGGATTGTGTATTTTTGAATCTTGTTTTGAATTTATGAATTGGATTTGTGTATCTTTGAATCGTGTTTTGAATTTACAAATTGGATTTGTGTATTTTTGAATCGTGTTTTAAATTTATGAATTGGATTTTTTACATGTTAATTGTGTTGTGGATGTGTGAATTTTATTTTGGAAATGTATTATTTTTGGGACTGATCTGGCTCCATATCTGTTCAAGTGATGTTTTATCAATAATGATAATTTTGTTTTGTCAATAATGAAGGTGAGACAAAATAAAAAAGAGCATTATTACTATGAAAGTGTCATTTAAATGTATATAACATAAATGCATATTAATAATAATAATGCACATATGATAAAAATGTCAAATAATGTATAAGTAACTGACTTTTTGTTTTAATGAAAAATAGTAAAATTACATTAAAACCGATTATTAATGTTGTATGTTTTGTACATGGCTTATGGCATCAGATTCGCTACTGGTAGACAAGAATATATGTGTAAATTTATATTTAAATATTAATTAAATATTACATGTAAAAATATATATTATTTTACATTTTATTAAATTTAATTTTATTCATAGATATTTAAAAATATAAAATTTATAATATATTACTTATAAAGGTTTTATAAAAACTATAAAATAGTGTGTATGGTGTATGTGTATAGTGTGTCCTGGTACAGTATTCATAGTCCTGGACCAAATATCTCCACAATTATAGCTATACAAGTTATTTTGACCTTGTGGGGACATTTTCTTTGTCCCCGTAAGGAAAATGGCTTCTAAAACATACAGAAATAGATAATTTGACAATATAAAACCACAGAATGTTTCCTTTGAGGGTTGGTTTTAGAGATATGTTTGGGATAAGTGCACAGAATATACAATGTCTACAGTATAAAAATCATTATGTCTATGCACAGTCCCCATAAAACATGAGAACCCAATGTGGGTATGTATGTGCTGTGTACTTTTGTTGGGCTGCTCTGTACTGCCTCCTACTGTCCTATGTTGTTTGGGGTAGAGACTGCAGATAATTCATTCAGGTTTGTTCTCAAAAGCTAAGCTGTTTCAAATGTGTGTGTGTAACCAGAAATACACAATGACATTAAGGAGAGTGAATTAAACTATGACCAGGCATTTAATTTTAAACACCCCGACCATGATAAACACAAATTAAGCACCTAACACAGACACCTGGTCTTTCCAGGCAGCGATTCTATAATTACGCAAATGTGTCTGCTGAATATAGAATGTCCTTCATGCCTATTTGAGCCCAAATGCTCTGTGTGAGTGTGTTTGTGTGTGTGTGTGGGTGTGTGTGTGTGTGTGTGTGGTAATGCTTTTCCTGCCGAAGTGCTAATGTATTTTCTGTGTCTTTTTTTCAGTGGCTATTTTAGTGCAGGTTTCCTCTTCGCTGTGAATGTGCGAGGTGTGTGTGGATGTGTGTGTCGTTGTTCCGATTCATCAGGGCCTCCTTTTCTTTCTGCCGGATCTTCAGTTTTATTCCCCAGACTGCCTGATGGAGGGAAAGAGAGAGAGGTGTGTGTGTCATGTCAATGATGTCGTTCTTAGTATTGAGCCATGATCTCAGCCAATAATTGCAGTAATCAAGGCGCTTTAACACGTACAGGTGTGTGAGGGGAATTTACAAAGAACGACAGGCTCCTTCCCCTCCCTAGTTTGCTGTAATGTGAATCAATGAACAAGAATTCAGGCGTTAGCAAAGGCCGAGCACTGATGACTGAATGATTTGTCACAATCACTAGGTTGCACAATTATGTTTTTTAGTTTTATATATATATATATTTTGTATTAAAAGTATTACATTATTGCATTAAGTCATGACAAATCTGCAATTGTAATGCTTCTCACAACGTTATCAGTGTAGGTTACATTGTAGAAATAGCTTTTAATGAACAGTTTCCGTATTTTGTAATTCACAAGTGTCTTCTGATTATGAATTGCATTATAGGACCTTGATCTCTGCTTTGTCGACTTTTGGTGTTGAAAATTCAAGTCTACAGTTTAACAAAGTCACATTTTAGTAGTTTGAAATAATATTATTGTATAAAAAATAATATATAAAGAAATAAGTTTGTAAAATAACAGAAAATTAACTGGGAGTTTGTTACAAGGTTTTTGTACCATATGCAACATCAACCCAGACAAAATATCACTTTAAACTATAAAAAATGTTAATAAAAGTCACTTTTTTACTCTTCAAAGTTAAAATTTGTTGGAAGAAAGATCAAGGTCCCATAATGCAATTCAAAAGCAGAAATGAATGGAGAAAAATAAAAAAATGAAAGCATGAATCACAAAATACTGCACTGTAAACCCTAATGTTGTCTTTACTTAAACAATCAAGTAAAGTTGACTGAACATTACTTAAAATTTAGCATTTTGGTCCTGTCACCTAAAAATATTAGTTAATTTAACTTATATACAATGAAAATGCATAAACCTAAGATTTCAACTAAAGTAAGCTCAAAATCACAATTAATCCTTTGAAAAAATAGTTTTTTTTAAATCAGAAAAGAAGGCTTCATTTATAATTATTCACCATAATGGGAATAAATGGCTACTTATTTTTCTTTTAAACATTTTTTTCATAGTATATAATTACACACACAGACACACACACTGAACTGAACAATTTAAGTATAATCTACCAAAACCGGCAAGTTAAATAAACTTAAATATGCAAGTTTTGGGAGACTCCATTACTCAATTAAATTGAGGCAACGAGTTTAATCAATTAATTTCAATCAGTCAACTTATTAGATTTTTCTGTGTGAAAACTGCAAATTAACAGATATTTTTTCAGTGTAGCAAACACAGAATGCTCCCATATGATTTATATTTGGTTATTTTTTGGAAACCAAATAAGAATGCGTGTTTTGTGGACTTGGAGAAGGTATTCGACCGTGTCCCTCGAGGCATTCTGTGGAGGGTATTCTGGGAGTATGGGGTCAGAGGCGCTTTGTTAAGGGCTGTCTCGTCCCTGTATGAACAGAGTAGGAGTTTGGTTCGCATTGCCGGCAATAAATCAAACTTGTTTCCAGTGCATGATGGACTCAGGTTGGAGGAAAGTCCTTACCCCAGGTGGAATGGAACGTGAGATTGCCAGGCAGATTGGTGCAGCGGCAGCAGTAATGCGGTCGATGTATCGGTCCGTTGTGGTAAAAAAGTAGCTGAGCCGGAAGGCAAAGCTCTCGATTTACCAGTCAATCTACGTACCTACTCTCACTTATAGTCATGAGCTTTGGGTCATGACCGAAATGACAAGATCTCGGATACAAGCAGCCGAAATGGGTTTCCTTTGCAGGGTGCACTCTTATAGATAAGGTGAGGAGCTCTGTCACCCAGGAAGAGCTTGGAGTAGAGCCGCTGCTCCTCCACATCGAGAGAAGTCAGCTGAGGTGGCTTGGGCATCTGTTTTATATGCCTCCTGGACGCCTACCTAGGGAGGTGTTCCAGGCATGTCCCACCGTAGGAGGCCTCAGGTATGACCCAGGACATGCTGGAGGGACTATATCTCTCGGCTTGCCTTGGAATGCCTCCGGATCCCCCTGGAGGAGCTGGAGGAAGTGTCTGGGGAGAGGGAAGTCTGGAGTTCTTTCCTAAGACTGCTGCCCCCGCAACCCGGCCCTGGATAAGCGGATGAAAGTGACATGAAATGATATTGTTTGGTAACCCAAAACTAACCTTGCAGGAAGTTTTATTTTATTTTATTTTTTCTAACAACTTAGAATCTAAAACATTTTCCTAGCCTAGAGGGAAATTTCTATTTACATTATGAAAATTTTCTAAGCAGCAGAGAACATTCTGGAAACCATAAACTGATGCTTCTAGAAAGTTCCAGGAATGGCCAATGTCTTGCAATTTGCAAAATACAGATATAACTACTTCCCTCTATAAGAATTCTGTGCAGTGAATAAAAGTACAAATATTTGAAGAAGATGTGGGGGCTTCTGTTTTGCATATTGTGTATCTGTGTGTTTTGTTTTTTTACAAACAAAGATTTACTGACCAAATTTCACTCTGAATTTACTTCATAACATCAATCAAGTGTTTAAAATAACTTTTTTTGTGACAAGATGTGGTTTCAAATCAGATGATATTGTACTATTTTATAGTGTTCAATATAATGAGAAAGGCTAGTCAATTAGCACTGCATTATAAATATACTATATTCTTATAAAATAGGATTGATTGAAGAACACAAATAAATCATATCTTGCCACAACAATATATCCATTTTAGTTTTTCTTTTCCTCCAGTACAGTAATCATTGATGTCTTCACTTCTGTGATGCATACGTGGAGTTTATGGTTGAGGGTGTCCTCTAGTGTCCAGTATGAATGAAACCAAAATTACATTATGTGTGTGATCACAACCCACATTTTTTTAGTAAAAATTACACTTTTCTCTAAATATACAAGATGTTTTTTGTCTCTCATTACAGTATAGTGTCCTCTTCACTTTACTGGGGCATTAGGACTCACACAGACCACCTAGTTTTCCCATGTGGTCTCCCATCCAGGTACTGACCAGGCTCAGCCCTGCTTACAACAACTAAAACAACGTGACTGCTGCAAATCCCTATCTTTTTTTAGTTGACCCAAACATGACTCCAAATTTTAAAGGGTTTTAAAATATGAGGTTGATTTGTGCTGATCAGTCCAGTTATGTATTGGGGGGAAATATGTAGAGATATACATGTAAAATATCTATGTATAAATATTTGTTTTCAATCTTTAAAATTAAATATTTTTATTGCCGAATATTGAAGACAGCAGTTGATCAAATAAAAGGCAACTGAATATTTTATTCAAAACACATACATAAAAAAGATCCAAACAGCTTATGAAAACTTTAAAGAACTTTCTTATTTTTTTCCCCACAGCTGTATAGAAAAGTACAGGATTTCAGATTCAGCCTTTGTGGTTTTTTATTATATATATATATATGTAAAAAAAAAAAAAAAAAAAAAAAAAAATATATATATATATATATATATATATATATATATATATATATATATATATATATATATATATATATATATATATATATATATATATTTTTTTTTTTTTTTTTTTTACAATAAACATCAATGACACTGACACTTTCTTCTATGTGTTCTGTAGAAGATATAAAAACATTCAGAAGATAGGAGCAACAGGAGGGTGAATAATGCAGAAAAAATTAACATTGTTTTTTTTTTTTTTTTTTTTTTTTTTTTTTTTGCTGACTTTTACAGAGGCAGTTTTTATTTAAAAACCTGGATGTATGGGGAAACAAATGTAGAATGGTAAGGTATGTAGTAACTGTAATTATATAAAACACTGTAAGTCCTCATTTACATTGATTGCCAAAAATAAAGAATTTTAACAGTATTATTTTGAAATATTGATTCCATACAAAAATAACTGTTTTCTATTTGAATATATTAAAATGTAATGTATTCTTGACACCAAAGCTGAATATTCAGCAGCCATTACTCCAGTCTTCAGAGTCACATGATCCTTCTGATAGCATTTAAAAATGCAGATAAACTTCATGATGGTGACCTGCTCTCATCTGATACATATTTAACTAAACAGAGACAGATAGTGAGAGAGAGAGACAGATCAGACTCTTGTGTCTCGATGGGATCATCTCAAATGTCATGCTTTAGTGTGCACACATTAATTCCTCATCAAATGCTTGATACTTTTCTACAACACTTTCATACACACTTGAAGGACGTTCTCTGTTCATTCAATTCTTCACCTGGTCCTCCAGTTACATCATTACCAGTATAATCAGCTTTCTTACATCACTCATTCTGACTGTTCTTCTCCACCTCAGATTGCAAGACTCACAAACCACAGTCAAATGCATAGTGATGCTGTCATACAAGGTGAGAAGTCCTCAAATTGCCCCCTGTCTTAAGTTTCTGGCACCACAGTGTCTTGTTGTCGTATTTCATTTACATTGTTTGCTGATTTTATTCAACAGAACTAGCATAAGCCTAGAATTTAGTGCAAGTTGGTGCTACTTTGCTTTATGATCAATGCAGTAAGTGACTGTATTATCATGAATAGACTTACTTCTTTAGCACAAAAGTTCGTAACATACAAAATCATAAAAAGTTGGAGATTTACCTATCAAATGTTCTGCCTTTATGCTCTGTTTTCTTTGTTTGCTCGTTACTACACCCATATGCAGCGTTAAAGTCTAGCATCTTCAGATTGGCTTTAGTCTTGACTAGTGCTGTTGAATAACATTTGTCCTGGGAGCACTGTACAAACATGTCGGTTCTATTGACGAATGCTCAGGGTCCGTACACGATATCTAGTGTATATATCTATGGAATTTAATGGCTTTTGTGAATCTATTTTTACATTAGCGTTAAAATTTTGGCGAATTCAACCTGACTGCACAACTGACAAACCACAATCAAATGCATAGTGATGCTGTCATACACAGTGAGAAGTCCTCAAGTGGCCCTCCTGTCTCATGACTTGTTTTCTTTTCTCTCAACTCTCCTATAGGCTCTTAACAATAAAGCATGTCCTTACCTGACAAAGACAGATCTATGATTTCAGCTCTACATTGGAGTATGGTGGATATCTCCAGGATGACAAACACTGAAGTTCAAAACTCAGTAGGATTTTTGTTTTATTTTTACACTCAAAAATAATTTTAAATTATTTTTTGGTGTTGATTCCATAAATAGCCTTTTACATCCATGGAACATTTTTCATTCTATGAAATGTTTCTTTACAGTAAATAATGTTCTTTGATCATTTTACAGTTCATCCGGAAAGTATTCATAGCTTCACTTTTTCCACATTTTTTATGTTACAGCCTTATTCCAAAATGGATTAAATTAATTTATTTCCTCAAAATTCTACACACAATACCCCATAATGACAATGTGAAAAAAGTTTTTTTTAAATTGTTGCAAATTTATTAAAAATAAAAAAGCTGAAAAATCACATGTACAGAAGGATTCACAGCCTTTACCGTGAAGCTCTAAATTAAGCTCAGGTACACTCTGTTTCCACTGATCATTCTTGAGATGTTTCAGCAGCTTAATTGGAATTTACCTGTAGTAAATTCAGTTGATTGGACATGATTTGAAAAGGCATATGCCTGTCTAAACAAGGTCCTGTAACGTTCTTCACACTATGAAAATTGGTTCACTAAAATGTCCTTTGGAGAAGCAAGAAAAGGTTCTATAAAAAGGTTCTAATCATAATGCTTTATGGTTAATTATAACATTAATGAAAAGTGGCAAGGAAATATTCCTTTAACTTTACAACAATAACTTTCCATTTAAAAGTCCTCATGAACTTCTATGAGACTTTATTTATTACGATGATGTACTTCCAACTAAAACGGAATATTTAGAATATTAGGGGGTGGGGCACCCTCCATCATTTTCTCACATAGATATTTACATTAGATGTCAACTACGCTGTTGTTGTCTATTGTAAGGAATGTGTCAATAGAGCCACCATTTTACAGGGTAGAGCTCCTTTAAAATTAATGTGGGACCAAGGTGTAGTGGAAAACTGGCCACCCGAAGCCATAGATATATAGACATACTGTGTATACATACATCTATGAAAGGGAGTTTTCCCGGTGGTCAGTATGCAAATATTTTTTTAAATTACAAAATTATAATTTTACATCACTTTTCTACATCGATGGATAAGTTACCGCAAGGGCATTGCCGACAAAGAGCCTGTGTTTGTGTGCATGGAAATGTATTATCCTACTTCCCTGTTAAATTTGATCTAATCCTTGTCCTGAAACACACCCGCTCTCCCGCTTTCACTTCCAATTCTAATGGAGGGAGCGATTCATTTGTGAATGAATCTTCATTATGAACGATTCATCTGAACCATCAATATCCCTGCTTCTCAATGTGCACACCTTTATGATCTAAATGGTGTAACATTTGTAATATTCAATAATTTAGGGTGGACAGTATGCACATTGAGGCACAGGCACTTCTATGTTATCAGGCACCCTTATAAGTTATTTAAAAAAAATAGCTGTTACTTCACTTAGCCGACAAAAAATACAAGTTTCTGGCACCGCAGCGTCATGTTGTCATATTTCATTTACATTATTTGCTGATTTTATTCAACAAAACTAGCATACGCCAAGAATTAAATGCAAGTTGGTGCTACTTTTGGGCGAGTGTATGATTTTCTCATAGCAAACTAAAAGGGATGTGGTCATGAATATTGTGGCTGAGCCGTCAAACTGACATTAACAAAAAAGGACCATCATTCCAAACTCTAAAGCAAATGGTCAGGCTTTGATTGAAGATTACCAAAACACACTTTTTTCACTGTTGAGATGTCATTGGCCCATGAACATTTCCTGCTTGTTGTCAAACTATTTCGTAACAAGAGGCAACTCAATCACATCTTAAAGTTTAAACTGCTATCATAACATTATTTATGCATATTTGGACCTTTTTGGATTTCTGAAAGCTATGGAAATTAAAAATGTAAAACAGGAAATATGGTAGGACCATTGTTATTGTTTACATCCCTCAAAATGGTCTAGCAATGTGCGTTAGCAATATAAACACTGCTAGGTCTGTAATTGGAAGGAATAGTATGGGTCTCGCAGGACCAGGGTTCAGATCTGGTAACAAATATTTTGCACTTTATTCATTCACTTTGTGTTTATGCAGTGAATGAGTAACGGCGGGTAATGCGGGGGCTCGGAACAGCCGGTGAGCGCGCACGGTTCTGCCTCCAACCGTTTCCTGTGCCACTTTATCATCCTGCTTTTTTCACAGCAAGCAGAAAAAATGCGAGGAAGTGAGCAACGCAGAGAGAAACTCCTGGAAAGTAAGGCTGAGGAGTGTCGTATGGTACAAACCCACAGTCGTGTAAAAAAGAGCCGGCAGCGGAGCGGGGGACGGGATGAGTCACTCGCGAGGCGCTGTCGGGCCGCTTTGATCAGCCGCGGTTGGGGTCTCGAGCTAAAAAATATTTAAAAGACGAATAGCCGGTGAGTCACGGTAATGGCGCTCAGCTAAGTGTGCAGTGTCCAAAAATAGCTTGATAAATATGATATAAGCCAAAATACAATATAAATCCCGTGGGATATGGTTCAGTTCGGTAGTTTCATAGCAGAGTTGTGGGTAATTCTTGACGGATTCCCTCAATTACTCGTTAGCATCACCTGTGCCTAGTTCAGTCGATTGTTGCTGTTCCTGTCGAGTTATCAGTTTTGGTTATATTCTCCTTGTTCATTAAATACTTTGTTGGTAAACCACAGCACAGAATGACAATGAACCATGATTTTATGATAGCAAAGGTGTAGTAACCACACGGATAAAAAATACGATAGTAAATGCTAATGTTTTGAAACGTACTATAGTGAAGAGTGTTGCCTATTATAGTATTAAAACACTTTTTTAACGAATGCGACGTCATAAACTGAGAAACTGTGATAAATACTGTAGTTATACCTTAGATTTTACTACAATAAACTGTGATATACTGAGCTTTTGTAGAAAGCAAATTGGGAATTTTTATTGGGAATTTGTTTATATTAGGCTACTAGTTGTTTTACCACAGAACTTAATTTCTTAATTTTAATTCATGTAGTAGTATGGTACAGGAATTTATACAAATTACTAGCTATACTACAAATTACTATAGTTTTTTTTTTTTTTTTACATGTTGGCAGATTTTGTTTGTCTGTTTCTAAGTTTGGTTTTGCAATTTGTGGTTATAATGATTGAACTAAAAAAAAAAAAAAAATATATATATATATATATATATATATATATATATATATATATATATATATATATATATATATATATATATAAATATAATTTTGTAGTAAAACCATAGTTCATTTTAAAAAGTGTGTTTTGCGTGACTTTCAGTTTTTCTTTTGTTATTGCTTTGTTAAACCAACATTTTACCAGGCATGTTTGACTTGAAAACAACAAATATTAGGCATATATGTTTTAGAGGCAAACCAGTGCGGTGGGTAGTTGTTTAGTCATTTATATTTTGATGTTATGTTCCAACAGGTATGGACAAATAACTTGCAGTACACTTCTTAGTTTTCAATTCAATAAAGATTTGAAAAGATGACCACAAAATCTGAAGCCAAACAAAGACAAAAATGAGTTTTTGGAAGCCCAAAAGAACTAATTCAAGTGGCAGTGATCAGTAAAACAAGTTGGACTCAAGACTCTTGAGTAAACTGAAGCCTACCAAGTTCTCATTTGCTAAATAGAAACTTTATGTTCTACAGTTTTGGGTAAAATTTTGATAGCTTCATTCTACGCAAAATTGTAAAAACATTAGTTTTACATTTCTTGTAAGTCCGAATCAGGATTTAATACCCCAGCATTTTAGGATATAATAGTCGTTTCATTGTTTGCTTTTGTTTTTTTGCTTCAGTTAGATCTAGATCTATTTTCAGTGAAAGAATGAAATGTTATATGCAGTATCCTACTGTCCCATTCTTTTTTTGCGCGCGCGCCTCTGCGGTGCTGGACCGAAACAAAAGCTGCGCGCTAGAAAGAAAAAGAGGCAAGGAGCTCGTGACGTCGGGAAGATTCAATCACACACTCCTCCTCCTCTCTCTCTTCTCTCAGTGTAAATACCATCTCCACCAGATGAGCGGGCGCACTGAATGCTTCTGTATAACATCACAGAAACCTTCAGTATATTTACTCAGTTATATAGACAATTCTGCTGTTTGTGCATGTTTGTTTTTTATTTTATGTGGTATCATTGTTGGATTTCAGCACTCGGCTTTTATAGGGTATGCAGCAACCTGTTCTGATAGCAGAAACTGACCGAGTGGTTTTCTTCACATCCCTCCAGCTCTAATCCTCACCACTGGATATGACAAAGATTCCTGGAGTCAGGGAGAAAATAGCAGAGAAGAACAGCATACTGTGGAAGATAGGGCTGTAGCGCGCGAGGGGTGGAATGGGCGTGTGTGGGAAGCCCTCCTTAACATTCTTGTATTGCGATAGAGAGAACAGAGCCACGCCAAGACCTTCTGGCAGCAACACAGAGTGTAATACGCGCAGACAGCGGGGGACATTTTCTAGATCAGAGCGCGTAAAGATGCGCTTGTTTTTCAGCACGCGAGCGGGCGCATGCCATGCTGTAGCGCTGCGCAGCCAAATGGCACGAGCCAGCGCGAACCGAATCGCTCTGACGTTCGCGGAGAACAAGACGTATGATGATGAGCGGCAGCTGCCGTGGGACCAGTCTGCTTGTCCCGATGCCTTCTCCACACTCCGTTCGGTTCGCCTTCACTTTTCTCGCACACACCTGCTCGTCTTCTCTTTGACTGTTTTGGGAACGCGTGTAGGTAAATAGAGCCGCGTCAGGCGTGGGAACAATGGAGTTGTCTGAGGGTTCGCTGTTCCAGCGCGAGCGAGGAGCTGTACACCATCAACAAAACCCCGAGCAGTAGCAGCAGCAGCAGCAAGCAACACGGGAACCGACCGAAGCGCCTGCTGTGGCAGAATGCCGTGCGACACATCACCGAGCAACGCTTCATTCACGAGCACAGTCCAAAACCCGCGTCACCGGACGAGGCTCACAACGCAGGGCTCGCGGCAAACACTCCGCCGGCAGGACGTCGGTGAGCGACCGGCACAACAACGGCGGCACTAAAGTCTTCCCCGAGCGCTCGAGCAGCGACCTGGGTTCCTGCAGATCGACTGCGCGCCCAGCAACTCCGACTTCTTCCTGAGCTGGGGATACACGTACCGCGGGGTGTCTTCCCCACGCTACGCTACGCCTTCAAGTCCAGGGACCTCGAGCGCCTTTACCAGCGCTACTTTCGGGGCCAGCGACGGAAATCAGTGGTGGTCATGAACATTCTGGACGTGGTGACCAAGCTGACCCTGCTCGTGCTGCACCCTGACCCTGGCGTCCACGCCGATGGACCCTATCAAAGGGATGCTGCTCGGCTTCTTCACGGGCATTGAGGTGGTCATCTGCGCTCTGTGGTGTGCGCAAGGACACGAGCTCGCACGGTTACCTCCAGTACAGCGGCGCGGTGACCTGGGTCGCCATGGGCCACGCAGATCCTCGCCACGGGACTGGGCTACGGTTTGCTCGGGGATGGGATTGGATACGTGCTCTTTACGCTCTTTGCCACCTACAGCATGTTGCCTCTGCCTCTCACCTGGGCCATCGTGGCGGGACTGCTGACCTCCGCGCTGCACATCGCGCTCCAGCTGCTGGTGCCCCCTCGAGCGCAGATCTCCACGAATCAGGTGAGACGCGAGTGAATCACACACACACACTCACACACACACACACACACACACACACACACACACACACACACACACACACACACACACACACATGTGCAATATTACATCATGGCAAGTTCATGTGCATTTGTGCTGATGTTTCCAGCGCTCGAGGCTTTTAATCAAGGCGTAGCGGTCGCTGTCCCGCCAACGTGGTGCTGAAAGTGACATTTTAAGGTCGTTTGTTGCGGACTGCGTTGTGTTGTCCTGTCAGCAACTGATGTCTTGTTTTTGAGGTCCAAATTTTGCAAAGGTCAATAAAGGTCAATTGGAGCTCGTGAATGCGGCAATATTAGAGCACTGCAGTCAGTTACTCATTTTAGAAACATCTGAGGAGAGCTCGAGGATTGGGAATTATTTATGAAGATATATATTGACAAACACCAATGCAAATTACAAAATGTGCTAGTTCTAAAGGCATTTTCAGTCCAAAATGAAAATGCAGCCATAATTCTTTATTATGTTAAACACAGAAGAAATCTTTCTTATGTTAAACAAAATTTGGGTGAATTAATGCTTCAACATAATTTAGCATAACAAGTACATTTGTGCAAAAATTACTAATAGAAATATATATTAGTATATAGATGAATAAGTGGTCATGCAAAATTTTAATACATTTTTAAAGATTAAAAACATGTTGTAATACCTACTCCATGGTAAGCTCCTATAATAAGCTCCATGGTAATCTTTTGTTTTGTTTTCAAATATGTCACCAATTATGTTATCAATTCATGCCTGGCAAGATTTTAGGTTCGGGACAATAAACTATTGTAACACCAAATGACACTGTAGTGGGTGTCTGACATTATAATGATGGTATAATAATCACCATGTGTGCATAAAAAGCCGTATAACACTTTCATGGTTTCAATAAACGAAGACCCCTTTTTATCTTTGACCTCTCATACAATGAAAATCAATGGGGTTCAGATTTGTCTAGACCAGAGATGCCCAAACTAGGGCCCGGGGGACAAAGTTGGCCCATGGTAAGCTTTGGTTTGGCCCACCATCCCATCTGAGAAGAGAGGGAAAATTTTGGGAAGGGTTGGGGTTAATACCTTTAATACACATTTTCAATTTTTAATTTAACGTGAAACCTTTGTTAAGCTACAAAAAAGCAAATGTTTTAGTAAAGTTTTGGAAATGAATCCAATTTTTGTTTGTTTTAAAGGAACATACTGTTGCTCAACGTATAGACCACAAATTAGAACTCCTCAGTGAGCAAATCAAGGCAAAGGCAACTTGGCTAGTGTATTCAGCATTAAGTTATAATTGGAACTATGTTTTCATTATAACAGGACCATTTTAAAATGTAAATATATATATATATATATAATGCATTCAATAATATGATTAAGGTAATGTTTACTACTTATTCTGAAATAAGTGAGGAAATTATCCATAGCAACTTTGTATACAGTTGGACAATTGAAATCAGAATTATTAAACCCCCTTTGAATTTCTTTTTTAAATATTTCCCAAAATTATGTTCACAGAGGAAGGAAATTTTCACAGTATGTCTGATAGTAGTTCTTCTTCTGGAGAAAGTCTTATTTGTTTTATTTCAGCTAAATAAAAGCACTTTTAATTTTTTGAAAAACAATTTAAGGTCAAAATTATTAGCCCCTTTTAAGCTATATTTTTTCGATAGTCTACAGAACAAACCAGCAAAATACAATGACTTGCCTAATTACCCTAACCTGCCTAGTTAATCTAGTTAACCTAGTTAAACCTTTAAATGTCACTTTAAGCTGTATAGAAGTGTCTTGAAAAATATCTAGTCAATGATTATTTACTGTCATCATGGCAAAGATAAAATAAATCAGTTATTAGAAATTAGTTATTAAAACTATTATGTTTAGAAATGTGTTGAAAAAAATCTTCTCACCGTTAAAAATAATTTGGGGAAAAAAATAACAGGTGGGCTATAACTCAGGGGGTTTAATAATTCTCACTTCAGCTATATCTTTCGGCCCCATGCCCCTAGTCGACTTTGGTTTTTGGCCTTCAAAAGAAAAAGTTTTGCACCCCTGGTCTAGACACCAGTGCAGTTCAAAACCTCCTCTCTTTTATTGCGGCTCCAAACAAGAAGTACATTTTACAGGGAATGACAAGATGACATAATGTCTTTTAGGTGAACTGTCCTCTTTAATGACATACGTTGCGTAGAACTGCATGTGAACACAAGTCAACAAAGCCTCTTTCTCTCTCTGTCAGACGCCAGCAGACTCTAAACGACAAGATGACCCGAGGTCAGTCCAGTACGCCCGGCACATGTGATCCTATCACATTTAAACTGAGTCACACTGGCACTACAGCTATTTCATTGCATTCACCTGCACACACAGACACAATCAGAGCACAAAAACAAAAGCACAGACGCACACAACAATGAAGAGACAGGAAGCCGTGTGAGTTAATTATAGGGTGCAAAGATTATTCACTGTGATCGCAGCAGAGAGAGACAGTCAGACAGAGCTGCTCAGTGTCCTCACAAAGATTCAGGCCAGTCGCAGATGTCTATATGCAGATTCAGGTCAAAATAGCCAATCCCAGACCCAAAAATGTAAGTGTGTGTGTGTGTGTGTGTGTGTGTGCGTCCAAGCAGTGGTCGAAGATGCTGTGAGGTAGACTGTAAAAATAGCAAGCGTGGGAGGGAGATATGGAGAAGGGCTCTCTGACTCACACACTCGTCTGCCAGCATCTCTTTCGTTTCCCATCGCTCCTTCCCTCATACTGCAGGACAAACGCACACACATACCCTCAGACCTGACCACACACCTGTTTCAGTGTTTAGCACGCAGACTTGTCGTCAATGTCTGGGTAAGATAGACGTCAGTTTGCATGCAGTTGCTTTCTTGTGCTCTCTCTGGGCTTATGGAAACTCCTGCAGGGTCTCCATCAATCATTTATAACACACTTCACCAACCGGAGAACCGGGGTGAGAGTGTTGTGTTGGATCGTGGAGAGACAAAGTGCAGGGAGATGATGGGGGGCTCAAGAGTGTTTCCTACTTTAAGAGCGAGACGTTGTGAGTTTAATTCTCGCTTGACTGACAATAAAATATATACTGTAGGCATCTATATATATATATATATATTTATAGATTTGGGGTGGGACTTTTTTTTTGAAGATTTTATTTTTGGCCTTTTTGCCTTCATTAGATAGGACAGTATTTAGACAGGAAGTGAAGTTGGAGAAAGAGAGAGGGGGGTAGGGAAATGTCCTCGAGCCGGGATTCAAACTCGGGACCCCCTGACGTGCTACTGCACCATATGTCGATGCGCTAACCACTAGGCTATTGCGCCGACAGGTGGCAAGACTTTGAGATGCATTTGAAAGAAGTTTTTTTTTATACACTCAGAGTGCATATGGTATAACATCCATCTATCCTATTTATTTGTTTACCTGTCTATCCATTTGTTTGTCCGTCTCTCTGTCTTTATGTCTGTTTTTATGTCTGTCTATCATCTCTTATCTACATGTCTGTCTGTCTATTATCGACCTGTCTGTCTGTCTGTCTGTCTGTCTCTTTCTCAGTCTATCATCTGTCTGTCTGTCTGTCTATCTATTACCTACCTGTCTATCTGCCTGCCTGTCTGTCTGTCTATTTGAAAAAAGTTTTTATACCCACTAAGTGCATACCGTATACATCCATTTATCTATTTAACCATTTGCCTGTCTGTCTGTCTGTCTGTCTGTCTGTCTGTCTGTCTCTTTCTCAGTCTATCATCTGTCTGTCTGTCTGTCTGTCTGTCTGTCTGTCTGTCTGTCTGTCTGTCTGGTCTGTCTCTTTCTCAGTCTATCATCTGTCTGTCTGTCTGTCTGTCTGTCTGTCTGTCTGTCTGTCTGTCTGTCTGTCTATCTATCATCTACCTGTCTGTCCATTTGTTTGTCTATCTGTCTGTCTGTCTGTCTGTCTATTTTCTACCTGTCTGTCACTCTATCGTCTGTCTGTCTGTCTGTCTGTCTGTCTGTCTGTCTATCTGTCTGTTTATCTATTACATGTCTGTCTGTCATCTGTCTGTCTGTCTCTCTGTCTATGATCTGTCTCTCTGTCTGTCTGTCTGTCTGTCTGTCTGTCT
Organism: Danio kyathit; assembly: GCA_903798195.1. NCBI lineage: Eukaryota > Metazoa > Chordata > Actinopteri > Cypriniformes > Danionidae > Danio > Danio kyathit. The sequence continues at coordinate 49,891,800 of LR812520.1, read as the reverse complement.
GTCTGTCTGTCTGTCTGTCTGTCTGTCTGTTTATCATCTATTTATTATCTTCCTGTCTGTTTGTCTGTCTGTCTATCATTTGTCTGTCTGTAATCTGTCTGTCTGTCTGTCTGTCTATCTATTACCTGTCGGTCTGTCTGTCTATTGTCTGTCTGTTTATCATCTGTCTGTCTATCATCTGTCTGTCTGTCTGTCTGTCTGTCTGTCTGTCTGTCTGTCTGTCTGTCTGTCTATCTATCTATTACCTACCTGTTTATCTGCCTGACTGTCTGTCTTTCTATCGTCTGTCTGGCTGTCTGGCTGTTTATCATCTATCTGATTGTCTGTCTATCTATTATCTTCCTGTCTGTTTGTCTGTCTGTCTATCATTTGTAATATATACTATATATATATATATATATATATATATATATATATATATATATATATATATATATATATATAGTATATATATATTATATATATATATATATATAATATATGTTGGTGCATTTGAACAAGACAAATTTATTAAACAGATATATTTTATAAAATAATATTTTAATCGCAGAACATCTTTAGAAACGAATCCATATGCAAAATATTGCAAAAAATGCAAAAACATTGAAACAAATTCATTCATTCATTCATTTTCTTGTCGGCTTAGTCCCCTTTATTAATCTGGGGGTCGCCACAAGCGGAATAAACCGCCACTTATCCAGCACATGTTTTACGCAGCGGATGCCCTTCCAGCTGCAAACCCATCTCTGGGAATCAGGCCATACACACTTATTCACACTCATACACTATGGACAATTTAGCCTACCCAATTCACCTGTACCGCATGTCTTTGGACTGTGGGGGAAACCGGAGCACCCGGAGAAAACGCACGAACGCGGGGAGAACATGCAAACTCCACACAGAAACGCCAGCTGACCCAGCCGAGGCTCGAACCAGCAACCTTCTTGCTGTGAGGTGACAGCACTACCTACTGCGCCACCGCGTCTTGATTTTTGCTTTTTTTTTATTTAATATTTTTCCCTAACATATACATTTGGGCTACTAATTTTTTAACCATTATTGTAAGTTATTTTGTTAGATTAGCTCCAGACTTGGCTTCAGTACTGACTAGGAAAGTGTATATGCACAAATATAATATTGTAAAGCATCCTATAGAAAACATTAATTTAAATGAGAGATTTGTGGGGGTGTACTCATATACGCTGAGAGCACTGCATGTAGTATAAAAATATGTAATCTTTTCCACCAAAATAAGTTAAGGTTTTCAAATCAAAAAATCATTTTCTTTAGTGTATATGTTTACATTTTGTATTTATCGGCATTTATATCTGTCCATATCTTTGCATCTTTAAAATGCGATAAAATGAAGACTTATGATCTCCAAAAAGTCTCCAAATACCTTTTATATATCACTATATAAGTAAAGAGAAGAAAAGTGGAGCATGTGTATAGCTGCGGAACATTGCTGCCCTACATATACCATAGTCTGTCATTGACTTGAGGGAAAGATAATACTTAATATAACAAAGATTAGTTTAAGAGGAGGATTCCGAGTGAAATGACTTCAGGCAGCTTGGCTTTCAGAAAACGTGAAGTGAGATCATATAATCACAGGTTTTTGGAGGACTGAAATAAGTGTAACCCATTTACAGATTTTACTGGATGTATAGCGATCAGTAACAGCAGGCTGCCAAGTCAATTAAGTGTATTTATGTGTGAGTGATTAATAATGTATTTTTCAATCAAGCATTTGATCTCTGACACTGTAGATGTTCCTGCCATGTAACGAAAACCCAGCAAACAATCAGCTGCTGCTAACAATGATAGTGGAAGATTGTAGTCGGATCAGTGTTACATTGTAGAAGACGACATGGACAGGAATCATAGGTAACACTTTATTACATTAGGTTTGATTAGGGAAAACTGGTAGTAATGAAACGTGGTTCTGCAAAAAAAAATAAATAAAAATAGTAAGCATTCAGTACATAATTTAACTGCTACTTTGCAACCTTGTGCTGTAGTAACCCTGAAATTTGGTTTGACTGAATGCTCATGAATGTCCCGTCAACCTTTTATTGTTGCTTATACACTACCTGACAAAAGTCTTGTTGTCAATGCCATAGTAAGTAATAATAACTTGTCTTCTAGTTGATCATTTAGAAAAGTGGCAGAAGGTAGATTTTTTTCAGATGAATCATCTGTTGAACTGCATCCCAATCATCACAAATACTGCAGAAGACCTATTGGAACGGAAAGGAAAAATCATGGTTTGGTGTTACATTCAGTATGAGGGCGTGCAAAAGCAAAGCAGGTCAAGGTGCTCCAGGATTGGCCAGCCTAGTCACCAGATATGAACATTATTGAGCATGTCTGGGGTAAGATGGAGGAGGCATTAAAGATAAATCCAAAGAATCTTGATGAACTCAAGATGATTAATAAATTAATTTAAGTTATTGCAGAGATGTATGAATGCAGTCCTCCAAGCTTATGGGAGTCATACACAATATTAATTCTTTTTCCACTGCACCATGACTTTATATTCTATACTGTACATTATTTCTGTTAAGTGACAAGACTTTTGTCTAAGCAAAGTCAGACCTTACTGTCCTAATTAAATAATTAAAAATCAAGCCATGAACATTTTTTATTTTGGTAAAATAGGCGTAATCTAGAGGCCTTTGCCTTTCATATAATTACTTCTGATGCCAAATGATCAACTAGAAGTCAAGTTATTATTTGTTGTTCCTAAAACTTTTGATAACTGTACCGCATGTCTTTGGCCTGTGGGGGAAACCAGAGCACCTGGAGGAAACCCACACGAATGCTGGGTCAGTTGCCGTTTCTGTGTGGAGTTTGCATGTTCTCCCTGCGTTTCGTGGGTTTTCTCCGGGTGCTCCGGTTTCCCCCACAGTCCAAAGACATGCAGTACAGGTGAATTGGGTAGGCTAAATTGTCCGTAGTGTATGAGTGTGAATGAGTGTGTATGGATGTTTCCCCAGGGATGGGTTGCAGCTGGAATTGCATCCGCTGCGTAAAATATGTGCTGGATAAGTTGGCAGTTCATTCCGCTGTGCGACCCCAGATTAATAAAGGGACTAAGCCGAAAAGAAAATGAATGAATGAATGAATATTATATTATATTATATTATATTATATTATATTATATTATATTATATTATATTATATTATATTATATTATATTATATTATATTATATTATATTATATTATATGTGTCTGTGTTTATTATTGTACAGTTTTTTTATTTTAAAAGGTAAAATTTTTTATCACATTTTGCCAACCAAATGATGGAAATGTATAAAACATTAAACATTTTCCAGAGCATTAAACTCATAAATTATATGCAGCTATTTTTATGGTAGATTTTATTGTTATAATTTATTTGTATTGTATTATAATGTAAGTGATTCCAAATTTAATAAATAAATAGTAAGGGATGTCAGCGTTTAAAAATAATTAATTACAATTATTTGTATGACTGTTAAATCATCAGCACAAAATTCATGATTGTGACAGGCCTTGTATGCAATTTCATGGCTGGTAGATTTCATTTTTTCCTCCAGTAAATTTTCTCCAGTCACTAGCCATTGGCAGGGTGGCCAATGTTTTCCCGTCTGGTTGCCATTTCCTCAGCAGCTGTTTCTTTAAAATCCTGAATCTCTCAGACAAACCTGCCCAGCTTCCAGTGACAAAGCTGGATTGCCCTGCTTTTTGCATTTAAAAAAATGGCAGAAAGCCAAAATGGAAATGCAGTGGTGATTTTTTTGGCTTGGTAACAGACCGCGGTCAGAGCAGATGGCATATTTATGCCATTATCTGACATGACAATGAGACCATGATGGATAGAAGTACAGACCGTACTGTTCATTATGAATCTAATTACTGTTGTGTTTATATTATAATATCAAAAAAACCTCACAACCCTTTCTTTAACATAGATATAACTTAATAACTAAACAAAAACACATGTTTTGCTGGTGCCAGTCTAATATATTGAACACTACACATCTACTCTAACTAAAGATTAATAGGGCACAATAATACAGAACTATTACAATCATTTATATTAGACTCAGATTCACCTTGAGTGAAAAGCGCTGGGAGTGAAGCACGCAAAAGTACTTTAGGTAAACAGTTGGAAGCACTTAAAGGTCTGAGCGTTCAGAAGAAAGATGTTGTGGGTTTAATCTCAAAAAGGTCACAGCAAGCAACATTATTTCCACAATGCATTGCTCATCTGCCTTAAAGGGGACATATTATGAAAATTGATATTTTTCTATGTTTAAATGCTATATGTTTTCCTTTGCATCTACCAACCCAGAAATGTTTAAAAAGGACAGCACAGTACCATTTTAGTAAGCCTTTTTCTGAAAGCATGAGGAATACCAACCATATCATCCCTTAATCTACATGTTTTCACCCACGTTTGCCATTTCTCTTCACTCACAACCTCAGTCTGCAATTTCTGCTGTTTCATTGCATCGGTCCGCCATTTCTGTTTACTCACTGCGTCGATCAGGCCATTCTGTTTACTCACTACTGCATTGATCGGACCTATTTTCCAATAGCATCGGTCTGTCATTTTGTTTACTCACTGCATCTGCGGACCATTTCTGTTACCTCGCCTGCATCGGTTAGTCATTTCTGTTTACTCACTTTATTGATCAGCCATTTCTATTTACTCACTGCATCTGTTAGCTGTTTAGCTGTTAACTCGCTGCATCTGTCCGCCATTTCTGTTAACTCACTGCATCGATCGGCCATTCTGTTTACTCACTCCATCAATTGGCCATTTCTGTTTTACTCACTGCATCTGTGCGCCTTTTCTGTTAACTCACTGCATCGATCGGCCATTTCTGTTTACTCACTCCATCGATCGGCCATTTCTGTTACTCGCTGCATCTGTGCGCCATTTCTGTTTACTCACGGCATCGGTTAGTCATTTCTGTTAACTCACTGCATCGATTGGGCATTTCTGTTTACCACTCGCTGCATCGATCGGCCATTTCTGTTAACTCAATGCATCTGTTAGCTATTTCTGTTAACTCACTGCATCTGTCAGCCATTTTCTGTTAACTCACTGCATCTGTCAGCTATTTCTGTTAACTCTATGCATCTGTCAGCTATTTCTGTTAACTCACTGCATCTGTCAGCTATTTCTGTTAACTCAATGCATCTGTCAGCTATTTCTGTTAACTCAATGCATCTGTCAGCTATTTCTGTTAACTCACTGCATCTGTCAGCTATTTCTGTTAACTCACTGCATCAATCTGGCATTTCTGTTTACTCACTGCATCTGTTCACCATTTCTGTTAACTCACTGCATCTCTCAGTCATTTCTGTTTACTCACTGCATCTGTCAGCTATTTCTGTTTACTCACTGCATCGATCGGCCATTTCTGTTAACTCACTGCATCTCTCAGTCATTTCTGTTTACGTACTGCATCGATCTGCCATTTCTGTTAACTCACTGCATCTGTACACCATTTCTGTTTACTCACTGCATCAATCAGCTATTTCTGTTTACTCACTGCATGAATCAGCTATTTCTGTTTACTCACTGCATCAATCAGCTATTTCTGTTTACTCACTGCATCAATCAGCTATTTCTGTTTACTCACTGCATCAATCAGCTATTTCTGTTTACTCACTGCATCAATCAGCTATTTCTGTTTACTCACTGCATCAATCAGCTATTTCTGTTTACTCACTGCATCAATCGGCTATTTCTGTCTACTCACTGCATTGATTGGCCATTTTTCTTTACTCACTGCATCTGTCAGCTGTTTCTGTTTACTCACTGCATCAATCGGCTATTTCTGTCTACTCACTGCATCGATTGGCCATTTTTCTTTACTCACTGCATCTGTCAGCTGTTTCTGTTTACTCACTGCATCTCTCAGCTATTTCTGTTTACTCACTGCATCGATCGGCCATTTCTCTTTACTCACTGCATCTGTCTGCCATATCTGTTAACTCACTCCATCAATCTGGCATTTCTGTTTACTCACTGCATCTGTCCACCATTTCTGTTTACTCACTGCATCTCTCAGTCATTTCTGTTTACGTACTGCATCGATCTGCCATTTCTGTTAACTCACTGCATCGATCTGCCATTTTTGTTTACTCACTGCATCAATCGGCTATTTCTGTTAACTCACTGCATCAATCGGCTATTTCTGTTTACTCACTGCATCTGTCAGCTGTTTCTGTTTACTCACTGCATCTGTCCACCATTTCTGTTAACTCACTGCATCTGTCAGCTATTTCTGTTTACTCACTGCATCAATCGGCCATTTCTGTTTACTCACTGCATCAATCTGGCATTTCTGTTTACTCACTCCATCTGTCCACCATTTCTGCTAACTCACTGCATCGATCAGCCACTTCTGTTTACTCACTGCATCTGTCCGCCATATCTGTAAACTCACTGCATCAATCTGGCATTTCTGTTTACTCACTGCATCTGTCCACCATTTCTGTTTACTCACTGCATCGATTGGCCATTTCTGTTTACTCACTGCATCTGTCCGCTATTTCTGTTTACTCACTGCATCGATCGGCCATTTCTGTTTACTCACTGCATCTGTCCGCCATTTCTGTTAACTCACTGCATCAATCTGGCATTTCTGTTTACTCACTGCATCTGTGCGCCATTTCAGTTTACTCACTGCATCTGTCCTCCATTTCTGTTTACTCACTGCATCTGTCCGCCATTTCAGTTTACTCACTGCATCTGTCCGCCATTTCAGTTTACTCACTGCATCTGTGCGTCATTTCAGTTTACTCACTGCATCTGTGCGTCATTTCAGTTTACTCACTGCATCTGTCCGCCATTTTGTTTACTCACTGCATCTGTGGGCCATTTCAGTTTACTCACTGCATCTGTCCGCCATTTCTGTTTACTCACTGCATCTGTGGGCCATTTCAGTTTACTCACTGCATCTGTCCGCCATTTCAGTTTACTCACTGCATCTGTCCGCCATTTTGTTTACTCACTGCATCTGTGGGCCATTTCAGTTTACTCACTGCATCTGTCCTCCATTTCTGTTTACTCACTGCATCTGTCCGCCATTTCAGTTTACTCACTGCATCTGTCCGCCATTTCAGTTTACTCACTGCATCTGTGCGCCATTTCAGTTTACTCACTGCATCTGTCCGCCATTTTTGTTTACTCACTGCATCTGTGGGCCATTTCAGTTTACTCACTGCATCTGTCCGCCATTTCAGTTTACTCACTGCATCTGTGCATCATTTCAGTTTACTCACTGCATCTGTCTGCCATTTTTGTTTACTCACTGCATCTATGGGCCATTTTAGTTTACTCACTGCATCTTGTCCACCATTTTTGTTTACTCACTGCATCTGTGCGCCATTTCAGTTTACTCACTGCATCTGTCCGCCATTTTTGTTACTCACTGCATCTATGGGCCATTTTAGTTCACTCACTGCATCTGTCCACCATTTTTGTTTACTCACTGCATCTGTGCGCCATTTCAGTTTACTCACTGCATCTGTCCGCCATTTCTGTTTACTCACTGCATCTGTCCGCCATTTTGTTTACTCACTGCATCTATGGGCCATTTTAGTTCACTCACTGCATCTGTCCACCATTTTTGTTACTCACTGCATCTGTGCGCCATTTCAGTTTACTCACTGCATCTGTCCGCCATTTCTGTTTACTCACTGCATCTGTCCGCCATTCTTGTTTACTTACTGTATCGGTGTGCTATTTCTGTTTACTCACTGCATCTGTCCATCGTTTCTGTTTACTCACTGCTTCTGCCATTTCTGTTCACTCACTGCGTCTGTCCCCACCACTTCTGTTCACTCACTGCTTCTGTCCCACCATTTCTGTTTGCTAACCACATTGGTCCACCATTTCTGTTCGCTCACTGCCTCTGTTTCGCCATTTTTGTTTATGCACTGTATCGATCTGCCAATTTTGTTTACTCACTGCATCGAAATTTGTAATTTTACTTCATATCTAAAACAAGTATGCCACTTCATATTCTGAGAATTTTTCCAAAATTGTTTACTGAATGAGCTTGTTAACATTCTGTATGGCTAATGTTGTTACACTTACATGTTTTCACAAAGACCAGAGTTCTGATGTAAAATTAACTTCACACTATCCACACTATCATGAGCATGATTCATAAATGCTGTTTACTGTAGTCATGTGACAAACATCATTACATTTTCTGTAAAAATAGTATAGCTGTATTAATAGTAGAGAGTTACTTTAACTTTAGACTTGTGGCTAAATGTCTGATGCATATGGCACACCTTTCTGCAAACATTTCAGTAGATCCTCAGTTTTCCCCTGATTGGTTTAAATATACAGGATTTCCAGGAGTTGGGTGTCCAACAATCTTATCCTGTTATATATAATAATTGATAATAATCAATGTATATGATAATTAATACATGTATATTACATGCAGGATCACTAAAATTCTTAATTAAATTTCTAAGTGTTTTAGTAAAAATGTCTTCTGAGACATTCATGAATCAGTGATTTACTGCTTGCACACCCGTCTGTTATTGTGAGAATAACTTTGTGACAATGAGCATTTTTTAATTTGATTTAAATGCTGCATTATTAAAAGTATGCAATACTCACTGCTTAAATGCTTCAACCCTTGATGTCTACAAGCATGCAATTATATCTTATAAAACATTTAAATATTCTGTCATTTTGGTCATAAAGATGAGAGAAGACATCGTTCAAGTCTCTTTTTTTGTGGCTACTCAAAAACACAACAAAAACATTTGTTTTTATAGTACAAAGAAAACTTTGACTTTCTCTCTATATTATTTCTTATATTATTATATTACTAAAATGTCAATAAAAGTCACTTTGTTAAACTGTAGAGTTCAAGCTCCCATAATGCAATTCACAACCATAAATAAAACACTTGTGAATCACAAAATACGGAAACTGTTAGTTAAGGTTTTACAGTATGCCAGAATAGCTTATAAAGGCTCCGCCCTCTTCTGTAAAAGCAGCAGCTCATTTGCATCTAAGGGGACACACAAAAACAGCATATTTATGCTCACACCCATATAAGGGCAACTTTGACAAGCTATAATAAATCATCTGGGGTGTATTTTCAGCTGAACTTCACAGAAACCTTCTGGGGACACAAGAGATTTATGGAAAAAAAGGATATAATATGTCCCATTTAAAATGCTCCATGGAGACTACAGTCCTCCACTTAGAAAAAAAAACCCTTAAATGTCAAATTTCAGTTTCAGAGTTTTTCAGATGGGCCTTTTAATGTCTCTGCTCTCTGGTTGAATTATCAATGGACAGCAGCCCATCTATTGGAAATCTCAGAGGCCGCATTTTACAACTGTAATCAACCAGAGTAATTAAATGGAGTGTTAATTAAATCTCGGTTCGACTCCTCGGCTTGGTGAAGAGTCTCTGGCTGGAGTACAATGTTGATATTAACAGTTCTGTTGGTCTGCAATGTTTTTTTTTATTTTTTTTATTTGTGGCAGTCAATGGGAGTCAATCACTCTTAACGATTTGTGCTGCACGCCGATGGATATCACTTTACTTTGCTGGGATAATTATGGTGTTAAAGACTGTAGTTAATGCGCACCGTGTTTGCGTGTGCGGGTGTCTGGTTTGAAATAGTCAATGGTTTAACTGTGAGGTCAGATTTGCTCTGTTAATTCTCCTGCTGGGTTTATTTGATAGACACACACTGTAGGAGATGTACAGCAGCCACACTGATATTTAATATTTGTGTAGCGTTTGATTAATTTTAAAAAGTGACTAAGTGTGACACGGTGGCTAGAAGGTCTCTGGTTTGAGTCCCGGCTGGTCCAGTTGTCATTTCTGTGTGAAGTTTGCATGTTCTGCTCGTGTTGGCGTGGGTTTCTTCCATGTGCTCCTGTTTCCCCCACAGTACAAAGATATGCGCCATAGGTGAATTGGTCGTAGTGTATGAGTGTAAAGGAGTGTGTATGGATTTTTGCCAGTACTGGGTTGGAGCTGTAAGGGCATGCGCTGTGTAAAACATATGCTGGATAAGTTGGAGGTTAATTCCGCTGTGGCGACCCCTGATAAATAAAAGAACTAAGCCAAAGGAAAATGAATGAATAAAAATTGACTAAGTAGCATTTATTTTTAGATTATTTTTTTAAATGTCATGCTTTCATTTTTAAATTTCGTTGTTGCGACTGTTTCTCCTAATTGCAGCTTTATATCTCACAAAGGGGACTCGGTTGGCTCTTTTGTTCTTATAATTGCGCCTTATATTTCACATTTGCTGTTGTATATCTATTATCATGAAGAATTGCGTAGAATTGTGTTTTAACTGGCTCTCGTAATGAGTCCTTGTAGTTATTTTTATCACATCAGAAGAAAAAGCATCTTCATGTAAAAAATATCAGTAATTTTTTTGTTCTGACTTTTTTCTAAGAGTTGTGAATTTGTATCATGCAGTTTTAGCTCGTATAGACAACATTATGGGCTATATTTTAATATATGGGCATGGTGCAAAAGCATTAAGGGTGTATCGGAATCAACTTTTGCTATTTTTGCGCCCCGGCACATGGTCTAACAGAGTTGTGCTTATTCTTTTAATGGTTGTGTTTTGAGCATAACGTGCATTAAACCAATCAGAGTCTCATCTCACATTCCCTTTAAGAGTCAGTTGCGTCGCACCATGGCACATTGGCTATTTACAAGGCAGACTTTGTAAGTGGGGGTGACGTGGTGGCGCAGTAGGTAGTGCTGTTGCCTCACAGCAAGAAGGTCGCTGGTTCGAGCCTCGGCTGGGTCAGTTGGCATTTCTGTGTGGAGTTTGCATGTTCTCCCTGTGTTGGCGTCGGTTTCCTCCGGGTGCTCCGGTTTCCCCCACAAGTTCAAAGACGTGGTACAGGTGAATTGGGTAAGCTAAAGTTGTCCGTAGTGTATGTGTGTGAATGAGTGTGTATGGATGTTTCCCTGTGATGTGTTGCGGCTGGAGGGGCATCCGCTGCGTAAAACATATGCTGGATAAGTTGGCAATTCATTCTGCTGTGGCGACCCCAGATTAATAAAGGAATTAAGCCAAAAAGAAAATGAATGAATGAATGACTGAACTTTGTAAGTGGAAAAACTGAACACGTCACTAGTAAGAAAACAGTTAAACAGACCATCTGCAGCACCAGGATAAAAAAAGAGCCTCCTCCATTCGGCCTCTTTACTTTCTCTTTACTTTACTTTTACTCTTGACTTTACACCTTTGCTTTCGTGGATAAGAAAACGGTGTTGTACGCACTCCACTGAAGACATCCATTAACCTACATATTTAATTTTGTTTGTTAAATGCAAGATTTATTTCAAAACTATTTCTAAATTCATTTCTAATTTTCAGCAAACAAGTAAATGAACAATAATGATGATGTGAGGTCAAAAAACTGAGTTATATCCAAACACACGTCATATTCTTATGCCCCATATAGTAATGCAGACGTCTCCAAAACCAGACAGGTGGACAAATCCAAACTTGTTTTTATTAAAACAAATATAAATATGTATATAATAAATAAGACTAATAATAATAATAACATTATACAACTGCAAATTGTCATGAATAACTGAAAAAAGCCCCCTGAGGTGAAGAAGGCATGGAGGTAGTGGTTTTTATATTTATGTAGAAAATAATAATTTTTTTAAAATTTTAATCCTTTTTTTTTTTTCCATATGTAATGATATTTGTGTTACAGTACATTGTGTGTGTAAGCAATGTGTGAGTGTTTGGACCTGCATAGGTGCATAAATAACAAACTCTGTGCTGGACTTTAGAGTAGCTTACTTTTAGCTTTTAATCTGGCATTCAGTTCATCAAAACACCATGAGTCCAAAAAGTAAATGGATTTGCTATTTAAACATTGTGACGCAAAACGTGAAAATCACTGTTGCACTGGTCTGAAAATGGCAACAAATCGCTCCACACGTCTTGCGCCTTATTGCGCCGTGTGTGTGAAAGGGCCATATGTGTTTACAGTTAGAATTGTGCAATTGAAATTCAGATTTGTGATTTTTTTTCCCCCTTTCTTAATTAATGTGTCACATTTCTGACTTTTTTTTTTCTTATTGTGAGTGTTGTGAATTCTTTCCCTTTAAACGTAAGACCTGTGATTATGTGAGGTTCCCATAAGAAATCCCCAATAGTGAGAAAAAATAAATTTTCTTATTGTTTACAGTTAAAGTCAGAATTTTTAGCCCCCCTTTGAATTTTGTTATCTTTTTCAAATATTTCCCAAACGATGTTTAACAGAGCAAGGACATTTTCGCAGTATGTCTGATAATATTTTTTCTTCTGGAGAAATTATTTTTTGTTTTATTTCAGCTAGAATAAAAACGTTTTTTAATTTTTGAAAAAACATTTTAAGGTCAAAATTATTAGCCCCTTTAAGCTATATTTTTTTCTCAATAGTCTACAGAACAAACCATCATTATACAATAACTTGCCTAATTACCCTAACCTGCCTAGTTAACCTAATTAACTTAGTTAAGCTTTTTAATGTCACTTTAAGCTGTATAGAAGTGTCTTGAAAAATATCTAGTAAAATATTATTTACTGTCATCATGACAAAGATAAAATAAATCAGTTATTAGAAATGAGTTATTAAAACTATTATGTTTAGAAATGTGTGAAAAAAATCTTTTCTCTGTTAAACAGATAATGGGGAAAAAATAAACAGGGGGACTAATAATTCAGGGGGGCTAATAATTCTGACTTCAACTGTACATACTATGACCAATTTAGTTTATCTAATTTACCTATACCGCATGTCTTTGGACTGTGGGGGGAAACCGGAGCACCTGGAGGAAACCCACGTGAACACAGGGAGAACATGCAAACTCCACACAGAAATTCCAACTGGTCCGGCCGAGACTCGAACAAGAGACCTTCTTGCTGTGAGACAAATGCTGATTACTGAGCCACCGTGCCACCCATGCCAAATATTGTAGTTTTCACAATGTAGTCTATTCATTTTTACTACAGATAAGAGTATACTTTTAAACACACACACACACACACACACACACACACACACACACACACACACTGGGATATAATTGTTTCATTAGTCTGTAGGCTGTTCATGTTTTCGTATGTGGAGAGGGATTTGAGCGATATGAGATGATCTATTTTAAGGTCAGCGATTTGAATGGGGGGAAATCTGAAATAATGAGGTTTCCTATTAAAACTGTCCACATCACTGACCCCTGTGTGTGTGCGCTATTGTATTTTTTATAAGGCACAAACATCGCTGAAGTGACTGTTGAGGTTTATGCTTGTAAATATCATTTACAATTACAAGCGGCAGCGATTACAAGCATTAGAAGTCTTATTTTAGTCAATTTGCATGCTAGCTTGATTCTTGAATGTTGATAATGTTTACTGCATTAATATTGCAGTGTGTGCATATGTGTGTCTCTGTGTGTCTCTGTGTGTGTTTGTGTGTGTGTGTGTGTGTGTGTGTGTGTGTGTGTGTGTGTGTGTGTGTGTGTGTGTGTGTGTGTGTGTGTGTGTGTGTTCTGGAGGGTTTGTATTAATTAGAGCCTCTTTGCTCGACTCTGTCTGAAATGGCAGCCCTTTACTTCCCTTGGGACAAAAAAAGCCCAAAGTAATTGAAACTGTAAAGCATGGGGGGGCTTGTTAATCAGTCATAAAATTTAGATTCCCAGAGGGATGAGGCTCACCAAGACACAAATACACACACACAGTCGCACAGAAAATGCCTATGAGGCTTTTGTAGTAATAGGTGCAGAGACATGCCTGAACATGTTTGTGCAGTGATTGTTTCAGAGCGTTAATGATTGCAGGTGGTTACATCACACTCTCTGGAGGTTTCACGACATGTTTGGTAAAGCGTGTGTATTTTTGGATTCCTTTGAGAGTGGGACAGTATATGTTCCAAATGCAGCAAACTAGATGTGTTTGTTCGTCGCGTGTCTAAATATAAGTGTGCACCTGAAACTAAGGACTGTTTTAATAATTGAATAATCTATTGATTGTTAGGGCAGAAAAAAGGCTGTGTCGATTTGCCGGAAACAAATAATTATTTCAAAAATCGATTAAACTAAGGATTGTTTGGATGGACATGAACAGAAATAAAGGTACAAAATCTGTCACTGGGGTGATACCTTTCCGAAAGGCACACTTTTCTACCACACAAGTAAACATTAGTACCTTTAGGGTACACTTTTACCTTTAAAGGTCCTATGAAATTAAAATAAAGTTTTTTTTAGAAGTTAGTATGAGTATGTTAGTTTTATATCTATTTTGTTTTATATTTAATCTAGTGTGCTCCCAAACAGTGACAAAATGATTTTTTGAGATATAATCCTGAAATAAACACGTAAAGCTTGTAGTTTGTCACTTCTGCCTAAATGGATCAACGGTTTTACTCGTCACCTCATACTTCAGTTTTTCATCAAATCGTGACCAATCAAATGCTCTCTAGTATCTCACATGCCCCGCCCCCTTCAACGCGCTTCATATTTGGGCCCAATCCCAATTCTATTTTTCTACCCCTACCCCTTCCCCTTGGCCCTTACAACCGAGGGTTAAGGGGAAGGGCTTCAAAATTTACCCCTAAGAATTGGGACAGCACTACAGCACCTGTACGCATCATCAAATGTCATCGCAATCTCTTGCTTCATATGAGATAAGACGATTGTGACTGCTGTAGTTATTCCAGTTGCTTTATTTTTTGGTATTTATCTTCAGGAAATCACTGAAGGCATACAGTATATCATGTTATCATGACGATCTGATGTGGCAATAAGATCGTAACTATACTGCGCATTTACACAGTGGCCATATTCATGTATGTAAACACACCAAAAACAACATTAACATTATAGCAGACACTGTAAAAAGCCCATTCCCAGTCACTAGACTTTTCTGACAGGGTATTCGAGTGTCAGAATGTTGTGGGACTGCTATACAGGAGTTATTATTATGGATTATAGATCGCGAAATTTATCGATTTTTATTTTAGTGTTTTTTTAAAAAGCATGACGGTAAAAAAACACAAACGCGGTTATGAATGTATTAAAACATATGTTTGTTTGTTGTAAAAATTCGTAATAATGACAAAGAAATACTAATTTGTGGATCTCCTTACTTCCGGGTGCAGCTGTGGCTGGTGTATTCTGGGTAATTTTCTTACCCCTTGGTTTCGAGTGTGGTCCTGAAAAATCTTTGTTTGAAGGGGTGTATACCCCTTGCCCTTAGCCCTACGCCTTCAAGCTAAAGAAAATTGGGGCACCACTACCCCTTCACGGGAACGCGCAAGACGAGGGGTATGGGTAAGGGGAAGGGCTAAGGGGTAGAATTGGGATTGGGCCTTGATGTGCTTGAGCTCAATCACTCTCACTGGCAGAGCGGTGATAAAGCAAAACGCTATTGGCTGTTTTTTTTAAAGGGGTGGAGCTAAACTATGCCTCACCCTCTCTTCATGTTTTGGTTGAGGTTACATCAAACATAGAATCCGCTTGTTAATTATGACGTCACGCGAAGTGGCTTCCGTGTCCAAGCGCTGTATCAAACTGTATGGGGAGACTCAACAAATGGTAATAATAAACGTTTACAAAGTGCTGTACTACTTTCGAAAATCACGATCGCAATATATATCTGCCTAATATCCGATGACCAGAAAGTGATTAATTGTTTATAAATTGTAAAAATGTTGGGATTTGTGAAGCAGCCAGAGTCCAGAGACTGTTGTGTTCACCATGACTTTATAGAAAATTTACCTTAATGTGTGATATGACTAAAATGTGGTCCTAAACAAATATTTTCTCAATTCAAGTGAGTAGCGGCTTAGACCTGGAAACAGTATTCCATACGTCACCAATACGCCACAACTTAACAAGCGGATAAAAATGCACATTTTAAAGCACTTCACATGACCTTTAAGGTTCACTTTTGTACCTTTAAGGTATTATAAGGTACACATTTGTACGTTTTGGATATCAATATGTACCTTTTGAAAAGGTACTGCCCCAGAGACACATTTTGTACCTTTGTTTCTGAGAGTGAAGAGTGTCTCTGGTGTTGATTAGGACTGCAACAAACTGTTATTTCAATAATTCGTTGATCTGACGATTGTTTAAACAGGCAGAAAGACTGTGTCGCTTATAGTGTAGATTAATCAATAAATTAGTATCGATACAATTACTCATACTTAAGTGGCTTCGTGGGTTTCCTATTTCTGTTGAACACAAAACAAGATATTTTGAAAAATGTTAGAAACCCGTACTTGAATTCTATAGTTGGAAAAAACAAATACTATGGAAGTCAATGGTTGCAGGTTTCCAACATTCTTGAAGTGAAGTTTTATAAACTAATTTCGAGAGAAGCACGTGAGGATCATCGATAATTTAATCATATCCTTATCCAATCTGTGCAAGACCAAACCCCTATAAATGTTCATGTATGATATATCTCATGTTTTTTGATTGTCATCATCCCACCTTACCACCCCGTCGCCGCACCTTAACCTAGGGGGGAGCGTCCTGAGGCCGGGCTCGACACTGCACTCAGACCCCTCTCAGACTCTTTTCTTTCCTGACGAGGGGAATAACATTAGCCAGGGGGTCTCTCCGAGCTCAGAGCCTTGTCCCTGGACAGCACGTCAAGTACGCCTTAGAATTTAGTCTATTATCTTGTCCATGCTTTTGTTACGTCTCGTTTAGATTTTTGTAACTCTTTATTTGGGGGTCTGCCAGCCAGTTCACTTAAGGTTTTGCAATATGTTCAAAACTCAGCTGCACGTGTGTTAACTCACACATCATCTCGCTCTCACATTACCCCAGTACTCCAACAGTTACACTGGTTGCCTGTTAAGTCACGCATAGATTTTAAAACCTTCCATTTAACTTATAAAGCTGTGCATGGGTCTGCTCCTGATTATATATGTGATCTCATATCTACTGCCTCTTCCTCACGTAATCTACGTTCCATTTCAGGCTCACCTTGTTTCAGCCTCGTTGCAAACTTAGCACCATGCAACTTATTTTTTTACTTTTTCTGTGTTTTGTTCTACTATGTTTTATTGCTCTTGTTAGCACTTTGAGTCTAAGAAAAGCGCAATATAAATAAAATTTATTATTATTATTATTATTATTATCTGTGCGGGCGAACTCTTAAATGTATCTTCTTGTGTGTTTAACAGAACAAAAAAAAAAACTCAAACTGCTATGGAACAAGTGAAGGATGAGTGAATGATGACATAATTTTCAGATTTGGGTAAACTATCCCTTTAAAAGAGCAGATTGCAAACAATGCCACTGAACCAAATGAAACTTGCATATTTCGAAAATGACCAATCATTGTCATATTTTGCCCTGTACAAATTGAGAAAGGTATAAACCGAGGTCTGTGTCAGCCCCAAGTAGGTTGGATATGCAAGTGGGCTGTACAGACCTTCTGGAGTTTTCATCAATTTAATGTCATGTACATGACAGAGTTTAACCTATTGTGTTTTATGAATGTCTACACCTACCCCAACCCTAAACCCAGCCTCACAGTAACCTGTTGTGTTTTATTAGTCTACTCTTACACCAGCCTTCTTGCTGTGTAATCCCTCCCACTTGTGGGTCTCCGGGCGGCAGTGATACATTACCTACTTGTAATAATCAGTCAGACCAGAAAAACAAACATTTGGAGTACTAAAGACTGACAAAAGTTATAACAAATAGCAGAATAGAGTTGTTAATGTCACTTTGTTAAAATGTTACAGCAGCTTCCACATGGTTTAGATAGCATAAATGGCAGAACAATGTATTTTGCTCTGCAATCCAATGGTGTTGTTTACTTCAGAGTATCTGTCATGGTTTGGTAACTGACCAAACCATGACATAAGTGAAAACACTGTTAATACAGACGGAAAGAGTGTGTCAAATGCTGATGATTAAGGCTGGAAAAACTGAAACAATAATAATAATCACTTTGATAGTTTAATAATCTAACAGTTGTTCTGATGGACAGAAAGAGAATGTGTATGATGTTGGTTAGGGTCTGCAACACACCGTTATTTGAATAATCTATTAATTTATTGATTATTAGAACAGTTAATAGGCTGATTGTTAATTACTCCAGCATATTTAATCAGTTGGCTTTGATTTATGCAGTTAATAAAAATATTGAATTACTGTATGCATATTCTAAGTTAGTCATTTCAGATTTTGAAAATGACCACAATTCTAAAACTATTCCAAGTGTTTACAATTTTACAATAAAATAAAAATATACAGTAGTTGGTGCATGATATAAGATAATATTCTACCGAGGGATATTCTCACTCACTATTTAATTAACTGTATGAAAAAGTTATGCTGTTAGGTAAGTTATAAGACATTTTATTATTGAATAAACAACATTATCTCTCTTAAAATGCATTACAGTAAGCTCTAAGCTTTGCACGTGGCAGAAAGGAGACCATATTTTTATTTTTGTTTTACTACATCACATTGTCTTGTTATTAAAGTCATATTTCCATATAAATAACAATTTTATGCTTATTTTATTTGTATATGCAGTGAAAAACATGTTAATCCAGAATGCTCAGCACGATGCTTATCTGGACACACAGGACGCTATACATTCTAGCAACTTGCCTTATCTGGTATACAGTACATTTTAACTTCAAAATTACACATCCCAAAGAAGCAGGCAGGGGTGAAACCTGGCTTCCTCCATGACTCCTAATTCTTTACAATTTCTCCAACCAGGCACTTGACTGCAACAAACTCATAATTACAACTTCAGAAGTGGGAAGTTGTACATTTCAATAGCACGTTTAGGCAGCATAATTGTACCTTGTAAATACAATAGTTTCACTCTGAGCCCTGGAAATTGCACAGCAGCCAGTCAATCACACTGTAGACTGTAGTTTTGGAGGGCTTTAAATATATTTTGTGTGGTGGATGAGCTGAGATAAGCAGAATTCATTAGTCGGGACAAATTTAAAAACTTATCACTGGTAGAAAAGAGATGCATTTGTTCTGAGTGTTGGGTCTTTTATGAAAATGTATGATTTATAGTATTTTTAAAGGTAGGTACTATGGAGCCAGATCAGTCTCAAAAATAATACACTTACAAAATAAAATTCAATACACAATGCACATTTACAATATCCAATTTGTAAGTTCAAAACATGATTCAAAAAAACACAAATCCAATTCGTAAATTCAAAACACGATTCAAAAGTACGCAAACCCAATTCGTAAATTTAAAACACGATTCAAAAGTACGCAAACCCAATTCGTAAATTCAAAACACGATTCAAAAGTACACAAATCCAATTCGTAAATTCAAAACACGATTCAAAAGTACGCAAACCCAATTCGTAAATTCAAAATATGATAAAAAAATACACAAATCCAATTCATAAATTCAAAACATGATTCAAAAGTACACAAATCCAATTGGTAAATTTAAAATATGATTAAAAAATGCACAAATCCAATTAATAAATTTAAAACACGATACAAAAGTTCGCAAAAATACACAAATTCAATTCGTAAATTCAAAACTTGATTCAAAAGTACACAAATCCAATTGGTAAATTTAAAATATGATTAAAAAATACACAAATCCAATTAATACATTTAAAACACCATTCAAAAGTACGCAAAAATACACAAATCCAATTCGTAAATTCAAAACTTGATTCAAAATTACACAAATCCAATTGGTAAATTTAAAATATGATTCAAAAATACACAAATCCAATTAATAAATTTAAAACATGATTTAAAAGTACGCAAACCCAATTCGTAAATTCAAAACATGATTCAAAAATACACAAATCCAATTCGTAAATTCAAAACACGACTCAAAAATACACAAATCCAATTAATAAATTTAAAACACGATTCAAAAGTACGCAAACCCAATTCGTAAATTCAAACCATAATTTAAAAATGCACAAATTCAAATCTAATTCATAAAATCAAAACCCGATTTAAAAGTATGCAAATCCCATTCATAAATTCAACACACGATTCAAAAGTACACAAATCCAATTTAGAAAATCAAAACCCAATTCAAAAGTATGCAAATCCAGTTCATAAATTAAAAAAAACATGATTCAAAAGTACGCAAACTAGGCTGAATTTTATTTTATTTTGTAAATGTATTATTTTTGAACTCATCTGGCTCCATAGGTAATGGTGCAATCCAGAATTGCTAAATTTAGAAACAAGTCAATACAAGTCAATTTGGCATCAACTTTTGATTTTTAAATTTGTATTTTTTTTTTGCATTTACAGCTCCTCCTAGTGGATGGGCTGAATGGGACTTGTGTTTTTATTCACTTGTTTTCTTCTGGGCTGTGGAAAGTCAATCAGAAAATGAAAGCTAATTGGAAATGCATGGTAGGAGAATAGCTCAGCTGTTGCCCAAAGGCTAGTTCATGCTATTCTAAATCTAAAGCACTCAAACCACTGGAAGTGACTCCGTAATGTACTTAAGCAGTAAATATCTAAGAAATAAATAAATGGACAATTAAAGCTAATGGTCTCGGCTTTATATTTTGACAAATTTTTCATTAGACGCACAGTGTGTAAGAATTTTATCAGAAACAGTTCAAAGCGGTAATTAAATAATTAGACCTGAAAAAATAAGTTTTTTTCTGTCTCTGTTTTTGCTTTTAAATGCGTACAATAAAAATAATAGCATGCCTGTTAAGTGTAAAATATTGTGCCTCAGGTATATGACTGACATTTATTAATTGCACATTCGTTCGTTTGTGTGTGTGTGTGTGTGTGTGTGTGTGTGTGTGTGTGTGTGTGTGTGTGTGTGTGTGTGTGTGTGTGTGTGTGTGTGTGTGTGTGTGTGTGTGAAATAAAGAAAACATGACATTTAGCTTCTGTCTCCTGGGAAATAGTATTGCATTTATACGAAAATAAGCATTTCAGTATTTTTCTGTAGTATGTTTGTGCTCTGAGTGCAAATTTACACTTTCAAAATGTCAAATGCGAGGAAAAATTATTTAATTCTTGTGTAAATGAAGTTTACTTTAAAAAAAAACTTTCAAAAAACTAATACTATCTGCAAACTTGAGGAAATATTCTTTACATAAATTCACCAAAATTAAAATATTAGGAATCAAATCACAATTCTTCAATGTGTCAATGTGTTTTGGATACTGTACACCTGTTTATGCCTCAGGAAGGTTGTGGGATAGAATGTTTGGTAAATCTATAGTAAAGAGGGTTCTCAAATGATTTATCGTGATTAATCACATGCAAAATAAAAGTTAATATTTTAAAAATATATTTATATATATTTTTGTTTGTATAAATATATGCATGACTATAATGTATAAAATCCTTGTTTATATTTATATATAAAAATAGTATATATATTACAAATTATATATAAATATAAATATACAGTCAAGCCCGAAATAATTCCTACCCGTGGAAAATTCTGATTTAAAGTTTTTTTTCACATATAAATAAAAGCTGAGATTTTTTTTCCACAATGATGCCTCTTGTACATCATCTTATTGACTTTTGGGAGAAGCCTGTGTCATTTCCAGTCCAAAAAAATAACAACAACTTGCTGGTTGAAAAAAAGTAATGAATAATTTCGGGCTTGACTGTATATGTAAATATATTTGTTTTGTACATTTTTGTATTTTATTTTGTTTATATATTTATTCAATTCAATTCATCTTTATTTCTATAGCGCTTTTACAATGTAGATTGTGTCAAAGCAGCTTAATATAGAAGATTATAGTTAACTGAAACTGTGTCAGTCCAAACACTGAAGAGCAAATCCATCAATGCGCAGCTCCACAAGTCCCGAACCATGCAAGCCAGTGGCGACAGCGGCGAGGAACAAACTTCACCAATTTACGAACCTCGAGAGAAACCAGGCTCAGTTGAGCATGACCATTTCTCCTATGGCCAAACTTTTTGTGCAGAGCTGCAGTCTAGGCACCGGAGGCTGGAGAACACTGGACGTCCATCGTGGAGAAGCTGCAGATGGGAGAGGTCACTGGCTGGTGTACAGGCTGGCCCTTCAGGATCAATGCGAAGACTCATTTGTCACTGGGGTCTTACAGAAATCAGTCTCATGCTCTCCACTCCTCCATGACCACCACAGCAGCTGCTCAGGATACGGCCTGGTCCAGGATTATGGAAACCTCTGGAATAATAAAAACAGACTAACATAAGAGCAGATGCCGTTAAAATTATAATGTCTTTAGGGAAGTGTTCCTGGCTTCCGTTGCCCTAAATAATGCAGACTAACAATATTTCAGAGGATTTGAAAAAAGCATTTGTGTTTTATGTATATGCTAATGCAAAGAGATGCGTCTTTAATTTAGTTTTAAACTGGCAGATATGTACAGATATGTATTTTATGTACAGTATGTGTATTTATACATATATACAGTTGCAATCAGAATTATTGAACCCCCTTTGAATTTTTTTTTTCTTTTTTAAATATTTCCCAAATGATGTTTAACAGAACAAGGAAATTTTCACAGTATGTCTGATGATACTTTTTCTTCTGGAGAAAGTCTTATTTGTTTTATTTCGGCTAGAATAAAAGCAGTTTTTAATTTTTTAAAACCATTTTAAGGTCAAAATTATTAGCCCCTTTAAGCTATATTTTTTTCAATAGTCTACAGAACAAACCATCATTATACAATAACTTGCCTAATTACCCTAACCTGCCTAGTAAACCTAATTAACCTAGTTAAACCTTTAAATGTCACTTTAAGCTGTATAGAAGTGTCTTGAAAAATATCTAGTCAAATATTATTTACTGTCATCATGGCAAAGATAAAATAAATCAGTTATTAGAGATGAGTTATTAAAACTATTATGTTTAGAAATGTGTTGAAATTTTTTTCTCTCCGTTAAACAGAAATTGGGGAAAAAATTAACGGGGGGTGATAAATCAGGGGGTTGAATAATTCTGATGGCAACTGTACATAAATACACACAGTTCACTTGTGTATTTTATGTAAATACAAACTTGTATCTTGGATGCCATTAATCGCAATTAATTGTTTGACAGGACTAATAATAAAGTAATATTTTACAGAAATGTATAGAAAAATATTTGTGATATTGCACAACCCTGAATTATTAGCCTCCCTGTTTATTTTTTTTCCCAATTTATGTTTAACGGAAATAAGCTTTTTTCAACACATTTCTAAGCATAATAGTTTTAATAACTCATTTCTAATAACTGATTTATTTTATCTTTGCCATGATGACAGTAAATAATATTTGACTAGATATTTTTCAAGACACTTCTATACAGCTTAAAGTGACATTTAAAGGCTTAACTAGGTTAACTAGCAGGTTAGGGTAATTAGGCAAGTTATTGTATAACGATGGTTTGTTTTGTAGACTATCAAAAAAATATAGCTTAAAGGGGCTAATAATTTTGACCTTAAAATGTTTTTAAAAAAATCAAAAACTGCTTTTATTCCAGCCGAAATAAAACAAATAAGACTTTCTCCAGAAGAAAAAATGTTATCAGACATACTGCAAAAATGTCCTTGCTCTGTTAAACATCATTTGGGAAATATTTAAAAACTAAAAAATATTCAAAGGGGGGCTAATAATTCTGACTTCAACTGTATGTGCAGGATGTTATGGACTTATGTTTGTGGGGATTAGTTTGCTTTACTTAAAATGAGTTAACCCATTGCTTTTAAAGTGATTAGTTGACTTTACTCAAAAAGTGAGATAACCCATTGCCTTTAAATGATTAATTAAATGAATTATGTGAATAATTATAAAAATTAAGTCAACTTAACCGTTCGGATTTACTCACTTTTTAAAGTAAAGTCAACTTCTTGCTTTTAAGACAACAATTTACTCACTTTTTTAAAGTAAAGTAACTGATCCTTTTTTAGTGTATTTGGTGTGTGGCGGTAATTGTTGCAATAAGTTTTTGCTAAAAAATGCATATTTGTTATGTTTTCATATTTCCAGGACGTCTGGAAAATGTTCCAAATCCCTCGCTATTTCTGTTTACCTTTCAGCTGTGTAATTCTGCATTCTGTCATACAGCAGCTGAAAAACGGATGTAGATAATTTGTATCTCTGTGCAGCTCCACCTGCAGTTTAGCGTGTTAAATGCTTAAGTGAGTAAAGTGTGTTTTCCTTCTCTCTTTCTCTCTGTCTTCAGCTGCTAGCTCAGGTGCTGCTGTTCTTATGTATAAACACTGCAGGGATGTTTATCAGCTACCTGTCAGACCGTGCGCAGCGCCAGGCCTTTCTGGAGACACGCAGGTGCATCGAGGCTCGGCTCCGCCTGGAGACGGAAAACCAGCGGCAGGTGAGTCTTTTCCCCCCACACGCTCACCATGACTCATGTAAACCTGTTTGTAGCCAGAGGTTTCCAGGAAGTGTGTGTTTACTGTATGAGGGATAAACAAAGATTTTTTTTAACAAATCATGCAAAAGCATATTTTTTTCTGGAGCATACACTGTAGTTTCAATGCTATACACCAATTCGTAACACATGAATTCGTATGAATTTATACAATCTCATTCGTGCGTTTTAGTACGATTTGCTCATCCCCCAATGATGGTTGGGTTTAGGGGTGGAGTTTACTGTCACGCCTTCTTTTTAAAAAAATGTACATATTCGTATGTACTGAACTTATATGAATCCGTATGAATTAGTCACTAAACTGACAAAATAGTTAAGTTTATTGCACAAATGTTCTGCTCAAACTATTTTTAACACAAACAATATAAATATATATATATATTTTATAAATGAAACTCACAGAAAGTGTTACTGGTTTGCTTTTGATCAGTTTCATTCATTCATTCATTCATTTTCCTTCAGCTTAGTTCCTGATTTATCAGGGGTCACCACAGTGGAATGAACCTCCAACTACTCTGTTTTTACGCAGCGGATGGCCTTCCAGCCACAACCAGACCCCCTAGTTTTTTTTTGCAATAAAAATGACCCAGAAATTTGCTGACAATTTTGCGATTTAAAAAAAAATTTAATATATAAATTAACATATATAAATATGTAAATTAAATATATATAATTTACCATATTACTATGTTTACTATGTTAGGTGTGCAATCTGACACAATGCCAATGAGACAAATCATAAAAATAGAGCTTCTTTATTTTGATCTCTTGTTTTACTATAAAATGTTTTGCAATAAAAATGACTGATTTTTGTGGTGGTAATTCCCAGACATTTGCGGACAATTTTGCGATTTAAAAACAATAAAATATTTATAAATTAATATATATAAATATGTAAATTAAATATATATAATTTACAATATTACTATGTTTACTAAGTTAGGTGTGCAATCTAACACAATGCCAGTGACACAAATCATAAAAATAGAGCTTCTTTATTTTGATCTCTTGTTTTGCGATAAAATTTTTTGCGATAAAAATGACTGATTTTGTGGTGGTAATTCCCAGAAATTTGCGAACAATTTTGCGATAAAAAAAAAAAAAAAAATTTAAAATATTATAAATATAAAATATATATATATATATATATATATATATATAAATTAATATACATAAATATGTAAATTAAATATATATAATTAACCATATTACTATGTTTACGATGTTAGGTGTGCAATCTGACACAATGCCAATGGGACAAATCATAAAAATAGAGCTTCTTTATTTTGGTCTCTTGTTAAGACAAGATCTAAAACAGATCTAAAACGGTAGGGATTAGGCCAAAGAAAGTTTGTATAATTCTTACTTTTATCCACAATCTTATGTTAGGGCTTCCCCTATCATAATACACCTAAAACACGAATTGACGTAAAACTGGCAGGTAAGCGTTTTCTCTCGTTAACTGCAAAGAATGAGTTAACCAACAACATTTATCGGTTTACGCACACCATAATACCAACTATAGATGTAAAGCACAAATAATGTCCTTCAATTCAATCACGCCCAACGGCCGTCATTCTTGAATCAACCTCCATCATCACTGTTTGCTTTTCTGTTTGTCCCATTGCTCCGTTTGTTAGATGTTTCCCACTTTCTTTTGCAGTCTTACGCGCAAAATGCACAAAACGCCAAATCTAATCTTTGCATTGACTTCAAATGTAAATCACTCACGGTTAATCTGCGTCTGCTTACTGCACAGGCTGCAAAACATTCTCCCCCACTCTCAGGTAATGTAATGATTGTGAGGGCACAGGTGAGACGTCATTTTTTGAGAGACACTCAAATACATCACATGCACTGTGTATGCAACGTCTATAAGTCACGTAGTAAAACAATTAATTGCAAACTGAAATAAATATAACTTGATTATATGGTTTGGAATCAGATATTTTATGAGATTATTTATGTTTTTTGCAATTATTTTTTCTTTAAATTAAACATTTTGCAGGATCGCGAAAATTTGTGCCTGTTGATTTTGCGTTGGATTCAGCGATCGCGGAATCGCGAAAAACTAGGGGGCCTGCACAACTCAGCACTGTGCTGGGAAACACTATACATTCTTTTGATCAATTTATTATTTCAAAATAAATCCACACTAGGGCTGCACTGTGGCACAGTGGGTAGCACGTTCGCCTCACAGCAAGATGGTCGCTGGTTCGAGCCTCGGCTGGGTCAGTTGGTGTTTCTGTGTGGAGTTTGCATATTCTCCTCGTGTTCACGTGGGTTTTCTTCCGGGTGCTCCGGTTTCCCCCACAAGTCCAAAAACATGCGGAATAGGTGAATTGGGTTGATAAGTTGGCGGTTCATTCCGCTGTGGCAACCCCTGATTAATAAAGGGACTAAGTCGAAAAGAAAATGAATGAATGAAAACCACACTAAATTGGTGTAGAAAAATGTTCCGTGAAGTTACAAGTAATTTGCTTGTAAATTGCTTTCAATTTGTACATCTCCCAAACAATTACAAACAGAAAACAAGACGTTGAATTAAAAGTGACATTTTAAAGGTATTAAAATGATTTAAATTTGTTAATGATATATTAAAACTGTCGGTGCCTATGTTGTAGGGGTTAGTGTGTCGACACATATCACTCTGTTGTGTTCACGGCAACCTGATCGATGCCGATCCTTCCCCTCTCTCTGCTCCCCATGCTTTCCTGTCTATACTCTCTACTGTCCTATCAATTAAAGGTGAAAAAAATATTGAAATATTAATATAAAAAAAAAAAACAACAACAATATATTAAATCTGAGTGATATGACATGATCCATAAACATCCATTAAATACTTATATTAAGCAGTTTCCAAACATTTGTTACCTCATTATAAATGTGCACGTGTCTGTTACCTCATTACAAACATTAGCAAATAGGCAAAATTCACAATATACACGTTAAACTAATAAAAGTGAAGAGATGAGATCAGTGGTTATGCATGGATGCCTGCTTCACAGAACTGCTTAAGCTACGGTCACACTAGAGTTTGACCATGCAAAATTCTGTCATATGGCGCTGTGAAAAGGGATGGGATTAAACATTATTAGACATTAAAAACAAAATAGGCTCATTCTGTAAATGTAGACCTATATACATTTCTGGAGATCACAAATTATGTAGCCAGAGATACGTATGGTTGCATTTCGTCTTTAAAACGAATGCTAAGGGGAGGTATGACGCCGTTCCTTTTCGCTCTTACCAGCTGACCGCTTACCTCTGTATTAACAGCTTTCTCGCTGTTACCAGTTTGTCCAGTAGCTCGCTATGTACATCAGCGCACTTGAGAGACAGAGTTGACCATAATGACGAGGATCGACTCCGACAAAGAACGGTTCCAGATAGCGAGTAAGACAAAAACAGAAACCAAAAAAATTAAATAAACAAGTAAATAACAGGCTGAGAATGTGGTAAAATCTGAAAATATGGTTAAAATCAGGCGAGGGCTTTTCTTTTTCTGCAATGCTTTTGAAAACACAGAGGTTGGGTTTAGAGAAGTGGGTGGGCGGGTCAGTCGGTGCTTTTAAAAACCATTATTGGTTGGGTTTAGGGAAGGAGGAGAGTGGGTCAACCGATCAGTCAGTCAATTATTCAGTCAGTCAGTCGACAGTGGCCTCTTGTGGATTTACGCAAGAACAGCAGGCGCGAATGGCACTCGCAAAGGACATTTGAGATTTCAAAAAGCATACACAGCGACCTCTGGTGGATTTGCAAAAACAAAACCTGCAAAATATGTACCTCCTGGGACATATTTGGTGCTCTCCAGAAATGTATATGGCAGTACGTTTTCAGAATGAGCCTGGGTTGTTAAAAAAACAAGCGATTTCTCCATATTTTAAATTTCTGTACAGAGAGGTCATGTTTTGATCTTTTATTGGTCTCATGCAATCGCATGATTCGATTTCGCTGGTCAGAGTTCACCAAGCTTGAACATTGCAACGCAGCAAACTACGAAACTTTTCGCACAAGCTTGTGTTTCCGGTCTGCCACATTTGTCTGCGTATGAATGGAATTCTATGGGGTGAAAAGTGCAGCGTGACCTTCACTCTTCCTTATAACATGTTTTCAAAATAGGAATCCCACATACATTGTAAACATAAGCTTAGATAAACTAAAAATAAGCGAGAAATGATCATTGTTGTAATCTCATGAGATAAAATTGTGTCCAATCAAAAGCAGCTTGAGGCTTGCATAATAATGATCCCATGTGGATCATCAGAGTTGTGGTGTTTTGTTCAGATTGGCCTTTAACACTGGGATTTTGCATTTAGAGAATTGACATGAAAACGAGAATACAATGGTGTTTGAGGCTCACAGTATTTCCATATGCTGAACTTCTATTATTCAGCTATGCCTGGGTGTATCTAGATTTACATTCCATGGCACCTTTAACATACTGTAGATTAAAATAGTATTTTCTTATAGGCTAAACCATATTACAAATAATCTGTTTTGCACCAGGCAGTAAGTATAATTTCTTGTTTTGTTGTTGTTTTTAAAAACTGACCTCAAACTTTTGCATGGTACTTTACATACACGTGAACACCCACTAACACACACACATATATATAAAGTTTCTATATCGCACTGCTTCTCCAGCAATGGGCCGCAGTGGGTGAGAGTAATTGATTTAAAGATGAGAAGAGGGTCTCGTGGGGACAGAAGGCTAGTGTAGAAAGGTTTCCAGACTCCTCAGGGAATCTCTCTCTCTCCGTCTCCTCCCCCATCTCTTTCTCTAAGAGCTCTCCGGCTGTTTGCTCAAGTGGGTTTTATTTGCCAGTCAAGTGGAGCCCATGCTGGTACCACAGAGCGTGTGTGTGTGTGTGTGCACATACTTGCATTTCCTCTTCTTTTGTATGTCCATCTATCCAAATTTTCCCTTGCTTTCAGCCCGGCCAACGGTGAACACAAACCTCTGGCTTGTTGAATTCTGATTTGCAGCGCAAGCTCTTTCTCCACAGCATGATAATGGAGAATTAATGCTGAGGTGTGTCATTTTTTTTAGACTTAAAAATACTTTTTCTGCCTCAGCTAATATGGAGAGGTGGATGTAAGTTAACACTGTGATTCTTGTTTAAGAATCTGGATATATACAGCATTATAGGCTCAATCAGTGGCATGGGTTTGTTCAACCAAGTGAAAGCTAAATAGAAAATATTTGGAAAAGTTACGTGGATGATGCAGAAATGACACATTTTAGCTATAACAAAGCTCATCATATTGAGTTTTGTGTCCAATTGAAGCTATCTGACCCCTCCCAATGGCTTGCTCTTAGTTTTACACAAATTTATATGTGGATTACACAGTGTGTATGTGACTTGAAGTTTCATAAACTAAATTCGAGATGATCACGTTCTATGATTGACCACAAATGGCCTCACATCAACAATCAAATGATAGATCAATCAGATTAATTCAAGCCTATATAAATAGCCTGTTTTCCATATCTCCCTAGTTTTTGAAGAATCTCTCTATCTCCCTCTTCTTCCCTCCTACACTTGGGGAAGTCTCAATACCTACCTGTTCTCAGACACCCTTCTATACTAACTAACCAGGAGGGAGCCCCGGGCTCAAGGATCTCCAAGTTCAGGGCTCTCCCCCGGGACAGCATGCCAAACCTGCAATCAGTATCAAGCATTAGCTAAGTGCAAACTCTTAAAAAATGGATTCAGACAGAAAGCATACAATGCCATTAAACAGCAATGTTTATTAATATGATTTCCCTTCACGTAGTAATGATTTTAAAATGCATTTTTAGCATATTCTACTGAATGTAATCTGTCTTGTGGTCAGTGAGATTTGTAATATTCCTTTAAAAGAAGTATGCATTCATTTGATTGCAGCATTTTTTGGTCATATAGACTAGTACTAATGGCTGACGTTCGATGTTGTACTAGGTTATAAATTTCTTTCAAATATTTTGGACGTTTTGTTAGAAAAGATACTGTTATGCATCTATATTTAGCCCTGTGTTTTGGACGCTCTGGGAAATTTGATTGACTGGTGAACCATTAAGGGAACTTTCACTGGATACAAATCACTTCAAGACATTTTTGCTCTCAAAGAAAGCTGTCTTTTATTAATTTGTGGGGGTAAATAATAAAGCTAAAACATTTATATTTTAATTCAGAATGAATTTCTGCAATTGAAAAAAGTGCTGTTCTCCTTTTATTAAGTTGAATTATTCTTAATTAATGTAAGCAATTAAAGCATTAAAAAGCATTTAAGGGGATAAAGATAAGAGCTAATTCTAGTTGTTGTTAGCATTTTAATATATGCAAATGTATGCTCTCATTTGTTAGGCCAATATTTTTGGTACAAAAAATGTTTTCCATTTCCCATAATAGGTGATTCATTGTTTTTTTTTTTTACACTTTCACTTTTACACGTCTCTGTTTCAATAACTTTTGATA
The DNA here is from genome assembly GCA_903798195.1 of Danio kyathit. Classification (NCBI taxonomy): domain Eukaryota; kingdom Metazoa; phylum Chordata; class Actinopteri; order Cypriniformes; family Danionidae; genus Danio; species Danio kyathit. Next base: position 49,860,922 of record LR812520.1, on the reverse strand, counting down.
TTTAACATTTACTTTCAGTGACATTTTTAGCAGTCTGAAGCAATATACGTATTGTTGGGCTGGTCATGCAAAGCACTGGGATAAGAGCTGCCAGTACCATTTCTGCTATTTTGCCAATTTATTTCTTTAAAAAATATTATTTCTTATACAATCCAGTGCTTCAGGATACAAGGAAAATGTCAATAAAGTCACCTTCTTGAACTGCAGTGTTAAATTTTCAGCAAAATTATTCAAAAGTGTACAAACACCCACTGAACAATCTGGAGTACTGCATCATATGGGAATTAATAATGGCCAAATGAGATTTCTAAGATAAATATATAATTCTAAGATAAAATACTTGTCAATTTTGAAATATTTAGCTAGTTTCATCTTACCTTACACTCTTTAACTCTAATGCTGTGTTCACACCAGACGTGGAATGCGCAAATAAATCTATTTGCACGTAAATAGACACGTGAACATTTTGAGTTTATTCACTTCATTCACACGTCAAATTCGCTTCATTCACACATCAAATTCACTTTACAATAGACGTGGATTCGCGTCATGGGCAGGGCATCTGTCTGCCTGGTGACTCTATATTCGTTGCTAAATGGCTAACATGGATTTTATTGAGAGAATAGCTGTGTTTATGTGCTTTAGGAAGGCTGAAAAACAGCGTATATTCGTTCGGCTCGTTCTCTAGGTCCTTTCAGAGATCCACACAGTTCATCATCTCCTCCAGAAACTATACCTGGATTATGGAAGCTTTCAGCTGTACTTCAGACTGAGCCAAGCCCAGTTTGATGAACTGTTGTCCGGTGTCGGCAAGACGATTTCCCCACGGGACACCAACAACAGGCACTACGTCATAATCACGCCCCTACAAGAACAAGCTCCTGATTGGCTAACGCGGCGTGAATGTCCGCTGAAGTTGAGATTTTTTCAAGCGATTGCAGGATGTCTATTTACATCTTTGCATTGACTTACAGTAATATGTAAATCACTTGCGCTTGATGCTTCATTTGCGTCTGGTGTGAACGCAAGCACCATTTATTTAGACATTGATGAATGCTGTTAGACCAATAAGACCCCAGCCCTGAGCCTAAACTTTTTTTTGTCAAATATTTGCACATTTATCCCCCTTAAAGTTCGCAGAAACTGGAAGCTGTGACTGTTTTTTTTTTTTTTGTTGGTATTGTATTGTATTGTGGCACAGTTCCTAGAAAAACAGAATATTAAATGAGAAAACAGTGGGCATGGCTTGTTTTTTTTCTACCTCAAGTTAATTGGATGTCGTAAAGTAGTCATTTCATTCAGAAAGATCAAGAAAAGGAAAGAGTTATTACAACCTAAAGCCCCGGTCAGATCACATGATTTTTATTGTCGGTTATGAAAGTAACTATGTCAGATTATGCGTTTTTTTTTTTCTTGATAAAATCTTGACTTGTCGTGAGTAACAAATGTGCCAGACTACACGTTCCTTCACGATCATTCATCCTGTGACGTCTACGATGAGCGTTATTTTCCAAAGTCACAAGTGTTGCTATAACAATTCTTTGAAATCTAAATGTATATTTTCCTACAATGAGTTTATTAAACACTTCGCCTGAACTTGCCACGAGTGAGACGGAGAATATGAAAGCACATAAGCAGCAGGAAGGAAAAATCAGATGCTCAAGATCTTTAAAATAATGACATATTAAAAATTTGCAACTATATAACTGAGATTTGTGATACACTCACAGTGAAGCATTCATTCATTCAAAACAAATGATCCACCTGTATAGTTGAGTAGTGGAGGGGTACAAACAAAAATATAACTCGTATATTTTTCTCTACTATCTTTTTGAAACAAATTGCATTTGCTATAATTTTTTAATTTCATTTTAATGTATCTTTTGTTGGTCAGTTATCTATAAACAAGAATAACGAATAAAATTTGAGATGATGCGCTTCAAAACAAGTTCGCTATATGCGCCACAACACGAATTGTCGTGAGATTGTGTTGGTTTGTTAATTTAAAAAATAATCTAGCCTAAATAAAATTAAAGTGAAATATTCACAGTTTCCGAAAAGCCTATATTAAACTGTTTTCACTATTAATGACAAATTTGAATAAGCAGGAAATGCTTTTGCAATGTGTTCGCAGCACTGAACATGCTCCCAGATTACCTCTGAAGAACAAACTCTGTTGGAAGGATAAGAGAACTCAGAAACTCATTGTGAAAATGAAGATGTCTGCATGTTTGTGCCAGTCTGTCAGATAAAATTGCTTAAAACACCTTAATATTTTAGAAAAGGTATTTAAAGTTTGCATAACCAATACTTAATCTTATTCACCCGTGACCCACTCATAAGTAAATATGCAGCCTATTTTTTGATTACCTGACCAGCACATTAACGGCAGCACCCACTAATATAACCGAGAAATGATGTGCTCCTATTGCACAGTGTCACCCACATGACGGAACCCGTCATGAAGAACAAGAAAAAATTAAACATGCTAGATTTTCTACGATGGTGTCGTGAGGTGTCACAGGCATGGTATTGGTTATAGTGACCTATGACACATTACACAAGAAGAAATGATTGAATCTTGTGTCACGATGCCCATTTGTTGTTTACGAATCCCCACAACAATCTACGTCAAGAAATTGTGCCGAAATCGTGACAAATTCGTGTGATCTGACCAGGGCTTAACAAACACCTCCTCCTCACCATTTCTGTTTGTAGTCATTGTGCTGTCAAAACTGACAGTTGGAGGTGCTTGTTTAACGTAATTAGCCACGCCCCTCCAACAGACAGAGATAATCTGAGAATTTAACTGAAAACTGATTTTAATTTTACATTACAAGGGCAAACAATTTTTTCTTTATGTCATGCACAGATGAATTGTTCACCACAAAACTAGCAATATGAGCTAACAAAATCAATATGGTTAGTTTTGATTTAATGTGTATTTTAATGGTGGTTACAGCCCTGGTTTGTAAAGTAGTTTACAAGTAAGACTAGTGAACCAGTTAAACTAGTTAAAATTGATTAAACTTTTAATAGAACTGATCATACAATATGGTTTAGTTTGTGTACAGTGAGTGTGCATTGAGTGACTGAATGGCTTAAGTGCATGTTTAATGAAGCACTTCATACTGCACTTGTGTTAGGAGCGTCTGGTGTTGTCGGTGCTGCCGCGCTTTGTTGTGCTGGAGATGATTAACGACATGACCAACGTGGAGGACGAGACCCTACAGCACCAGTTTCACCGGATCTACATCCACCGCTATGAGAACGTGAGGTAATTTCTGTCTTTGTGCTACGGTCTTGACTAGAGCAGAAGAGAATCAAGCGGGAATGAATCAGTCATCCGCCATTACGGCTCAGTCTCCCACCATTACGGCTCAGTCATCCACCGTTATGGCTCAGTCATCCTTGATTATGGCTGAGTCACGCTGTTTTATAACCCAAACCAGTAGACCACTGTCGATCCCTGTAAAAGCAACAAACAAGCTCTTACTAGCCCCCAAAATAGCATTCTGTGGCCATTTGTGTCCAATTGAAGCTATCTGACCACTCCCAATGGCTTGCTCTTGGTTTTACACCATACATTTTATTTGCGGATTACACAATGTGTATTTAACATGAATGGATTCAGAGTGATCTCAGAGACAATGCATGTGCTGCCATTATTTAAAATTAATATGTTTATAACATAATTTCTCTTAACATAATGATTTAAAAATGCATCTTTAGCATATTCTACTGTGTGTAATCTGTCTTGTGGTAGGTGAGATTTGTAAAATGATTTTAAAAGAAATACTGTATGCATTCATTTGATAACAAAATTCAGTAGTATTGTGAAATATTATTACACTTATTATTAATATATTTATTACTCCAGCCTTTGATGTCAATTGATTCTTAGGAAATCATTGTAATATACTGATCTAAAGAGTCAAAAGAATCAAAAAAATATATATTTATAATATTTTAATACATTACAAGACACTTCACAGTCAATTAGGACCAGTGTTAGGGATAACGCATTGCAAGTAACACGAGTTACGCAATAATGTTACTTATTTAAGTAACGAGTAAAGTAAAAAAAATAAGTAATAATATTTGAGTTACTTTTTAGATTAATTAATTCGCTTTTTAAAAATAAAGTGCTGGATTAAAATTAGTGTAATCTTGTTGAATCACACTCAATGAGAGAATTTCTGTGATGAAAGTTTTCTCATTATTTTGAACGCATGGAAGAAAAGGGGATTGTCTTAATGGCAGGATGTGTTTAAGACAAAAACACAAAATTAGCAAACACATTGCTTTCAACTTTCAATAATTTGTATATCTCAAAAGGTTACATTATTCAATTTTTTTCTAATAAGTTTTTTTAAAGGTAAATGAAGGTGTAGGTTATACAGTGTGTTGTTAAATGCAGAACTCCTCTACTAAAAAAAAGAAAAATACCCTGCAAATTCTGAAAGAGATAAAGCAACGCATTACTTTCCATAAAAAAGCATAAAAGTAATGAAACTAGTTACTTTTTGGGGAGTAACTCAATATTGTAATGTCAAAAGTAATTTTCCCCAACACTGACTATGACCAATTAAATGCATCCTTGTTGGACAAACTCTTATTTAACCCAAAATGGTAAATGGTACATTAAAGTGGACCTATTATGCAAAAATCCCTTTTATAAGGGTTTAAACAAAGTTGTATGGCAACAGTCTGTCAATATAACCAGCTTCTAATGGTAAACAATTATAAATTAAATATTTTTTAATCACACTAGATAAAAACAGTCTACAGAAACACTTTGGTTGACATTCTCCCTTTGTACATGTCATCAGATGGTAAAACATCGCCCATTAGTGGCAATCTCTCCCTCATTAGCATAGGACACTAGTATTGTTTTTGAACTTGCCACTATGCTGACACAAAGGCATTTGTAGCTCCACCCTCTTTTGAAAAACATTATCTGTGGAGTGTTTTGAGCTGAAACTTCTTACACACACAAAATTGGCATAATAGGTTCCCTTTAAGGTACAAAGGTCCAAAAACTGTTGTTGGTGCAGCACCCCTTTTAAAAATGTACCCATGTTTATTTTATTTGCTTAGTTTAGTTTTATTTATTAATTTAGTGTGCATATTTGTGCTTATTAGCACTTAAAAGTACATATTACTATCTTTTCAAATATCACAGCAAAGAATGACAGCTTTTGTACATTTTTTTTCTGTGAGTAAGGGTGCACTCAAACCATGTTATCCGAACCGTGCCCAGGTGCATTTACCGGTTCGTTTGACAAGTGTGAGTGCTCTGAATCAGGCTCAGGCGTAGTTCAGTTGGCCGGCCCTGGTCCGGTTGGAAGAGGTGTGCCAGAGCGGGGTTCGGTTAGGCTTTGGTGTGGTACACTTGTAGTGTGAGTGCAAAGCACACCTGAGCCCGAAACTGAAGACGCAACGTCACTTTTAAGGGACTGTTTCATATGGATTTATTAATCATTCTTACTTTTCAATAAACGCAAACTCTCGTAGTTTATTAAAGACGCAAACCCCTTGCTCAGCTGCACCTTCAGCAAACCTCCTAATACGTGCAGCACGAGGACTTTTATGATAATTTATGAGCGTCAAATGTGGTGGATCTGTTCAGCAAAATATTTGACTGTGTGTCACTGCTAAAACGATATAACTAAAGAAATCTCCACTGTGATAAGCAAAAGCACTGTTAAACTGAACAGTCGCATCATCGATGATGTAAGCGTGCTCAGGTTCAGAAGGTAAAGATGCAGTGTGATTGCGGGCCATCGGGGGAGAGGGGTGGGGGGACAACTGCGCTTCGGCATGGTTCAAGGCAAGTGAGAGTATGCCTAACTGTAGATTTCACCGCGTGTGAATATAAATTTACTATTACATTTGGCTTGTATATTTATACAATCTTGACTCCTGTTTTTCATTAATAAGTTTTTTGTTTTCATTTCTGTTGTGTACAGTATTCTCTTTGCTGACGTGAAGGGCTTCACCAATCTTTCCACCACACTCTCCGCTCAGGAACTTGTTCGAATGCTCAACGAACTCTTTGCACGCTTCGACCGACTGGCACACGTGAGTAAACCTACTGTAACACACTTTCACCACAATGCATATGAGTGTAAAATTAAATCACAGTGTCTTTCGGGGTATAAAACTTATAATAGCATTTTATTATGTTTGCCTAAAATTCAAGTGTTGGCACAACATACTGATGGGTGTAAGTTGGTTACCTTTAAATCTGACATTCAAATCTGTTTATACTGGACAGTAAAATGTAGTACAGTGGTAGAAGTTAGTCATGAATTATTTTATTTAATTACATCTTATCCTTTATTTTTATTTTTAGGTTTGATGAAACTTAGATTACAGTAAATATCAATGGCCCTCTAGTCATAACCATTTGAATCTATTGCCATAATTAAATTAAATATTCAACTTTCACTAGTTGTAAATGTCAGATAATTGCACAATTTAGAGAATCACAGCGAGAAGATCATGCCAAATAAGCTATTTAGCTCTGGCCACTCCTATAAAGCTTGAAATGCTTTAATAATATATATGAATATGCAATTTCAAATAATTTTAAAGTATAGAGTCTGTGGTTACAACCAACAACATTAAATGAATGCTTTCATATTACTCCAACTATTTAAGTTAATTAAAACAGTCACACATAGAGTATTTGTAATGACAAGAGTCTGCGTACAAACATGAAAGAAAACTGTAGTAAATACTATAGTGTTTTTTAACCACACTAAAGCAAAGTCTATTACTCCGTATATACTGTATTATAGTATTTACAACACGTATACTAATAACAATACTGTTTTTAAGCATATTGTAGTATTAACCGTAGTGAATTGAAAATCTGTAATGAATACTGCACTACACTGTAAAGACTGCAGGGTTTCACGCTATTTATTTAAGTTGTCCTAACACAAATTAAGTTAACTTAACATATTTAAGCGGATTGAACATAAAACCATTAAGTTGTGCCAAAAATCTCAAGAATTATGTTGTCTTCTCATTTAAAAAAAGTAGTTTGAACAAGCAGTAAAAATCTTTTTTTTTTTTTTTTAATTGTATACTTTGTACTACTTTGCTAAGAGGTAAACTATAGTGTATTGTAGGATAGTATACTCAGTAGTTTTAGAAAACTACAGTTTTGGGTATTTTTTTTATATGTGACCCAGGACAACAAAACCAAATGGAAATTGAGATGTGTACATCACCAGAAAGCTTAATAAATCATTATTTAATTTCCATTAATGTGTGGTTTATCAGGACAATAATTGGCTGAGATACAACTATTGAAAATATAGGGCACTATTTTAATGATCTAGGCGCAAAGTCTAAAGTGCATGGCGCAAAAGCATTAAGGGCATGTACACTTTTGCTATTTTAAGGACTAAAAAATATAAGGTCTTCGCCCCGGCACTTGGTCTAACAGGGTTGTGCTTATTCTCTTAATGAGTTATGGGTGTGTTTTGAGCATAATGTGCATTAAACCAATCAGAGTATCATCTCCCATTCCCTTTAAGAGTCGGTTGCATTGCGCATTGTTTGCTATTTTCATGACGGAATTTGTAAGTGGAAATATTGAATTCTCCACTAGCGAGAAAACAGTTAAACAGACCATCTGCAGCGTGATGATAAAGAATGAACCTCCTCCATTCGCCTCTTTACTTACTCTTTACTTTTACTCTTTGCTTTACTCCTTTACTTTCGTGGAGTAAGGAAATCAATTAGCCTACATATTTAATTTTGTTTAAGCGCAGAGATATGTTTCAAAACAAATATTTTTAAATTCAGTTCTAATTTCCAGCAAACAAATAAATGAACAATAATAGCGAAGTGTGGTCAAAAGAAAATTCAAAGACTTGTCCACTTCTTATGCCCCATATGGTGATGCAGACGTCTTCAAAACCAGACAGGTGGACAAATCTTTATTAAAACAAATATAAATATGCATATAATAAATAATAGTATTAATAATAACATTATGCAAATGCAAATTGTCAGGAATAAACTGAAAAAAGCCCCCCAAGATGAAGAAGGCATGGCGGTAGTGGTTTTTATATTTATGTAGAAAATAATAATTTTTGTAACATTTTAATCCTTAAATTTTTTTCATATGTAAAGATGTAAGCGTTTGGACCTGCATAGGCGCATAAATAACGTGCTCTGCACTGGACTAGGTCAGCTTTTACTTGGTCAGTGGGGCAGTCTATTTTAGTTCCTCAAAATAGCAACACGCCAACAATGCGCCTTAACACACCTCATTTTCACACCAGCATACGCATAAATACACAAAGTGGCTCAAATGGATTTGCTATTTAAACAGTGTGGCATAAAGCGTGAAAATTGCTGTTGCGCTGGTCTGAAAATAGCAACAAATCGTGGCATACACATCTTGCACCTTATTGCGCCGGTGTATGATTGGGCCTATAGAATCTGAGGGTTCAAAAAATTTAAATATTGATTAAGTCACTTTTTTTCCAAGAGATGGGTTGCAGCTAGAAGGCAACCACTGCGTAAAACATGTGCTGGATAAGTTGGCGGTTCATTCCTCTGTGGCGACCCCTGATTAAAGAGACTAAGCTGAAAAGAAAATGAATGAATGAATAAGAAAGTCACTTTTATAGTTGTCAAAATTGATGGAATTAGCCAAATATCTTCATGGAACATGACCTTTTCTTTTTGGTATAAATGAAAAATCTACAATTTTTACTCATACAATGAATTTTTGGCTGTTGCCAAAAATATATTTATGCAACAAAAACTGATTTTGTCACATTTTACTATGTTGTATTACTATAGAAACTATGGAATTACCACAGCAGATTATTTCTAGTACTTTACTGTATATAGTTCAAAGACACTGGAGTGTTTACTATAAATTACTATAGTATTTTTTTAATATAGGTAAATAATGACTACCACTTTAAATCAATGAAGAATGTAAACTTGGTTTATATTAGTGCTTTATTCACATAAGTCAGCGCTGTTGGTCGCAGTTGCACTGCTGCTTGGCTCGCTCAAATCAGATCCAGCATGTGCGGAACAAAGAGAAGTGTTGTGTTTGACTGCCAAGGGCACTGCCAGCGTATCTTGTCTCGGCGTTTATAGTGGCACCAGATAATCTGAGTTCAGTTCGAGCAGAGAGAAGGGTGCAATGTGTGCCGACTCACCCTCCTTCATGTCCCGCAGTGCAATGATGTGCTAAACGCCTGTTGCAGAAGTCACATAAATAAAAGCACAGTGACCGTGTCCTCACCGTTAATGACACTGATGTATGAGTGTGTGCGTCTGTGGAGAGATACAACCGTCAACTGCTAGCACAAATCTTGATAGCTGCCCTTGGAAGAAAGAACAACACGCACACACAAGATCAGATGGATTTTATATTTCGAACAAATGTGTTTTTTGTTCAGACCGCGAGAGGAAATAAATGCATTATGAAGATTATTAAACTCCATCTTCGCGCAGCAACTCTCCAATAATATTATTCATGATTCAGTGCAATGATCATTGGAGATTAACCAACCATAAAGTGGCTCACTGATGCATAATGCAGATATTCAAATGTGGCATATGCACGGTTGTATCAGTATGTCATATTTAAATATCCTTGTGTCCTTGTGTTGTGTGAATTCACAGTCGCACTTATTCAGGCAGGCCTGGCGTTGCGTTTCATTCTGCAGCAGTGTTTATTGTGACGAGTGGTATTCATTTTCTCTCCCGATGGCAATGTTTACTCAGAGATGGCACATTTGCGTGGTTTGTGCTGTACTGGTTAACTGCGCTTGAGCTGCCATGTTGTAAATGTTGCAGATGATTTTGATTGCTTGCATCGTGCCACATCCCGACAACTTTGAACTCTGGAGATCGGGATCTGGATGTCTTACAGGCTCAGCAGCATTATCTTTAACAAATCTGTCTCGCTCTCTTGCTGTCTGTTTCTCTTTGGCTCTCTGTTTTTCTCCTCACACTGCCTGATGGGAAATGCGCATTAACCCTCTCATTACTTGAAGTGCGATCTAAGTGTGTGAGCGTCTTGGTAATCCCCAATAGAATATGGCTTGTTTTTTTAGGATGTGTGCTATGGAAAACATGTTTTTAGAGGTATGCCCTGGTAATAGCTGTTTATTTACATAAATACATTGGAGTAGCGTATTATGTTATCAGTTTGTCTTTTACATAGGAAACAAATCCATGACCTTGACGTGTCTAGCAGAAACTGAGCTGCAGGTACTTAAGATTAAGAGCACATTATAAAAATGACAATCAATATGTTTTATTTGTTTGTATGTTACTTTACCTAAAATATGTATTTTATTGTTTATGCTAATCATTTATTTTTTTTAAGTTGGTGGTCATATTCAGTTGCAATCAGAATTATTAACCCCTCTGAATTATTAGCCCCCCTGTTTTTTTTTTCCCCCAATTTCTGTTTAACGGAGAGCAGAATTTTTTTCACACAGGGCCAAGGAGTTTTATATTTTGTTTTCCCTTAATAGCAAAAACCTTAATTTCTAAACTGCATGTCTTATCTTTTGTTATCTTTAATATGTTACTGATATAGTTTGCTGATCTGAAATATTAGAGTGTGACAAAATAAAAGCTGTTATTTTGCAGGAAGTTTCATTTAATGTGCTCTTTATTAGCATAACGCTATTACATTCGTGTTTGAAGTATGTTGGAGTGTGTCATTACACTTCATTTAATGCTAGTCTCTTTGTTTGTTTCCATTAAATTGGCCCAAAGTTTGGTATTGATTATGTAAATGGCATTCACTTAGCCTGGAGCATTTAGATTGCAGATTAGCACTAGTGCTTCAAACATGTTATCACGAGTCAGTCCGCAGCTAATCAAAACTGTAGGTGGTGTTTTTAGTGACTGACAAATGCCTGTTACGGGCGTAACAAGTTTTTGTTTCCATACAGCCATTTACTGAGCTGTGAAAAGACGTTAATACGGCAGTAGGCATGAGTAATGGATCTCAGAGAGGCAGAATGAGTGAGTGGCAGCTTTATAATTACCACCCTCTCTGAGCTCTACACAAAAACCTGGCAGCCTGAGAGATAACTAACACAGATAGCGCTTGAATGGAAATTACAGGCTGATTGCAGTTATAAATGCTCAAACCCCAATATGGCACTCACATGTGCACGTGCTGTAAGAAGTTGCTAGTTCAGGGATAGTTCACTCAAACATTAAAATTCTGCCATCATTTAGGGGAGAGCAGGGATGGAAGTGACTGGAGCTAAAAAGTAACAAAGTGATGCAGAGCTGACTTGCGGTATTCCACAGGGATCAATTCTTGCACCCCAGCTATTCTCCTTATATATGCTGCCCTTGGGAACTATAATGAGAAAGTTTGGAATGTATCACTGCTAGGCAGATGATACACAGCTTTATATACTTATCAAAAAAATAATGATAGCATAACCCTCAAGAGATTATAAGATTGTCTTAGCGAAATCAAACTCTGGCTCACCTATAACCTTGTGCTTTTGAAGGAAGATAAAACCTGAGTTATTCTTTTTGTCCTCCACAGCATACTAGCAAACCACCTACCAATCTCAGTGTATTAAACTGTTACCTCACCTCTGATGTTAAAAACCTTGGGGTTCTACTAGACAATAGTCTAAAACTTGACAAACAAATAGTTAAAAAATAGTAAAGTTTAAGTGAAAATAGTAAAATAGTAAGTTCAAGTTTTTATCATCTACGATGACTAGCCAAAGTGAAACCCTTCCTAAGCAGGAAGGGCTTTGAAACGACTATTCATGCTTTTATTTCCACATGATTAGATTTTTATAATTCTTTATATATTGGTCTACCTTCATCTTCTATTTCTAGACTTCCATTTGCTCACGAGTAGCCACAAATATGACCATATCACACTAATATTGCGATCACTACACTGGTTGCCGGTTCATTTTCGAATAGACTATAAAATTTTACTCTTTGTTTATAAAACCTTGCATAACCTAGCGCCAACGTATCTTTCAGATCTGATCCCTACTAAGGCCCAAACCCAATCAACTTCGATCAAATTCCGACTGCCATCTATTGCAAAAACCTCGAACTTGTCTCAAATGCAGGGGCGATAGAGCCTTTGCAGTTGTGGGTCCGAAACTATGTAATAAGTTGCCATTAAAAATCTGAATAGTAGCCACACTATCTATTTTTAGACTTTATCTTTAGATTCGAGTGCATTTAATATTCCCTAATGGCGGCTACAGGCTATACTAAATTGCTTCTTTCTTGGAAACTTTTACTGTTGTTACTATTGTTTTATATTGTTGTTTCTATTGAAGTGTATTGCTGTCTTTTACCTGCTACTGCTATTGTACAGCACCTTGGTTGACCAAAGGTTGTAATTAAGTGTGCTCTAGAAATAAACTTTAATTTGACTTTGATTTGATTTTCTCAAAGCTCTGACAACATTTGCTTTCTAAGCTATAACAGCACATTCAGCTGCCAAATATCATGTGATTTCATGGTTAGGTCCAGATTGCAGAAAGTAAATGTAGTGGTACTTTTTTCCCACATTGTAAAAATGCCAGTGACTTTAATGGTAAGAAGCAGTAAAAAAATGGTAAAAGTCTGTAACTTGTTTAAAAGTAAGGTTTCTTACTACAGTATATATGGTGAATGACCATAAATTCACTTTTTCCCAGAATTTCATGCATGCACTTTTATGTTTTTTTTTGTTGACATTACTGTTTTTTTGTCTCATGAGTTATGTACATTAGAGTTTTAAGTTACATCTAATGTTGACAAGTAATGTTTATTGCGTTACTTTAATTTGTGTCTCACCATGATGGTGTTTAATAGTTGTGTGAATGACACTGAGCACCTTTTATATATTAGTAAGTCTTTGCTTGTGAGAAAAGCTGTTTGTGATGGTTTGTTTTGGTTCATTATGGCTTTCATCGGTGTATGACAATAAATTGATAAATTATGTTAATTTACCGTAATATTTTCAAATGTATTATTATATTACATACTGTATTTTTAACAGTAAAACTCTGTAAACCGCAGCTGCTATATTTTACCATAAATTTTACAGATTCTTTTTACTGTGTTATTTACAATTTGTCTTTCTCTTTTTGTGTGTCAATGTAATTATCAATCTACAGATTATTTACGGCTATAACACGTCCTTAAGTTTGCATTGTCTGAGTTTTTCCAGTTATTTTTGTACCACTGCTAATAGCCTTTTTTCATATCCACATATGAGTTTGCAGTGTTTCCGTTTAGATGTTTTATCAAATTAATGCATATTGCCAATAATAAGTAAATTCTTAATAAATTTTATACTTAAAGTAAATTTTTGAAACATTTGATGGAATTGAAATTTAAGATGAAAATAAAAACAATAAACAATTTTTGCAACAATAAAAGACCAAATATGTTTGCAGTTACATATTTACAAGGACATAGACACATACTGTATATTAATTATAAACAAAAATAAAACCAGTAAATCTAGCATATATTATTTATTTACAGGGTGTCCGTAGGATCTTAAGTCTTAAAATGTCTTAAATTTCAAAAACTAAATTTAGACCTTAAAAAAGTCTTAAATTCACAAAAAATATTGTGTCGTAGGTCTTAAATCATTTTAAAATTGTCTTAATTTTTCTCTGTCCAACTAAAGCTACCCAATCTAGCCAACACACATCCAATTATCAACAATCCATCTAAATAAAACTTTTTTATTGCAAAGAGATCACAATCACAACAGCTGTTAGACATTTTTTTACAGAAAAACAATCTTTAAATTAAATTTCCTAATTAGGAAAATAAAACTATAAATAATTACATAATTCCTCATGACAAAAACAGGGCAATATATGCCTTTATATGATCTTCCATTCATACAAAAAATATTTCCAGATGTAAGGGGGAATTAAGTTTTTATAACAGAAATGCATTTGGTTAAAAAAAAAATGGTGGAAAAAAATTGACATGATGAAACCTTCAGAAACCCTGATTTATTATTTGTCTAGGATATACTTTTGTCCCTACTGACAGGGTTAAATGTAACAATATGCAATTTGTGCTTAAAGTGAAACTATTTTGAAGTTGTTGGACATTTACCACCTGATATTGAGGCATCACACTTGGGAGCAAACAAAACTTATTTCTGTATATAAAAAATGCCTTATATAATAAAGTTTTTTATGGAAAATGGTACTTTCATCCATGTTCTCCCCTACTCACCCTTGACTTCTGAAAACCATTTTATTAATTTAATTTTAAATTAATATTCATTTATTTTGAAGAATGGTGGAAACCTGTAACCATTGACTTCCATAGTAGAAAAAACAAATACTATGGATGCCAATGGTTACAGGTTTCCAATGTTCTGCAAAGTATCTTAATTTGTGTTTAACAGAACAAAAAACTGGTTTGGAACAAGTCAAGGGTGAGTAAATGAAGACAGGATTTTTATTTTTAGGTGAACCATCCCTTTATTGATCTTACTTTATGAATAAATAAAATGAGTTTTATTGGGATTGATTTAGTCATTCTGTAAATGGTTTGACATCTTTCTTCTTTCCCCCTCAGGAGCATCATTGTCTGAGGATCAAGATACTGGGGGATTGCTATTATTGTGTTTCTGGCCTTCCTGAGCCTCGGCCGGATCATGCTCACTGCTGCGTCGAGATGGGCCTCAGCATGATCAAAACCATCAGGTAATGGGAAAACAAATCATGCTTTAAACTGCAAGATATCACCAACTTGAATTCACAGATGCATTTTTACATATCCAAACCCACTGGCATAAAGCTAGATTTGTTTAGAAAGACACAAATGAGGAGGACCAGACAGAATCTGAGGACATATTTTGCTATTTATCTGCAGAAATGAGTAAAAAAAAACAAATCTGTGGATTTATGCAGAATGATTTTAAGACTCTAGTAACTAAAAACGTAACATTTAACTTAAATATAACACATTTTTAACTCTTGGGTAAGGTTTACAATACAAACCCAATTAGAACCACTTGTTTGGTGCACAAAAAATATTTATTTTTGCTGCTTGTTCAAGCTACTTTTTTAAAATTAACTGAATCAACACAATTCTTGAGGTTTTTTTTGGAGGACAACTTAAATCAATCCACTTAAATTTGTAAAAACGATTAAGTCAACTCAATCTATTTGTGTTGGGACAACATAATCAATTGTGTGGAACCCAACATTGTTTACAGTGTTATACATCCACTAAAAGGCAGAAAATATTACTTTATGAACTGTATTGTACATAAATTATATAAACAGTTACTTATTATTCAATAATATTAATAAAATTTATATAAAATTTTATAATTTATATAAAACCAAATAAACATATATTTACACACATTAATGTAAGAAAATAAATAGACCCAATTATGGGCTAAAATATATGCAGAATTCTGTGGGTACAGATTCTGTGTGGGCCTATTGATGAGGTATATATTTATACAATTATTGTGGATTATTTAGTCTAGACTAGAAGGCCAATGACTTTACAAAAATGGACATAATTTACTAAATTAAGTCAAGTCACATCAAGTCACCTTTATTTTTAAAAATCACTTTTACTGAGATTTTCAAAACAGCTTTACAGTATTAGAATATGAAAGTAACAGAATCAGAAATACGGCTGCATCACACAGCAAGACAAGTGTCATTATTCAGCTCCTGTCAGTTCCTTTTTGATTCAGTTCAGTTCATTCATTATTAAACAAGTTCAAGTGCTGTTCAGCAAGTTCAGTTCCATCATATCACTGATATTAATGAATGTTAAGTGCCTTTCCCAACTATGAGCAAGCTGAAGGCGACAATTATGAGGACAGCAAACATGTTTGTGTTCTTCCATAGATTTTTTTCTTTACATGAAACATAAGAACTTCTTTCTGGTTATTAGTGTTGGTCATTTAAAGGGAAAGATCACTCAGAAGTTTCAATTCTGTTATCATTTGCTCATCAATCTGTTTGAGTTTCTTTCTTCTGTTGAACACAAAGGAAGAAATACTGAAGAATGTTGGGGAAAAGACTTTCATGGTATTTTTGGTTTCTACAATGGATGTCAGTGGATTTTCACCCTAACCTTCTTCAAAATATCTTGTTCTGTGTTCAACTAAAAGTAAGAAGTTCATAAACGTTTATAATCGTTTAGTAATGTGTTAGCGTTAGCAAATGATGAGGATATTTTCATTTTTAAATGAACTATCACTTTAAGCCTCAGATTGACTAATAATTAATATAAAAACAAATAAGTGATCCACATAAATCTTCTGAACTCAAACTACTATTTTTCTGTTATTATAAGTTTGATTTTTACTCAAGCTGACATTCATCATACTGTAGCGGTCCTCATTGACACATACAGTGCATCCAGAAAGTATTCATAGCGCTTCACTATTTCCACATTTTTTTATGGTATAGCCTTATTCCATAATGGATTAAACTCATGTATTTCCTCAAAATTCTACACACAATACCCCATAATGACAACGTGAAAAAAAGATTTTTTGAAACTGTCGCAAATTTATTACAAATAAAAAATGTGAAAAATCACATGTACATAAGTATTTACAGCCTTTGCCATGAAGCTCTAAATTGAGCTCAGGTACACTCTGTTTCCACTGATCATTCTTGAGATGTTTCAGCAGCTTAATTGCAGTTCACCTGTGGTAAATTCAGTTGATTGGACATGATTTAAAAATACACCAGGCATACACCTGTCTAAGGTCCCAGGGTTGACAGTGCATGTCAAAGCACAAACCAAGCATGAAGACAAAGGAATTGTCTGTAGACCTCCAAGACAGGATTGTCTCGAGGCACAAGGCTGGGGAAGATTTCTGCTGCTCTACAGGTTCCAATGAGCACAGTGGCTTCCATCATCCGTAAATGGAAGATGTGAACCACCAGGACTCTTCCTAGAGCTGGCCGGCCATCTAAGCTGAGTGATCGGGGGAGAAGGGCCTTAGGCCCCGTTAACACTAATGCGTTTTCGTTTTAAAACGCATAAGTTTTGCTACGGTTACGCCATCTGTCCACACTACGCCGGAGTTTTCGAGCCCCAAAAAACGGAGCGTTTTGAAAACGCTGGAGAGGTCGTTTTCATTCTAAAACGCTGCTGCTCCGTCTCAGTGTGGAAGGGGGAAAACGGAGACATCTGAAAACGGAGGCGTGGCTGCTGAGATTCGCTACCTGATTGGGGCTTTTGGGTTATTGCATATCCTTCCCTTATTCGTCAAGCCCCTATCACATGACTATAACGCTACCGGAAGACGGCAGACCAGCCTTCACTGTAAACAACAACATGGACACAGAAATGGGAGCATTGTTTGCACTATTGTCCGTTTTAGGCGCCATTGTGCAGTTAAACTCTGCCTTTTTTTTACTACAGCAGCTGCATATATTCGCAAGAGGCAAGCTATTGTTCGAGCACTCTCTAATCGCTCGCGTTCATCGTTCAACCAGTGTTTGTTGACTAACAATAACCAAATGCCGAGCGAGACACATGCTTCCTGTTTATACTTGAACGCGCATGCCCAGAGTGCGCGAATGGTCACGTGATATACGTTTTTGGTGGAGTAGTGTGGACAGAGATATGTTTAGAAATGCTAGATGAAACGCTAGTATGGACGCGGATTGTTTTTTATCTAAAATGCCGTTTCAAAACGAAAATGCATTAGTGTAAACGGGGCCTTAGTCAGGGAGGTGATCAATAACCCGATGGTCACTCTGTCTGAGCTCCAGCGTTCTTCTGTGGAGAGAGGAGAACCTTACAGAAGGACAACCATCTGTGCAGCAATCCGCCAATCAGGCCTGGAAGGTAGAGTAGCCAGACGGAAGCCACTCCCCACCTGGAATTTGCCAAAAGGCATCTGAAGGACTCTCAGACCACAAGAAACAAAATTCTCTGGTCTGATGAGACTAAAATTGAACTCTTTGGAGTGAATGCTAGGCGTTACGTTTGGAGAAAACCAGGCACCACTCATCACCAGGCTAATACCATCCCTACAGTGAAGCATAGTGGTGGCAGCCTCATGCTGTGGGGATGTTTTTCAGCAGCAGGAACTGGAAGACTAGTCAGGATAGAGGGAAAGATAAATGCAGCAATGTACAGAGACATCCTGAATAAAAAATCTGCTTCAGAGTGCTCTTGACCTCAGACTGGGGTGACGGTTCTTCTTTCAGCAGGACAATGACCCAAAGCACACCACCAAAATATCAATGGAGTGGCTTCACAACAACTCGGTGAATGTCCTTGAGTGGCCCAGCCTGAGCCCAGACCCAAATCTAATTGAACATCTCTGGAGAGATCTGAAAATGTCTGTACACCGTCGCTTCCCATCCAACCTGATAGAGCTTGAGAGATACTGCAAAGACGAATGGGCAAAAATTCCTAAGAACAGGTGTGCCAAGCTTGTGGCATCATATTCAATGAGACTTGAGGCTGTAATTGCTGCCAAAGGTGCATCAACAAAGTATTGAGCAAAGGCTGTAAATACTTATGTACATCTGATTTTTCAGGTTTTTTTATTTTTTAATAAATTTGCAACAATTTCAAAAAATCTTTTTCACATCGTCATTATGGGGTATTGTGTGTAGAATTTTGAGGAAATGAATGAATTTAATTCATTTTAGAATAAGGCTGTAACATAAAAATTTGGAAAACGTGAAGCGCTATGAAGACTTTCCAGATGCACTGTATAACCTCTGGTTGGTGACTTATTGTCAATGAATTGCTGATCCAGTTCACAAAGCTAGACTGAATGATTCAGATTCAAAAGTTCATCTCACTGACTCACTGATAAACACAGTGTTGAACAGTCCACTGGAGCGAATAGGGTGGCTGGACTATTCCTTTAAAAGGATCTCATTTGTTGTGTTTTTTCTACAGGTTGTCAAATTGGGCAAAGAGATACACAAAATGAGACTTTGCATTAATATCTACCTCATGTCATGGGTAACGTTTGGGTTAGTCTATAATAAGTATAACAGCTTTATTTTATTTATTTTAAGTCTATGGTATACCCATAGTCAGATAGTGATTGACAGAGAGAGAGAGGCCTGTGGACGAGTCCTGTTGACCCTTAATAGAGGCTAGATAGCAGATGAGAGGCTCTTATTGAGCAGGTGTGTGTGTGTGCTGCACACAGTCCGATATCACAGCACTCACACTGCCGCTCAACACACACACACAGCAGTGACAGTATGACCTCGATTCCACTTTTTATAAACAGCCTCTTACTTCTGCCTGTTACTCCGGTCTGGGGTAATAGTATGATGTCTATTTAAACTCCCTTATAAACCCAGTTTTGTTGTCCCAGTGTAAATAAATTTTGCAGTTGTTTAGTGACACCATTAGAGAACTGCAGCTAACTATCTGTTCTAATCCTTTTTCTGTTTGTTGTTTGTCCAGATATGTGCGCTCTCGTACAAAACATGACATAGACATGCGCATTGGCATCCACTCTGGCTCGGTTCTGTGCGGAGTTCTTGGTTTGCGGAAATGGCAGTTTGACGTCTGGTCTTGGGATGTGGACATAGCCAACAAACTGGAGTCAGGGGGAATACCTGGGTAAGACACACAGACGCAAGCTCTCATTTACACATTTTACACCAGCATGAACCAGGTGCTATTCAGAGCTAGGGCTATTACTGGGATGGAGTTGGTACGACAGACGAGTCTTCTAAATAGCGGTTTGCTTTTCCACAGGCTGGAGAACTGCCACAGAGTCAGGTCTTAAATCAACTGAATGAGTCTCATCTTTTCTATCAATGCAAACATACTATCAACAATGGTGGACATTGTGTTGCTATTGAATTTCATCATAGATATTTACATTAGATGTCGCCTACGCTGTTGTCGTCTACTGGAAGGAAAGCGTCAATAGAGCCGATTTTTTTTTTTTGGTACAGGGTATCGCTCCTTTGAAATGAGTGTGGGACCAAGGTGTAGTGGAGGACTGGCCATCCGGAGCCATAGATATATAGATATATATAAATTTATCCATAATCTGGAGTTTTTCTGGTGGTCAGTATGCAAATATTTTTTTAAATTACAAAAATTATAATTTTACTTCACTTTTCTACATCGATGGATTAGTGACCGCACGGGCATTGCCGACAGAGCATGTGTTTGTGTGCATGGAAATGTATCATCCTCCTTCCCTGTTAAATTTGATCTAATTCATGTCCTGAAACACACCCCCTCTCCTACTTTCACTTCTATTTCTAACGGAGGGAACGATTCATTTTGTGAATGAGTGTCTGTTATGAATGATTCGTGTGAGCTATCAATATCTCAATGTGCATATCCACCTTTCTGACCTAAATGGTATATAACATTTGTAATATTCAATAATTTAGGGTGGACAGTATGCACATTGAGGCGCAGACACTGTTATGTTATGTTATGAAGTAACGTCTAGTTCTTGAAATAACTTATAAGGGTGCCTCCTTATAAGTTATTTCAAGAACTAGACGTTACTTCACCTAGCCGACAATAATACAAGTTTCCGGCACCACAGCGTCTTGTTGTCGTATTTCATTTACATTGTTTGATGATTTTATTTGACAAAACTAGTATATTTATGCATGTTTTTTTCTTTGTTTACTTGTTACTACACCTGTACACAGCGCAAAAGTCCAGAATCTTCAGATTGGCTTTGGTCTTGGCTAGTGCAGTTGAATGACATTTGTCCTGGGAGCACTATACAGATATGACACGGTATTGACACATGCTCAGGGTTTGTATGCAATATCTAGTGTGTATATCTATGTAATTTCATTGCTTTTGTGAATCTATCTTAACATTAGCGTTCAAATTTTGGCAAATACAACCTGATTGTGGAACTCACTGTATTCTGTTTAGATCAAAGACTATAGAATACACAAGGCATGTCACTCGTACAGTTTTGAATGGGGAAAAGTGTAAAGGTCAATATGACGAATGAAGCCCCGCCTTTTAGTACAGGAGCTAATCATCGATCACTACAGACTGATTCTCTGGCGGAGGGGCTCGGACCACATGTGAGTTTCTACAGATTTTGTGTGATTTGAACATTTAGAAATGAAACTAAAGAGACCGTCGTTGTTTAATTTTATTGGTGATTCCTTAAATGAAATTTAATCTTAAGCTTGGCAAGCATTTTTAGAAAATTTGTATGTTTCCCTATTCAAATGGAATGCTTGAGCATACTGCCCGAGAGGCGTTTCAAAGTTGGCCACTAAGTAAAATGACTTGCCTTAAAGGGACTTTGTTTAGATGAAGATGCGAGAATAACATATTCAAGCAGTTCATTATTTATTGCAAAGATGAAGATTGCAAGCGAGAATAACATCCTGTTTAGTATTATGTTTAGCTGCTAACTCAAAAATGGCAGACAAAAGTTTCTTTTTATGTTTTTGGTCATGATAACTCTTCCTCTGACACGTGCAGTTCATACTTCAAGAGCAGCCATGTTTTGGGGCCCACTGACAAACTACTTGTCCTGGCTCATTGGTGTTTTGGGAGTCGAAAGGCAAAGAATCGATTGAAAAGTAAACTCTGGCTCTGAACCAGCGCACAAATAACCCTTTTCCACCAAGGCAATTTGAGTTTTGGTTCAGTGCCAGAGCATACCCACCAAGCAATTTTGTTTAATAGACAGCTAAACCTAGAATTTGATCTTTGTCTTTCAACTCCAAAAGCACCACCATTGAACCAGGAATAATGGTTCTCAAGTATCCCCAAAGCATTTCTGAACTAGAAATAATAACCACTTGCATCAAGGGCTGGTGTATAGCAGTGTTTCTCAACCATCTTCCTGGAGGACCACAAGCTCTGCACATTTCCTTATCTGCGTCCGAAATACTCAGTAGGTACTGAATTTGAATTTAAATGTACTACTCGACCGTTAGAAAAGTATGTTCTATACACTATAAATGTGAGTAGTATGAATGGAACTTGGACATACTACATGTGCCATTTTGTCATGATCACGTGACCTACCCGTGTCAGTTGCAGCGCTTCACTCCCATTCATGAATTCTCTCGCGGGGTATCATAGGTTAATGTAGCGTCCAGCCCATGTCTCCTTAACCAAACACACCTGAATCAGATCATCAGCTCATTAGCAGAGACTGGAAGACCTGTAACGGGTGTGACAGACAAAAGCACATCCAAAACATGCAGTGTTGGTGGACCTCCAGAAACGTGGATGAGAAACACTGGTGTATAGTATATATACAGTCAAGCCCGAAATTATTAATACCCCAGGGGACTGTATAGAGTATGAATATATTCTGAAACTAGTTAGATTTTAGTTAACTATCTAGAGTGGTTTAAATTGACGAAAATCTTATTAAATTGATTCAACTAAAAATAGATCAAAGATTCAATGAATTCCAAAGACTAAAATATGACTAAAGCTAAATGTCATTTAGGTCAAAAGACTAAGGGCCCTATCATACACCCGGCGCAATAAGGCACAAGACGTGTTTGGCGTGATTTGTTGCTATTTTTAAACCAGTCCAACCCTAATTTTCACGTTTTGCACCAAGTTGTTTAAATAGCAAATCCCTTTGCGCCACTTTGTGAACTCATGGGTGTGTCGGTCTAAAAAGGAGGTGTGTTGAGACGCATTGTTGGCACGTTGCTATTTTGAGGAACTGAAATAGACTGCGCCATTGGCCAACTGAAAGGTGGTCTAAAGTCCAACACAGAGCGCATTAGATTGCTTAATACACACAGGGTGTACAGCAATACACAAATATCTTTACATATGAAAAAAAATTAAGTATGAAAAAATATAAATAAAAACAAGTTTAGATTTGTCCACCTGTCGGGTTTTGGAGACCTCTGCATCACCATATGGGGCATAAGAATAGGACATGTGTTTGGATATAACTCCACATTTTGACCACATTTCATTATTATTGTTCATTTATTTGTTTCCTGGAAATTAGAACTGAATTTAGAAATAGTTTTGAAACAAATCTTTGCGCTTAACAAATGAAATTAAATATGTAGGCTAATGGATGTCTTCAGTGCAGTGTGTACAACACCGTTTCCTTATCCACAAAAGTAAAGGAGTAAAGTACAAAGTAAACTAAAGAGAAAGTAAAGAGGCCGGATGAAGGAGGCTTGTTCTTTATCCTCACACTGCTGATAATCTGTTTAACTGTTTTCTCGCTAGTGAAGTGTTCAGTTTTACCACTTATAAAGTCCACCATGTAAATAATAAATGAATAAATTGACTCTTAAAGGGAATGGGAGATGAGACTCTGATTGGTTTAATGCACATTAAGCTCAAAACACACCCATAACTCATTAAGAGAATAAGCACAACACTGTTAGACCATGCACCAGGGCGCAAAGTGTATTTTTCCGTCCTTAAAATAGCAAAAGGGTATTCGGACATGCCCTTAATGCTTTTGCGCCTTGCGCTTTAGACTATTCACCTAGATCATTAAAATAGAGCCCTCAGACTAAAACTAAATCAAAAATTTCCATCAAAATGAACTCTGCAATAAAGGTTCATAAAGCAACAGAACATTGCCATTGTTGATAGTGTGTTAGTTTTTGGTGCTTCCACATTTGCATTTGGGTAAAGATGTGGCAGCTCCCTAGCCTGTGGAAAAGCAAACCCAAAACATTCACCATTCACTAGTTCAGTACCATTCATGCTGGTGGAAAATGGGCATTTGCTGATTAAAAAGTAAAGTAAGGAAGTGCAGTAGGATTATCTGTTGATGGAAATTAGAGATTTTATCCCCATGCCTACCTTACTTGTGTAATTATGTGGGTAAAAATTAATTGAGCTTTTGTTTATTTTAATTTTGAAAAAGGTGTCGTGTTGTGGATGTTCAAGATGAATCTGTTTTTAATTTTGACCCCTTTAGGAGGATCCACATCTCTAAAGCGGCTCTCGACTGTCTGAACGGAGATTATGAGGTGGAGGAGGGTCATGGTAAGGACCGTAATGACTTCCTGCGCAGGCATAACATCGAGACCTTCCTGATCAAGCAGCCGGAGGAGAGCTTGCTTACGCTACCCGAGGACATCATGAGAGACTCCACCAACCAATCAGATCACAGGACCTCCAACACTTCCTTCACAGAGGGAACGTGGAGCCCTGAACTTCCCTTCCATAACATAGTGGGCAAGCAGAATGTGAGTGCCATGCACACACCAGCAAACAACCACACACAAACAGGCACATATTAGAACAACCACAGCGATTCACAAACACAGCAGGCAAATGAAACTCTGTATCTGTTTACTGTGCCTGTCTTAAAGTTTAGTCTGGGCTCCTGATTTATTTCCACATCTCTCCATTTTCTTTCATGCTACTCCTGCGTTTTTGGTTTGGTTTGTTCTGGATGGTGTGTGTGTCTGTGTTTTGTATCTAATAAAGTGGTTTGTCTTTAAGGGCACATGTATGTAATCAATGTTTTGTTTAATAGACATCTAAACATAGAATTGTATCATTGTCTTTCAACTCCCAAAGCGCCACCATTGAACCAGGAATAATGATTCTCAAGTATCCCCAAAACATTACTAAACTAGAAGTAATAACCACTTGCATCAAGGGCTGGTGTATAGCAGTGCTTCTCAACCACGTTTCTGGAGGACCACGAGCTCTACTCATTTTCCATGTCTCCTTAAGCAAACACACCTGAATCAGATCATCAGCTCATTAGCAGAAACTGGAAGACCTGTAAAGGGTGACAGACAAAAGGACATCCAAAGCATGCAGTGTTGGTGGACCTTCAGAAACGTGGATGAGAAACATTGGTGTATAGTATATACAGTCAAGCCTGAAATTATTCATACCCCAAGGGACTGTATTTAGTATGAATACTGTATATTGTGAAACTAGTTAGATTTTAGTTAACTACATCTAGAGTGATTTAAATTGACGAAAATCTTATTAAATGTATTCAACTAAAACTAGACTAAAGATCCAATGAATTCCAAAGACTAAAATATGGCTAAAGCTATGTCAATCTCAGAGAATCTTCTTTTGCATTCCCCTCTTTTCATGGATTTCCATGCACTTGTGTCTATTGCAGTTTTATTTGAATTGCTAAAAAAAACTTTGTTTAAGAGTTTTTGATATTTTTCACAGAGTAGCATATCATACTAAACTTGAGATTATGACAACTATTCAAACCCAGTGGCTTTGCAAGAATGGCTTAAATATGAACATGTTCTCTGATAACGCTGTTTATGTAGTAAAGGTTTTAATAACACTTTTCCTTGTTGTTAATGTAGCACATTGAAAAAATGGTGTACAAGCAAAACTCTATAGATCCCTGTATGATTTTGTGTACTGTAGGACATTTATTTTAAAAGTTCTCATTGCTGCTGGAAACAACAATTGGTGTTCTAAAGGTTCTCTATAGAACTATAGAGTCCAGACTCTTAATATCATTTTGAATTGGTTCTAGTGGACTGTTAGAAGTGGACATTGTTCTTGAACAGCGTTTCTCAGTCCTGATCCTTACACCCCCACATATATGAAACATATATAATCCCTTATAACTGAAATCATTGCAGAATATCCTATAGAACAGTGCTTCCCAACCCTGTTCCTGGAGGCACACTAACAGTACATATTTTGGATGTTGCCCTTATCTGACCTATCGACTTCAGGTTTTGGAGTCTGTTCTAATGTTCTAATGAGTTGATTCAAGAGTGTTTGATTAGGAAGAGGTTAAAAATGTGTACTGCTGGTGTGCCTTCAAGATCAGGGTTGGAAAACATTGCTGTAGAGTACACTTTGCACGGCACTTGGTGGGTGTCAAATTAGAACGAAAGTCTGATGTTTGTAATCTAGTAGGTTCTCAAAGTTGTAAGGTGAGAACTGTGTGCTGCGGACTTCTCAACTTTTAAAAGCAAGAACAACATTCAAGTGGTACTGAAGGAATGAAACTGAGTTCCAGTGAGTTCTCAGTGATGCAAAACAGTGTTCTAGTTCTCACAGTTTTTGGATGGAAAAGATGTTTGTGAGTTCTTGGTAAAGAAGCTCATAAAAAACATTGTTAACAACACTGAACAACATTGTTCTTGTTAGTTCTCAGGTTTGTAGTACAGGATTTGTTTTCTTAAAGGTTCTCATACTTGAAGAATGATTGACTGTACTTTCTGTCGGTAGAGTATTTCTTCAACTATAAGCCTACTTGACTACTACAAGGATACCCCAGTGAATTCTCAAAGGGTAGATGCTAAAGCATGTTCTGGAGGGATTGTGTCAAAGCAGCATAACATAGAAGTTGTAGTAAATTGAACTTTGTCAGTCCAGTTTTCAGAGTTGAAGTTCAGTTTAGTTCAGTGTGGTTTAAATTTTCACTGCTGAAAGTCCAAACAGAGCAAATCCATTGATCGCAGCTCCACGAGTCCCAAACCAAGCAAGCCAGTGGCAACAATATCGAGGAACAAAACTTCACCAACTGACGAAAGTAAAGGAAAAAACCTCGAGAGAAACCAGGCTCAGTTGGGCACGATCATTTCTCTTCTGGTCAAACTTGCTGCAGTCTAGGCGCCAGAGGCTGGAGAACACTGAACGTTTAACATGCTTATAATTAAAATTATTAAGTTGATTTTCATATGTATCTTAGCTGATTCTCCAAGTTATAGGTAAGGGATAATATTTTGAAGAGATCCCACACTGTAGCAGTAGGACAGCAAAAGTGTTCTAGTGGGTTTTCAGGAATGTAGGGTAATGTAGGGCTTTTCAAGGCTATCCTGGGAAAATTTCACTAGGACACTATTCCCAACTAACACAGTTTTTGAAAGTTCAATAGAACACTTTTCCTGCCCTGAAGCCTTGTCCTAGTTGGGTTTCAAGGGCAGGAAAAGTGTTAAAGTGAGTTTTAAAGGCTGTGATTTAGGAATAGTACTCTTATGTAGTTTCAAGGTTTTAGGGATAGAATACTGTTCTAGTGAGTTTTCAAAGGCTTCAAGGCAAGAATACTGCCCTGGTGTGGTTTTAAGGTTTTAGGGATAGAAGTGTGTTCTAGTGAGTTTTCAAAGGCTATATGACAAAAATAGTGTCCTAGTGTGGTTTCAAGGTTTTAGGGGTAGAAAATTGTTCTAGTGAGTTTCAAAGGCTATAAGGCAAGAATACTGTCCTAGTGTGGTTTCAAGGTTTTAGGGATGTTCTAGTGACTTTTCAAAGGCTGTGTGGCAAGAATAGTGCCCTAGCGTGGTTTCAAGGTTTTTAGGGATAGAATAATGTTCTTGTGAGTTTTCAAAGGCTGTATGGCAAGAATAGTGCCCTAGTGTGGTTTCATGGTTTTAGGAACAGAAAAAATGTTCTAGTGAGTTTTCAAAGACTGTAGGGCAAGAATACTGCCCTATTATGGTTTCAAGGTTTTAGGGATGTTCTAGTGAGTTTTCAAAGGCTATATGGCAAGAAAACTGTCCTAGTGTGGTTTCAAGATTCTAGTGAGTGAAAATGTTCTAGTGAGTTTTCAAAGGCTGTAGGCCAAGAAAACTGCCCTAGTGTGGTTTCAAGGTTTTAGGGAGTGAATAATGTTCTAGTGAGTTTTCAAAGGCTGTAAGGCAAAAATACTGCCCTAGTGCGGTTTCAAGGTTTTAGGGATAGAAAAATGTTCTAGTGAGTTTTCAATGGCTGTAGGGCATAGGTCTCAAACTCAATTTCTGGAGGGCCGCAGCTCTGCACAGTTTTGCTCTAGCCCTAATCAAACACAGCTGATCCAACTAATCAAGGTTTTCAAGATTACTAGACACTACTAGATCATCTGTGTTTGATTATGGTTGGAGCAAAACTATGCAGAACTGTGACCCTCCAGCAATTGAGTTTGAGACCTATGCTTTAGGGCAAGAATAGTGCCCTAGTTTGGTTTCAAGGTTTTAGGGGTAAAAAAATGTTCTAGTGAGTTTTCAATGGCTGTAGGGCAAGAATACTGCCCTAGTGTGGTTTCAAGGTGTTATGGATGTTCTAGTGAGTTTTCAAAGGCTGTATGGCAAGAATAGTGCACTAGTGTGGTTTTAAGGTTTTATGGATGTTCTTGTGAGTTTTCAAAGGCTGTAGGGCAAGAATACTGCCCTAGTGCGGTTTCAAGGTATTAGAGATAGAAAAATGTTTTAGTGAGTTTTCAATGGCTGTAGGGCATAGGTCTCAAACTCAATTCCTGCAGGGCCGCAGCTCTGCACAGTTTTGCTCTAGCCCTAATCAAACACAGCTGATCCAACTAATCAAGGTGTTCAAGATTACTAGACACTACTAGATCAGCTGTGTTTGATTATGGTTGGAGCAAAACTATGCAGAACTGTGACCCTCCAGCAATTGAGTTTGAGACCTATGCTTTAGGGCAAGAATAGTGCCCTAGTTTGGTTTCAAGGTTTTATGGATGTTCTAGTGAGTTTTCAAAGGCTGTATGGCAAGAATAGTGCCCTAGTGTGGTTTCAAGGTTTTATGAATGTTCTTGTGAGTTTTCAAAGGCTGTAGGGCAAGAATACTGCCTTAGTGGGGTTTCAAGGTTTTAGGGAGTGAAAAATGTTGTAGTGAATTTTCAAAGGCTGTAGGGCATAGGTCTCAAACTCAATTCCTGGAGGGCCACAGCTCTGCACAGTTTTGCTCTAGCCCTAATCAAGCACAGCTGATCCAACTAATCGAGGTGTTCAAGACTACTAGACACTACTAGATCAGCTGCGGAGCAAAACTGTGCAGAGCTGCGGCCCTCTAGGAATTGAGTTTGAGACCTATGCTTTAGGGCAAGAATAGTGCCCAAGTGTGGTTTCAAGGTTTTAGGGAGCGAATAATGTTCTAGTGAGTTTTCAAAAGCTGTAGGGCATGAATATTGTCCTAGTGGGGTTTTAAGGTCAAGTTCTGGAATTGTGTTCTAGTGAGTGTTCAAGTCTGTGCTGTTTGGGAATCATGCTCCAGTGAGTTTTCAAAGCTGTAATGTGGGGATAGTGTTTTAGTGGGCTTTCAAGTTTTTTGCAGCCCAACTGTGTTGCAGTAGTTTTTTAATGCTGTAAGATGGGAATAGTGTTTTTCGAGGCTATGGGGTGGACACTGTGATCTGAGGGTTCTCTGGTCCGAATGGCTCAGAACAATGTTCTAGAAGGTTTTCGTGGCATGTGCTGCTGATTATGATGCAGAACTCTCTTGGTGTGGGCCGGGTTGCCAGGCTGTTGCTATGGTGACGTGGTTAACATAAGGGAATGTTGTCTTTGATTAATGCGGCGCTTTTGTTGCCTTTGTCATGCAGTCATCTTAACACATCAAAGAGCTCTCACTGTATGACTGGCAGGGCGACCAGCCAATTACACATCAGCTGAGAGCACGAGCTTTCACGTTGATTAGACATCTCTGTGTGTGTGTGTGTGTGTGTGTGTGTGTATATGTGTATGTGTGTGTGTGTGTGTGTGTGTGTGTGTGTGTGTGCGCGCATGTCTCAGCTGTTCTAGATGTGTTCAAACAGAAGTATGCTGACATGCTCATGTGTATATGTAAGATTATAGGGCCGGTCTCCATGACAACAGGAATGTCTGTAAGGCTGTAACAGGATTCTTTTTCTCCTTCACGCTCCGTTTATCCCTCCCTCTCTCTCCTCCTCCTCTCTTTCATCTGCTGTTCTTTTCTTCTCCTTTATCTCACATCCTCTCCCTCTCTCTTCTCCGTCTCTCTGTTCAGGCTTTGTCCTCAGTGACGCATTGCAGCCACAGCGTGTGTGAGTGAGTGAGTGTGTTTTAGTGGGTGTTTGGGTGTGTTTGTGTTCTGCCGAAGGGTGGTTCCGTTAATGGATTTAGTGTCTTAGTCCTTGTTTTTTGTGTGCAGTCTAAAACTTTAAAGCGACTTCAGAAACACATGCATATGAACACTGCAACCTGAGAGTATTTCCTCAGGTGTTTAACATGGGCCTTACCTTTTTTATATGAGGAAGCATTTTGTATCGACCAGCCAAAAAACCTTCATGGCTGCTTTCTGAAATCAATAAATGAATCCAGATATAAGACATAAATCTACATTTTGAACAGATCTACCAATCAGGAAGTCAGTTGTGAATGCAGATCTAACAAGCCCTTTGTTTAATAGAGTCCTTTCATAATGGTGCAGCCGAACTCTTGACAGAAGGAAGTGTACATCTCTTCCTTTATTGTAGTACCCTTGACTCATGGCTTGTCTGACTACACCATTACAAACCCTTACCGAATGCTTCACTGCTCTGAAAAGCGCCTGAGCTTTCAAAAGCTTTATTTCTCCACCTTCAGGATTAAAGAAGAGCTCTCAAAATTATTCTCTGACATCTACTCCCCGAATCTCTTCTGTCTCTTCTGCTCCACCCAGATTTTTCAGTTTCAATTCAGTTATTATTCTGGTTAACGGCTGAACCACTGGGATGTAAATGCTTAAAGGAATAGGTTTAGCAAATGTTTCATCTTTAAAAAATGCATCTGGGTTGGAGTGAAGGAACAATTTTTGCTTGCTGGAGACAAGCTTGAGGTTGATAAATTTGAATTATGTGAAGGCTCATGACTCTATTAAACATTACCATTAAGCTCACTAAGGCTACAATAATAAACAATGAGTACAACAGCAGTAGTGTGAATTATTATACTTTTTTAATTGATTATATTTTAAAATGTAATATATTAATTTGACATCAAAGCTCTCATTTTAACACACATTTGCCTTTTCTTAAGTGCATCTCAAACTCAGTTCCTGGATGACCACAGCTCTGCACAATTTTGCTCTAACCCTAATCAAATACAGCTGATCTAGTAGTGTCTAGTAGTCTTGAACACCTTGATTAGTTGGATCAGCCGTGTTTGATTAGGGTTGGTGCAAAACTGTGCAGAGCTATACGGCCCTCCAGGAATTGAGTTTGAGACCTATGCTTTAGTGTGACAAAATGATGATTTGGTCCTCAAGATATATCAAAAGATTAGGATTTATTGAAACCAAAGTCAGCACTTTTGATTCTCAATTCACAAGGTCATTCGAGAATTGGTTCATTAAACTAAATCTTTAGTTTACTTTGATTTTCCTATGATATAGTTGTTTTGCTATTGTTTTACAACCTTGTGTGAAAAATAGTATTGAGCTTCAATATTGTGTCCAAGGCAGAACTCTACACTGCAACTGCTAACAGAGAATAGCTTTTATTGAATATAGAATTCTTAAAAACTCCCAAAGATAAAGATAATATAGTCAAAAGTCTGACTAATGCCTTGACATATTGTTATATGAACAAATTCTGATTATTTGGGGTCATGGCTGTCATGCACCTGTCAACACACACACTTACACTGAAGAATAAAGTAACCTACAGTCCACTTAGTTGGTCATAAATAAACAACCAATTTTAGACTGAACAATCACTTAAATGCAATTATATTCATATATTTTGCAGTAATAAGTGCCAGAATACTTTTGTTGGCCACTATACACTAGCCGGCCACTTTGTTAAGTACTTTTGTCCAACTGTTTGTTAACGCAAGTTTCTAATCAGCCAATCACATGGCAGCAATTCAATGCATTTAGGCTTGTAGACATGGTCAAGACAATTTGCTGCAGTTTAAACTGAGCATCAGAATGGGGAAGAAAGGAGATTTATTTGACTTTGAACGTGGCATGGTTGTTGGTGCCAGGCGGGCTGGTTTGAGTATTTCAGAAACTGCTGATCTACTGGGATTATCACGCACAACCATTTCTAGGGTTTACAGAGAATGGTCCGAAAAAGGGAAAATATCCAGTGAGTGGCGGTTCTGTAGGCGCAAATGCCTTGTTGATGTCAGAGGAGAATGGCCAGACTGGTTCCAGCTGATAGAAAGGCATCAGTAACTCAAATAACGACTCGTTACAACCGAGGTATGCAGAAGAGCATCTTTGAACACACAACACGTCGAATCTTGAGGCAGATGAGCTACAGCAGCAGAAGATCACACCGGGTGTCGATCCTTTCAGCTAAGAACAGGAAACTGAGGCTACAATTCGCACAGGCTCATCAAAACTGGACAATAGAAGATTGGAAAAACGTTGCCTGGTCTCGATTACTGCTCGGATGGTAGGGTCAGAATTTGGCATCAACAACATGAAAGCATGGATCCATCCTGCCTTGTATCAACGGTTCAGGCTGGTGGTGGTGGTATAATGGTGTGGGGGATATTTTCTTGGCACACTTTGGGCCCATTAGTACCAATTGAGCATCGTTTCATCGCCATAGCCTACCTGAGTTTTGTTGCTGACCATGTCCATTCCTTTATGACCACAGTGTACCCATCTTCTGATGGCTACTTCCAGCAGGATAACGCACCATGTTATAAAGCGTGAATCATCTCAGACTGGTTTCTTAAACATGGCAATGAGTTCACTGTACTTAAATGGCCTCCACAGTCACCATAACTCAATCCAATAAAGCACCTTTGGGATGTGGTGGAATGGGAGATTCGCATCATGGATGTGCAGCCGGCAAATCTGCAGCAACTGCATGTAGCTATCATGTCAATATGGACCAAAATCTCAGGAATATTTCCTGGTAATAGTAATGTGTACCTAATAAAGTGGCCGGTGAATGTATATTTCTATTATTAATATATAAAGCACCCCATATATTTACAGTTCTGTGCAAATAGTCCACTGAGTATGTATATGAGAGCGAGTTTCATAATTCTAGTGTTTCTCCAATATGACTCACGGCTTACAGTGACCGTAGCCTCAGCTCACGGCACAGATGATGGTCCTCTTTACAGATACTTTCAACGGTCAAAACAAAATCAAACGTCTGTGTCAAACCTTGTTTATGCCATATCCTCAGCTAGTCATCCTTCCATGTGACCTCTACCCCTGTTCTGACATTTACGCTGATAAATACGCTCAAATACAATACAACTCATGCCTACGCTATGATGGAGAGCAAAAAAGCTTTTATTTTACATCCAGTTCGCGTATGTGACATACAGTGCATGGCTATTACTGGGTTTGCTGCAATGAAATGTGTTTGCTGACCCACAAACATGGAGGTCTTCTCTCATTCTTCTATGTAAACAGCCTTTGACCGTGCTACGCTACAGAAAGGCTGGTTGATTCTGGTTTAAAATAGGCATTTATATTTGGATTTCATGAATTGGCAAAGCAACCTTTCAAGGAATACATAAATGATCAGAAATTGACATTAATTGCTGTTTAAAATACTTGTGTGGGCTGTCTCAGCTTTGAGTCATTAGCTTAGCAACATGCTAATTTAATGCTCTAGTTTCCTAACATTTTGCTCTCCTCTGTTTGGACGTCTGTCAAAATTACGCAAAGGTGACATGACTAATCGGTTAAATTAGCTAGTTAGACACTGGAATTAGTCAGTTCTTGCTTTACATGTACTGTTTGAAAGTGTGCAAGTTTGTTTGTTTGTTTGGGTGTTGCTGTCTATTCAGAGCTTTTTTCAGCCAATTGAGATACTTGTGTACATTAAAAACCATTAGGGTTTGGAACAGAGCCGTGTTATATATAGCCTATATGTATATTTATTTATTTTTTCAGTCTTCCTCTGTTTTCTTGTGCAGTCATCTGGCATAGTCGAGTGGCCTGAACCAGGTCCTGCTCATGCCATTTCTCATTAAAGTCATCTTGTTGGGTGGTGTAATGCTGGTGATATCTTTATTTAACCCCTTTCTTCATGTGAACCTCTCAAATATTTGTAGTCAATATCATTTGTCAGCCTGTATCGAGTCACATTTATTTCTATAGTTGTTTATGCAATACAATTCTAAGCTAATCGCCTCCAAACTGCATATATGACAGTTTTCAATGAGTATCTTTACATGGACACCAATAATCCGATTTGATTAAGGGTGCTTTCACACCTGTAGATTGATTGCTTTGTTCTGGAACTGGGATTAAAATTGTTACAATGGTTATTTATGTTCTTGGTGCGGTTCGCTTTATCACTGCAAAGTTTCTAAATAGATCAAAATAGTTAAAACAAGTCACGTGAGAGTAAACTCTCCTCACATTGGTCAAAGTTTCACGTTTTATTTTTCAGAGTCTCGTTCAACCGTCATGCGTCCTTATTTTAATTTTAATTTATGACGATGAGCAATAAGACATTATAAGTAAAAAGCTGTGCTTTAATTCTAAATAGTGACACCCACAGACATAGTCACCAACTATAAATCAGAGGTAAGTCTTTCTCATACATAGCAGTTGGTCAGAATTATGCTTTATAGCTAGGCGTTGGATTGTATTTACATCATATTTAACATGAAGCACACATTAACCGGTAGGAATGACATCCCGCCCTACTCATAATTCTCACTTCATATAATGTAGCCATATATGCCTATTACATACCCATAATACACTGTGATATTGCTGGTTAGTTAATTCGTTGGATCGTATTGCTTTCTCACTACAGTCGATTCGGTTAAGAGTTAAGAGTGTCAATCGAGCCAAGACCATCTCATTCAGGCAATCTCGGCCCGATTGTTTTGGCAAGCATCCGAGCACGATTGCTGGATTCACATATGCCAAACGAACCGCGCTAACTGGGGAAACACGCCAGGTTCCAAATGAAAAGTCTAGGTTCGAAAGCACACTAAGACAATACTCTGATTACGAGTCCACCATGTAAACAGCGATTTTTGATTAATTTAATCTGATTAAGGTCTAAACAGAAATCAAATTGAAGTGCAGTACAGACACGTAAACACCTTAATCAAACTATTACCATCATGTAGGATTTTTGCCACCTTTTGCGACAGGATATTCTATGCATACACGGCTGTTTGACACTGTATTCTCTGCACCTACTGAGTCAGGGAAGAACCACAGACACCTACATTGCGAAATGCAGAGGTTTCTTTCCCATATGGCGTGTGGTATCAAATTCCATTAAAACAACACTTTTCCAACAGTTCATACTCGCATCCAATATCTCATTTGTCAAGGGGGCATGCATGAAATGTTCCTGAATGAAAGTGAAAGTGCCAAGCTGCAGTTAAAGTCGACAAATTAAAAACTGAAACACCCGAAATTATATGAAACTCTGGAATTATATGAAACTCTGGAAATGTGGATAACATTGTGACGCAATTACGTTAATCGAATTATGTGCTATAACATGTAAAAAACAGGATCATGAAAGAAACATTCAAAAAGCCACTCATGTAAACACCTTCATCATATTATTGTCTTATTCAGATTAAAGCAAATAATTCCATTACTGATGTCCATGTAAACGTAGTCAATGTAAAATATGTGCTGTGGATGTACAGTACAATTTCCTCTGCTTAACATTGTGTACCATTGCATTAGGGGTGTCAAAATTAATCGTTTCTTTGGTGCACCGCGATGCAGACGCGGACAATTCGGTATTGGTTCAGTAATAATCATAACCGGTTATTATGTACTGACGTCATTTAGCTTACTATGGCGAGGGAGGTGAGCCGCGAGCGCGAGTATTTACAACGCTCTAACTACGTAAAAACTCAGAAACTGTGCACAATTTCACTGCGTGTGTGTTTGCTGAACACTGTTTCACTGACACTTACAGCAAAAGCCCCTATTTCACGGCGATTATGAAAATGAAAGTAATCTCCATTTCTCTCTCTCTCTCACTCACTGTGGCCCATGAGTGCATCTGTGAAGAGCACCAGCGTGTAAGAGCCAATCGCAGCCCTTTCTGTTGAGCGCGTGACCAATCAAAGGGGTGTAAGAAAGAACTTGGTAGTTGGTAGACAAGGCTCAGAAACTAGCGGGATATTTATATTTGTTTATTGTCTATAAATGCTCGTGTTGTTTAAAGGTACAGTTTATATATCTGACTGTTTGTATTAAAGGACAAAATTGTTTTACAAACAGTATATAAGTATATTTATACATTTTAATACAAGAATTGCTGTGCTGTGAAGAAAATATAAAACTGTGTATGGAAAGAATCGTCAATGCACCGTGATGCACCGAGATATCGAATTGAACCGAATCGATGGCATGATAATCGTAACCGAACCGAACCGTGAGACCAGTGTAGGTTCACACCTCTACATTGCATGTTATATAAATCGTTAATGTGCATGATCTTTCTTGACTCATGTTTCTGCCCACTTTATAGGGCATTTTTGTTCATTTAGGTTGCATTTTTGGTTAATTTGGTTAATGAACTTTTCAGCTTGGAGCAGCATATTCTTATGCTTAAAATATCTAATATAAAAAGGTCCGGCTTTCGGCATTAAGGCAAGAGAATTAGACATGGGTGTGTAGATTTTAATTTTTTTTTTTTTTACTGTACATTCACTCTAAAAGATGGCCTGAGCTGTAGGCAGTTAGAAAAGCCTATTACTTACAGTCCAGAGCGTCCGCTGTACAAAAAAATAATCATGTTATGTGTTATGTGTGTGTGTGTGTATGTGCTTAGCTGTCATTTAGGGACAAAATTGTCATTAGAAGTGAACTAAATCTGGCAAAAAAGCTCCTTTTGGGACATTCGGCGGTTCATAAATGATTAAATAATGCAAATGTTTTCTTGCGGGAGTAGACTGTGGGTTAATTATGTTTAAAAAGTCTGTAGTTTGTCCTCATTTATCTAAGTAAACATGCATGTGTGTTGTGCAGTCTTTGATTTTCATACGTTTATGTTGTGCAGAGCTCTTGAATGAACAGATGCACACACACACACACTCACGCACACACACTCTCTTAGACTCATGGGCGCTGCATGTGCTTTTCCTCTGTAGACACTGGCTGCGCTCACACGTCACTCCATTAACCTGCTCCCCAACCACCTGGCTCAAGCCCTGCATGTGCGCGCCGGCTCACAGGAAATTAACGCTCGCATGCAGAGCACCATCGCCCTGCGCAGTGGGGACAAGCTCCGCCAAGAACATATCTCCCCCTTCTCTCTCACCTTTAGAGAAGCACTGCTGGAGCACAAGGTAGCCTGCTCCCATCTTCCAGCCATCCTGTCACATCCCTCTCTCGCACTCTCTCCTCTTTTAGTTTTGTTTCGGAGGTGCAGGAGAAGGAGGCGAGAGAGTGTTTTTGTCATGAGTAAACTAAAGGACATTTTGTGCAGCGATGCCAGTCGATAGCTCTCAGAGCTCGCGCAGCGGTTTAAAATGCTCTCAATTACTATATCCCATCTCAGAAATCAAGCTAAGGTCGTCCAGCTGTTTTTGTTTTTTGGGGGGAGAATGGTGGCTGCTTTTTTGTTGGTCAAAGATTTCTTTTAGCTCGTTGGCAGTATTGCACTATAAATGGAGTCTTAAATGTTTTGAACATTTCCATTTTCAAACACTTCCAGAGATCCAATTGGATTGCCTTCATAATGTAGAGCAGTGTTTCCCAACCCCAACTGTTCTCTCTTAACTATTTAGTTGTTGTTAAAACGTGCTACCCAGATGAAATTCAAACTTTGTCTACAGAAATTGGTTTGAAGGCTCATTAGTTATACACGCTTCAGTCTACATTTTTTATTAAACCACAAAAAACGTACTTAAACATACATCTGGCTGCAGTTTTGAGGTCAATGAATGCTACAGGCAGTACGATGCGACCGACTTTTCTTCGTTTTCACACTAATTATTTTTACAGGGACACTTTATTGACAAAAAAAAGTACTATTTTTGTGCAGTTCTTTGCACAACACCAAATAAATAGACATGCATCTGAAATGTACCGCAAAATGTACCATAAGTGATGTATTTCAGATATGCAAAAATTTAAACAGCGCTCTCTAGTGGATTTGTCATCTGAAACGTGAAACAAAATGTACCCGTAGAAACATGTTTTAGGTTTTGTAAAAATCTAGGCAAAGGCACATATTTTCAGTGAGCCTGAACTGAAACAAAAGCTTTTGCTCTCTGTTTCAATTTGCGTTTTTATTTGATATGTTCATATTCACTGAAAATTTGAAATACCAGAATAATAAATAATAATAAATGGTGCAGTTGGCAGTTTATTCAGCTTTGGCAACCCCTGATAAATAAGGGGCTAAGCTGAAGGAAAATGAATGAATAAATGGTGCTTGAATAAAGTATTTGAAAAGTACTTAAGTAAGGTGGAAAAGACAAAGTAAACAGTTAATTTTATCCAAAATGTTACGTTTTTCCTTTATAAAAAAGATTTTTGAATATGATTGTCGCTCTCATACGGCACCTGTAAATGCATTTCTGAAACAACTATGAATGCTTTGTTTCATGTATATACTACCTGATTAAAGCCTATGCAAATTTTAGGAACATCAAATACTAACTTGACTTCTAGTTGATCATTTGGTATCAGTAGTGGCTTATATGAAAGGCAAAGGCCTCTAGATTACGCTTATTTTACCAAAATAAAATATGATCATGCCTTGATTTTTAATTATTTAATTAGGACAGTAAGGTCTCACTTTGCTTAGACAAAAGTCTTGTCACAACAGAAATAATGTACAGGATAGAATATAAAGGCATGGTGCGGTGGAAAAGATTTAATATTGTGAATGACTCCCATGATCTTGGAGGACTGCATCCATACATCTCTGCAATGACTCAAATAACTTAATAATAAAGTCATCTGGAATGGCAAAGAAAGCATTCTTACAGGACTCCCAGAGTTCATCAGGATTCTTTGAATTCATCTTCAATGCCTCCTCCTCCATCTTACCCCAGACATGCTCACTAATGTTCATAACTGGTGACTGGGCTGGCCAATCCTGGACCACCTTGACCTTCTTTGCTTTCATGAGAAGGAGTGTTCCCCTTCGGGAGGGGAACTTCAATGCTATGTGGAAAAACTTCCACTATGGGGATTTCGTCAGAATCCAATCATCTGAAAGAGTATAAAAACGGGCCAATGAAATGCCAATGAGTTGGCGGCGTCAGCGTGCACAGCTGTCTTGAATGACAATCAGCCTGGCATAAAAGGCTAGCATGTGCTCAGCAACGACATCCTTTTCGCTTTCAGAGCCTTTCACGAGCTTCTGAGAGAGTCTATGAGGGTATCTCCAACCTGTGTCTACAGAGAGAGATCGAGAAGCAGCTTCTCCCAGTCCAGAGCGCGTATACGCAGTGGCAGATGGTCGAGCTGGGTTGTTCTCCCTTGCCTGGCGTCCTTTGGGTCCGGTCCTCCAAGAGCGGTATGTATATAGGAAGCAAGTTTCCTAAAAGAGCAACACGGTTGTGCAGCGCGTCTTTTTCAAGACGTCGCTCCGACCGTGCGTTTCTGGTTGCGGTGGTTTCCTGTCCCCGGATGATGGGCACGAGCACTGCGTTTCATGTCTGGGGGTCCAGCATGTTGATGCGGTGCTCGCGGGCAGTGCATGCCATCATTGTGATGTCATGTCTGCTGCGCAGTTAAGATCGCGGCTCGCTCTTGCAAAAGAGCGACCCACCCCAGTTGTCCCCCGCACTGCGGTTGGCACTCGGGCAGATCTGAGGGTTTCAGTGGGAGTAAATCCGCCGCCCTCGGGCTCGCGGACCTCTCGCTCCTCCACGCGCTCCATCCAAGCTTCAGGTGAGAGAAGCGCTCCATCCTCGGGTGGTCGCCCTCTCACTTGATGACACCGAGGATCAGATGTCCATCGCTGCATCGGGAGGATGGGCTGTCATTGTCTGATGAGGATGCGAACCCGCTCGCTCCCTCCCTCCGGGGTGGAGAGCACGGTGTTGGCATCTAAAAAGCAGACATGATGGCTGTGCTTTCCCGGGCTGTTTCGGCCGTGGGTCTGGTGATGGTTTATCCCCCAGCCACGCGGCCGGACCGACTAGATGGGTGTTATGTGGAGGATATAAGAAGGCAAGACCTTCTAAGCCTTCCGTCCCCTTCTTCCCGGAAAGTGCGCAGTAAGCTCACGCAGTCTTGGAGGGCACTTTTTTCTGCCCGATCTGCGTGCGCTTTCATCCTCACCATCCTTGGAGGGTTGGTTGTTATTGTCTGATGAGGATTCGAACCTGCTCTTTTCCTCCGGGATGATGGGCGTGGCGTCGAATCCAGAAGCAGACTTTGCAGCCGTGTTTCCCAGGCTGTTTCGGCCGTGGCTCTGGAGATGGTTTATCCCCCAGCCCCGCGGACGGACCGACTAGAGGGGTGTGATGTGGAGGAGATAAAGAAGGCAAGACCTTCTAAGCCTCCACGTCCCCTTCTTCCTGGATGTGCACAGGAAGCCCACGCAGTGCGCTGCGTGCGCCTCCGCCCTCACCATGCATGCTACGGCCACCTACCAGCGCTCCCTAGCGCAGGCGCTGGCCCAGCTGCGCGGGGATGGTTCCGACCCAGGACTGAGCATGAGCTCCGCACAGCAATCGACTGAAGTCGGCTGTGTGTGCCCCAGGGAAGGACGATGGTCACATTAGTGGCCCAGGAACGCCACCACGGGCTAAACCTGGTGATCTGCGTGATGCTGACAAAGTTCGCTTTCTTAGCTCACCCATATCCCAGGCTGGCCTGTTCGGCGACACCGTCAGTGAATTCGCCCAGGAATTCACGCCGGTGAGCGAGCAGTCGGAGGCGATGGGTAATACCATCTCTCGGCGGGATCGTAAAACCGCTCCTCCCCACCGAGCCATCCACATCCACTGCTTCACGCCGAGAGCGCCCGCCTGCGGCTTTGCTCGGTCGCCCCCGCCTGCGCCTCTGGCCAAGCGGCTGCGCCGAGCATCTCGCAGGCAACCAGCGCTCCCCGCCCCAGGGCGCCGCTAAGTTCGGTAAACGAACCGCGAAGCGTCCCTGAGACGGGCCATCTGGTGAGGAGGAAATTTGCTCTTTCCCCGCTGGAGGGCGGGGCTCTTCTTCTAAACAGCGTTAAAAAACGCTATCAAAACCTCAGAGAAAGAGCATTTTTTCCCTTCCCCGGATGTGACAGCCCGAACACTGCCAGTCTGGGACGCTATGCTTTCCAGCTCGCAGGATCGGTGCACTTCGCCAGTGGCTCGCGGAGCGAGAGAGAACGGTCTCCTTTCTCTCCCCCTCCCAGCCCCACCTCCGGAGTACGGGTGCGAGACAAGAGTGAAGCTCTTGCCTCCTGCTCTCCTGTGGGACCCCAGTGCTTCCCGGTTGAGCCCACCCACTCCGCGCTGCCCCACCGCTGGTACGTCAGCGATCGTGCGGACGAAGCCACTTGCGAGGGCTCTGCCTGCCTGGTTAGCGCGGGCCAGCCCATCGCAATGGCTCATCCGCGCGATCAGACTCGGCTACGCGATTCAGTTTGCGAAACGGCCTCCCAAGTTCACGGGTGTGTATTTCACCAGGGTCAGTCCTGCGTCCGCCCCTGTCTTGCGAGAGGAGATTGCTGTCCTCCTGGCGAAGGATGCAATCGAACCGGTCCCTCCAGCCGGGATGGAGAGCGGGTTTACAGCCCGCACTTCATCGTACCCAAAAAGAGCGGTGGGCTACGGCCAATCCTCGGTCTGCGCGTTTTGAACCGCTGGCTTCACAAGCTGCCGTTCAGAATGCTTACGCAGAAGCGCACCCTCCGGAGCGTTCGTCCTCGGGATTGGTCTGCAGCAGTAGACCTGAAGGACGCGTACTTTCATGTCTCCATACTTCCACGCCACCGTCAGTTTCCTGCGGTTTGCGTCTGAAGTCGAGCCTGGCGGTACAAGTCCTCCCCTTTTGGCTCTCTCTGTCTCCGCGGGTTTTCACCAAGCTCGCGGAGGGTGCCCCAGCTTCGGCTTGCGGGCATCCGCATACTCAATTATCTCAAGCGACTGGCTGATTTCAGCGCGCTCGCGGGATTAATTGATTACGCACAGAGACAGGGTGTTTTGGCACTTCGACCAATTGGGGTTTCAGGTCAACCGAGAAAAGAGCAGCCTCGCCCCCGTGCAGAGCAAACTCTTTTCTCGGGTTGGAGCTGGACTCGATCACCATGACGGCGCGCCTCCCCCGAGAGCGCGCCGGGCTGATGCTGGCCTGTCTGAGAGAGTTCGACAGGAATATGTGGTCCCACTGATATTATTTCAGAGGCTCCTGGAGCATATGACATCCGTAAGCCGCGGTCTCGCCGCTCGGATGCTCCATATGAGACCCACTTCAGCATTTGCTTCACGATCGGGTCCCTAGACGCGCATGGCACGCGAGCGCGCACCGGGTGACTGTCACTCCGCTGTGTCGCCGCGCCCTCAGCCTCTGGATGGACCCTGTGTTCTACAGGCCCGCGGGCCTCTAGAACAA
The DNA here is from genome assembly GCA_903798195.1 of Danio kyathit. Lineage (NCBI taxonomy): Eukaryota > Metazoa > Chordata > Actinopteri > Cypriniformes > Danionidae > Danio > Danio kyathit. The sequence goes on along the minus strand of LR812520.1, from coordinate 49,818,787 downwards.
GCGTCCAGGCATGTCGTCGTTTGACGGATGCTTCCAGTTCGCGCTGGGGGGCCGTGTGTTGCGGGCATGCAGCTGTGGTTCCGTGGTAGGAAGCTGGTTGCATTGGCATCTTAACTGCCTGGAGCTGTTGGCAGTGTATCTCACGCTGCACCGTTTTTTACCGGTGTTAGAAGGGAAACACGTGCTGGTCAGGACGAACAGCATGGTGGCGATGGTGTATATCAACCGCAAGGGAGATATTCGCTGTCGCCGCATGTCTCAGCTCGCTCGCCGTCTGCTCCCCCGGAGTCATACGCGGCGCAATCGCTGCATTCCATTTTTTCCCCGCCGAGCTCAACCGTGCAGCCACTGCGCTCTCACGGCAGTTCGCCTGGGAGAATGGAGGCTCCACCCCCGACTGTCCAGCTGTTATGGGTGCGTTCTGCGCACTGGCTACACAGCTGGCCCCTGGGCGTGCGTAATACGCATTTCTCCAGTGAGCCTACTCGCACAGATGCTGTGTAAAGTCAGGGAGGACGAGGAACAGGTCTATGCATTGCGCCTCTCAGGCCCAATCAAACCTGTATTCTAGCTCTCTCCTCGTGATGGCCCCTCCCTGGCATGTCCCCTGGAAGAAACTTCTTCTTTGGGGACAGGCACCGTTTGGCACCCGCGCCTAGTTCTATGGACATCACGTGTGTCCCATAGATGGAGCGCGGAGGACTTAGGTGACCTACCGTTAGGTGGTTAACACCATCACTCAGGCCTAGAGCACCCTCTATGAGGCATGCCTATGCCCTGATGTGGAGTCTATTCGCTGTGTGGTGTACTTCTCTCCGAGAAGGAAACCCCAAACATGCCAGATCAGTGTGATGCTATCCTCCTTCAGTTGGCTGGAGCCAAGGCTGTCCCCTCCGCACTGAGGGGTTGGCGTGGCGATCATCCCCGCTCTAAGGATGCGGCGATGGCGGCGCGCTGGGAAAGCATCGCCTCATCATCCAGTCCCCAGAGGCGCGAGACGTGGATATATATCCTGTCCCCTCTCTTACCCATTTGAAGATCTCTCTTAGGAGAGGTCTGCTCGATCACTCGACTCAGTATCTATATGATTTCTGTCCAGGTAGACAGCTCTGCTGGTTGCGTTGGCATCGGTCAAATGGGCGGGTATCTGGAGGCATTTTCGGTCAGCGAAATGTGCCAGCGTTTTGGGCCGGCCCACTCTCACGTTTACCTGAGACCCCGGCCCACCTAGGTGCCCTAGGTTCCTACAGCGCTCGTTTAAACTATGTAGTGAACCTGCAAGCGCTGCCCACGGAGGAGGCAGACCCAGCCCCTTATTGCTGTGTCCTGTTCGCGCTTTGCGTATTATACGGACCGTACTCAGAGCTTAGATCCTCTGAGCAGCTCTTTATCTGTTACGGTGATCGGCAGAAGGGAAGTGCTGTATCTAAACAGAGGTTGGCCCACTGAACAGTGAATGCCATCTCCCTCGCTTATCGAGCCAGGGCGAGCCGTGTCCGCCAGGAGTGAGAGCGCACTCCACTCGGAGCGCGCATCCTTTTGGGCGTTAGCACGCGGCGCCTCTCTAACAGACATTGTAGAGCTGCGGGCTGGGCGACACCTGAACATTTGTGAGATTTATCTTCGAGTGAACTGATTTCCTCACGAGCGGTGAATGAGGAAATTCGGTTAGGTGTTGTAAAACGCTTGCTGCGCCTTTCTCTCTAACACAGAGATACGTGCGCTTTTCTCGCTTTGTCAGTTGAGTTCCCCACTCGGCGAACCCTGCAGAGTTCCTCCGAGGCCCCCAGCATCTGACTCAGCGGAGCAGTCAAATGTTGGCCCATTACGTTGTAGGTATGCCCGCTGGTCATCCCGCGTTCTGGGTATAGGTGCCTGCTATGTGCGATCCCCGCTGGCGATCCCATACGCTCACTCAGCCACGATGTAGTCCCCCCTCCTAGGCGGGCTCGTGTCTTCCCTCCCCGCTAACCACCTCTTCGTATGTGCACTCCCCCTTCTCAGGGCTAGTCCATACGCTATTTGCCACCAGGTCTCCCCCTCCGGGCAGCAGGTGGCCTCCGCAGCGTCCTCCCTATCGGGACTGAACGCTTTCCCAACGTACTGTCGTATTTAAAAATTCCTAGAAACTAACTAGGTGTATTTTTACGACTCCCCGAAAAATATATCTAAACCAGAAAAGGTAAGTAAGGTAAGTAAGGGCCAGGGGACACGTTGGAGGACTGTGTCTCCAGCGATGCAGGTGCGCTCGTACTGCTGCGTGGCGCGCCCCTCACTGGAGACATGGTAAGGTTCTTTTGTTGTGGCGCTTTCCATAAATTTCCCCATAGTGGAAGTTTTTCCACATAGCATTGAAGTTCCCCTCCCGAAGGGGAACGCTCTGGTTACTAAAGTAACCCTCGTTCCCCGAGGGGGGGAACGGAAATGCTATGTTCCTTCGCCACAACGATTGTCCCTTAGCTGTTGAGTGTGAAAGACTCTTCAGCTAGAAAAGGATGTCGTTGCTGAGCACATGCTAGCCTTTTATGCCAGGCTGATTGTCATTCAAGACAGCTGTGCACGCTGACGCCGCCAACTCATTGGCATTTCATTGGCCCGTTTTTATACTCTTTCAGATGATTGGATTCTGACGAAATCCCCATAGTGGAAGTTTTTCCACATAGCATTTCCGTTCCCCCCCTCGGGGAACGAGGGTTACTTTAGTAACCAGAGCGTTATCCTGCTGAAGAATTTGCCCTCTCCTGTGGTTTGTAATGTGATGGGCAGCACAAATGTCTTGATGCCTCAGGCTGTTGATGTTGCCATCCACTCTGCAGATCTCTTGCACGCCCCCATACTGAATGTAACCCCAAACCATGATTTTTCCTTCACCAAACTTGACTGATTTCTATGAGAATCTTGGGGCCATGCGGGTTCCAAAAGGTCTTCTGCAGTATTTGTGATGATTGGGATGCAGTTCAACAGATGATTCATCTGAAAAAATCTACTTCTGCCACTTTTCCAAATGATCAAGTAGAAGTCAAGTTATTATCGGTTGCTCTTACAAATGGGATTGACGACAAGACTTTTTTCAGGTAGTGTACAATCACTAATGTGCTTTTAGTCACTTAATTTTATGGAAAGTGATATACAGCGACTTCAGTATCTAAAGCAATGTTTTATCACATGACAAAAACACCTGAGATGTAGAAATGGGTGACACTCACTGTAAGAGATGAACCAATCACAACCATCTGAGCCTTTGAACCAATCAGAGCACAGTAGCTGTCAGAAGGAGTAGTTTCAAGAGGTCAGATCCTTGAATGAACCATTTCAGGCACTTTGAGAAAAGAGCTGAAGCTAAAATTGATATACGAAGAATTTTTTATGACCATGGATAGATGTAAACGAATTATAGAAAACCTCCTCAACAAAGCACCAGCATACTGAGGAAGAAAATGTGTAACAAACCAAACAAATGACCATATAAAAACCCTCTGCCACCAATTCTAGCTGGATTTTCCAACGGAATGGGAAAAGTCTTTACAAAAATGGATGTTTTCTGATCCGCTCAGCCAGTTCGGACAAAGAAAAAGAGTGTAAATCCCAATCAACACTTAGGATAATGACCTCATAAATTCGGCTGATTGGATTGGCCTCCAAAGTGAATGGTTTTAATCACCATCACTGATGAACCCAGTTGATCGTGAACATTAAATCATCCTGAGCGACTGGGACGTCCCCACAGAAGGGCCTTCAGATTACTCATGATCCACATCCATGCATGTTGTCATCCTACAGCAGTTAAAACACACACTTTTCACTCTGTTTATTTTTCCCTAACCTCATTTCTGCTCATTGGGATGATCTTTGCCCTTGCTTGGCCTTTGGCTGTGCCACTTTGTGCTTGACTTTCTCTCCAGCCTTTAAAATCGCACATCTTCTCACTAACCCAAAAAGCACAGGAGTGTGTGTGTATGTGTATGTGTGTGTGTGTGTGTATGTGTGTCTGAGCGCCTACCCTGCTTTCTCCTACTGTACGTGGTTAGCATTGCTTTCATGGTGTGGTCAGTGTGGTCGCATATGAAGAGGATGTTTTTTTTCCTCCTTACTTTTCTGTGTGTGTATTTTCTTTGCAGTATTCCCAGATGAGAGATGAGGTGTTTAAGTCAAATCTAGTGTGTGCCTTCATTGTTCTCTTCTTCATCACTGGAATACAGAGCTTACTTCCCTCTGCAAGGTAAAATATACATATGTGTATAGACAATTGTGTACATATACAGCTACACTGTAAAAAAAGAAAAAGAAAAGTTGACTCAACTCTAAATTGTAAGGCAACTTGCTGCAGAGATTTATGTGTTGACTCAACTTTCAACTTTCAAGTATTGCACTTGACCCTATTTAAGTTGAATAGTCTCAAAAATGTCCTTAAGCTGCTTGCCTTAAAATTTTAAGTTGAGTCACCTTTCTTTTAAGTGTATGGGTGGGAAAAAAATTTAAATATCCTTCAGAATTGCTAGTAAAATGTTAAAGTTTTTGTATTCAAATAAAAACATCAGGGTTATTCTGTCAAATGTTGATTTCTTAACTCTTCTGATATTAAAACATTGGTATTGTGTTTTCTAAAAATGAATATAAACATCTTAAACATTGCTCTTTTTCTTTGTTATTTTGAGCAATTGCAAATTGGATGCGGAAAAATGTTAACGTTTATTTCTAATTTGGAGGAACTTTCATCAGTAATCAGTAAAAGAAATGTAGCAAAAATGTTGCAAACAATTTATATGGGCTGAATTCAAACAAACAAATTAAATGAATGTTCCACTTAATTTGTTTGTTTAAATTCAGCCTAAATAAATAGCTTGCAACCACTTAACTAAAAAAATGACTAAAAAAAATAGTACATCCAATTAATCATATCTGAGAAACTGAGATTTTTAAATGAAATTTAATTTAATTTAATTTAATTTAATTTAATTTAATTTAATTTAATTTAATTTAATTTAATTTAATTTAATTTAATTTAATTTAATTTAATTTAGCACTGGCCAAAAATATTAGAACACCTGATGTATCTAAAAACATTGTTAACTATTTTATGGTCCCTATTGAATATTTTGTTGACTAAAAGTTGCATTGCAACTACATGCTTAATATCTGTCTGCTTAATATCTGTTGATACTGCTCCTTCAACAGACATTTAACTGACTACAAGAAACTTTGCAAGTACATGTCAACTTACACTAACCCTAACCCCAACCTAACAGTCTACTTATAATTTAATGAGAATTAGCTGGCATGTAGATGCAGTGTAACTTAAATTCCACAAAATGCGATAAAAGGACCATCAAAATAAAGTGATACCAAAAATTTAACAGCATTTTTTAATAGGGTATATGCAGAAGTATGCAGAAGGACTTATAATTTTGCAGTAACCTGGTTCAAGTGCTTCCGGTGAACTGTATGCAGTTACAGAATCAGTGCGTTTAAAGTCTCTTTTCATTAAAAAATCAATGATCTTCACTGCCTTGTTGATATATGATATAAAGTGGGTCTCCGATTGTACAAGAAGCACTGCATTAAATTACGTTTTTCCCTGCTATGTCTTTAAAATATAAACATGTATTTTACTCCAGTATTTTCAATGGTGTTTCTGCACTCACCTGCTGCTCCTGACGGCACATGCGTGTAAACGGCTTTCCATCTCATTTTACGCTTGAACTGCTAAATGAATGCTAAAGTCTATTTAACGGATTTTATTTTAATTTCATTACAACTTCGAAGCTGTAAAACGAACCGTTTAAAATTGAAAAAAGTCACACCAACCGTTCACCGGAAGTTTATTGGTATGGGAAGAAACACTAGCTCTGCATATACCCTATTGTATTTAATAAAATTTTCTTTAATAATGTCTATAAAACATGCATATGATTGCTCGTAGCATAACAACTATAAGATGGAGTGCGTCTTACTGTTTTTTATATACTTTTAACTACTTACAAAATATTGCATAAAAGTAGGGCTCAGTACGGCATACGAAACAGTACGGCTCACATCTGATATTGTATGTTCACTTTTTGCAGAAAATACAGCAGCACATCTCTCTGGCATATTGTCAATATATTTCATGATAACTTCAATAATATCGATCCCCCATGCCATCTGCAACTGAAGATTTATTGAGCATAATCATGACTTTGCAGATATTTAATTAGTTTTCTGGCTATTGTAATGGCCATTTCAACAAAAAACACTGAAACCTCTTAAATATCTGCATATTTAAGAGGTTTCAGTGTTTTTTGTTGAAACAAAAGTTGTGTATATATTTTATATATTTTTCCACAAATATATATACTCAGATATACAGTAAGTCATGGGTAGGGCCAGACGGAATCTGCGGACGTTTTTTGCTATTTCTGCGGAGAATTTTGTTTAAAATCTGCGGATTTCTGCGGAATTTTTTTGGGAGTCTCATAACTAAAACCTTAATATGTGAAATAAAAAATAATACCTTTTTAACTTTTATTTAATGTTTAAAATGCAAATGCAATTAGATTCACTTTATTTGGTATACAAAGCAAGTCTCTCATATAATATATCTACTAAAAGACATATTTTCATATTAGTCAATAATATTACTGTAATTAATTTAAAAACTGAATAAATTTAGATTTAGACACATTTACTCAAGTAAATAAACAGAATTAATGATGGGCAAAAAATCTGCAGAAATCTGCGGAATTCTGCATGCGCAGAATCCGTGTGGGCCTAGTCATGGGTTACTTTTCCAGTAGTGTTTGGTGTGTTTTTAATTAAATGTGTCCCATTGAATGTTTTACGCACTGTATAAAAGCAATTTGTTGACTTTGCTTTAAAAAAACTGAGTAAACATTGCCTTAAAAATGATTAAGTAAAAAACACTACACTGAAAAAAAATAATTCATTGGATTTACTATTTTTTTTTTTTGAGGTACGTGGTTGCAAGCAATTTATATGAGCTGAATGTAAACAACCAAATTAGATTTATTAATGTTAACTTAATTTGTTTGTTAAAATTCAACTCATATAAATTGTTTGCAACCACTTATCTTAAAAACTGTACATTAAGATGACAAAAACATTATTTTGTTTCAACTCAAGAATATTTTACATTGTGTGTTACCTTGTGTGTGCAGGATGGTGACGATGCTCATCCAGTTCTCCGTCCTCATCTTACTGCACTGCTGCCTTGTTGTTGTGACCACGGCCGAGGACTACAAGTGTTTGCCGCTGGTTTTGCGTAAAGCGTGCTGCTGGGTGAACGAAACCTACGCCGCGCGGAACGTTGTCATCTTCCTGTCCATCCTCATTAACTTTCTGGCTGCCATGATCAACATAGTGAGCAAACTTCTTTCTTTTTTTTCTTGCACGTCATCAGTAGTGTTAAGGGAAAGTCACTTTTGAAAGTAATGCATTACAATATTGAGTTACTCCACAAAAAAGTAACTAGTTAAGTTACTTAGTTACTTTTTATAGTAAGTAATGCGTTACATTACATTTGAGTTACTTTTGGGTTGCTCAACATAATAAGCAACTTTTTTTAATATTTTGGGTTATATTTTGGATTACTCAATATAGTGAGCAAACTTTTTACTTTTATATTTTGGGTTATGTTTTGGATTACTCAATATAGTGAGCAAACCTTTTACTTTTATATTTTGGGTTATGTTTTGGATTACTCAATATAGTGAGCAAACCTTTTACTTTTATATTTTGGGTTACATTTTGGATTACTCAATATAGTGAGCAAACTTTAAATTTTTATATTTTTCGTTTTACTGTACTCTTGCATTAGTAGTGTTGGGAAAGTTGTTTTTGAAAGTAGTTCGTAGAACGTTCGTTTTAATTCAGCAATTTATTTTTAAAAGCTAATTAATTAAAGTAAAGTTACTCGCATTACATCTTTAAAAAAGTAACTAAGGTATTATTATTTAATTTTTTAAGTAATGTGTTACTTTACTCCTTATTTAGAAAAGTAATATTATTATATACAGTCATATTATTTCTACAGTAATATTCTTTATATTAATAATATTAAGCAAATTTTAATTTTTATATTTTTCGTTTTACTGTACTCTTGCATTTAGTAGTGTTGGGAAAGTTTCTTTTGAAAGTAATGCATTAAAATATTGAGTTACTCCACCAAAAGAGTAACTAGTTACGTTGTTTAGTTACTTTTTATGGTAAGTAATGTGTTACATTACATTTGAATTACTTTTGAGTTACTCAATATAGTGAGCAAACTCTTGTTTTTATATTTTGGGTTATATTTTGGATTACTCATTGTAGTGAGCAAACCTTTTATTTTTATATTTTGGGTTATAATTTGGATTACTCAACATAATGAGCAAACTTTTTATTTTTATATTTTTTGCTTTACTGTACTCTTGCATTAGTAGTGTTGGGGAAAGTTACTTTTGAAAGTAATGCATTACAGTATTGAGTTACTCCCCCCAAAAAAAATTGTTACGTTACTTCGTTACGTTACTTTTTATGATAAGTAATGCGTTACATTACATTTGAGTTACTTTTGGGTTACTCAACATAATGAGCTAACTTTTTTAATATATTTTTAATTACTCAATATAGTGAGCAAACTTTTTATTTTTACATTTTTCGTTATACTGTACTCTTGGGGAAAGTTACTTTTGAAAGTAATGCATTACAGTATTGAGTTACTCCCCCCCCAAAAAATTGTTACGTTACTTCGTTACGTTACTTTTTATGATAAGTAATGCGTTACATTACATTTGAGTTACTTTTGGGTTACTCAACATAATGAGCTAACTTTTTAAATATATTTTTAATTACTCAATATAGTGAGCAAACTTTTTATTTTTACATTTTTCGTTATACTGTACTCTTGCATTAGTAGTGTTGAGGAAAGTTACTTTTGAAAGTAGTGCATTACAAAATTGAGTTACTCCACCAAAAAAGTAACTAGTTACGTTACTAGTTACTTTTTAGGGTAAATTATGTGTTACATTACTGTTGAGTTACTTTTGCGTTACTTTTTCTTACCAGGCTTGATCTCTTTCAGAATTTGCTGGTGGAGGGTTCTTCTTTTTTTGTCTACGTTAATTTTAATTCAGCAATTTATTTTTAAAAGCTAATTAATTAAACTAAAGTTACTCACATTATATCTTTAAAAAAGTAACTAAGGTATTATTATCTATTTTTTTTAAGTAATGTGTTACTTTACTCCTTATTTAGAAAAGTAATATTATTATATACAGTCATATTATTTCTACAGTAATATTCTTCATATTAATAATATTGACATATACAGTATAAAGTGTTAAAGCCTGACTGATAACTTCTGTATGTAAGCAGAATTGATATAAACTTTATAGAGCCAAAATTACAGGGTTCCCATGTGTATTTTAAAAGGTCTGTTCCAGACATTGAAAGTCAGGGAATATTGTTTGATTCGTCACACTTTATTTTGATGGTCTGTTTGTTGAATTTAAGTTACATTGGATCTACATGCCAACAAATTCTCATTAGATTATATAAGTGGATTGTTAGGTTGGGGTTGGGGTTAGGGTTAGTGTAAGTTAACATGTACTTCCAAAGTTTCTTATCAATATCTGTTGAAGGAGCAGTATCAGCAGACATTAAGCAGACAGTCTACTATTACTCAAATGGACCATCAAAATAAAGTGTTACCGTTTAAATTTTATGTTTTTGTTTTGTTTTTCTTCTTCATTTTTAGTTTCAATTAATACAAATGTCATTTTTTATACCGTGTGGTTATTTTATTGTACATGTTTTGCCTGTTGTTATGGTTAGTGCCATTTTATTTCTTAACACTTGTTAACCAGCAATCATCTTGATGAACTAGTGTCTGTTTTTCTGTTCATTTTATTCATGGAAATTCAGCTTTTTAGTCAGTGAAAGTAAGGGGAAAATCAGAGAATTTGACATTTGGTTTAGTGTGACAACCTGAAATTTTTATATAAACACTTTACACAGCAGGTACTCTGGATTTCAAATTTGTATTTATGTGTTTGAATAAAATAATTTTTTTTGAATTTTGTATAAATTTGAAATAAAAAAATTGATCATTTAAAGCATTTTTTAAATATGCCAAAAACATGGTTTAAATTATGTTATATATACAGGTGCATCTCAATGTCATCAAAAAGTTGATTAATTTCACTAATCCAATTCAAAAAGGGAAACTCATTTATTATACAGGTTAATAACACATAAATTGATATATTTCAAGTGTTTATTACTCTTACTTTATTACTTACAGCTAAAGAAACCCTAAAATTATGTATCTCAGAAATGAATAAAATAAATAAATATAATAAATCCATATAATATATGAGTTAGTGAAATTAATCAGCTTCTCAATGACATTCTGATTTATTGAGATGCACCTATATATTCAGAAGATTTATTTTCTGTAAGAAATCAGTTTTTGGTTCAATGAATATTGTGATTTTTATTATATAAATATCATAAAATATATAATAAAAAATAATATATTAATCATATATGTATAATTCTTTTCCAATAACTTCCCCAGTGTTTACATTTTGACTACTTTTGCTATCACTTTTCTTGTTGTTGGTAAAAGAATCTTGTTTTCATATTATGTGCATAAATATCACAGCATGTAAAACAGTCATGTTTCTAATGTTTTAATTATAATTAATTTAATAATTTATTATAATATTTTAATATCAGCCATTAATCTTATATCATAACCCCAACAGTCATAAAGTTAGTGCCCATGCAGTTATATTACTCTTATACACTGAGTACATCACTTCTCAAACACTTGCCCTGTCTGTCTCTCTCTCTCTCTGTCTCTCTCTCTCTCTCTCCTGTATTGCAGCTTTGGTGTGATTTCGATAAATCGGGCTCATTCAGGAACCAGACGTTTAATGCATCCGCCTCAATCCCAGATATCTGCTTCTACCCAGAGGTCTTTTCATCCACCGCCTCCCACACAAACACACACACATCCACAGCTTCTTCTTGCCAATCTCAGCCTGTTAAAAGGCCTGACAGAATTCCAGCATTTGTGTAAACTGTTTGTAATCAATTGATTCAGTGCGCGTGGACCGATGGGTGTTAATGGAGAGGTGGTCTGGCTGTTTGTTGACAGTATTTCGTGTTTACCGGAGTGCTGGCGATGGTGACCTGTGCGGTTTTTCTCCGACTGAATTCAGTTTTGAAGTTGGCGATCCTTCTCATCATGATCGCCATCTACGCTGTCCTGACCGAGGCCTTTTACACACCGCTGTTCATTCGATACGACACGCTGACTCTCAATCAGAGGTATGTACACTGATTAAGTTAACATAACAAATTGAAGTTGATTGAACATAAAACAGTTCAGTTATCCCCCCAAAAAATCTCAGGAAATGTGTTGTTTTACCTCATTTTAATTAAGTAGTTTGAACAAGCAGCAAAAAATCATTTTTTGAGTGTACACACACACTTCTACATCGGGTTATAAAGAGCATAATTATACATCACACTTTAACACTATAGACGTAATCGGGATGACTCAAGCAGGTTGGTAAGATGACGCTGAGCAGCTATAAGAGCAATAAATGTCATGCTATTTTTCAAGCAGCAGTCTGTGAAGGATTTAATAGATTGTGCGAGGTTTATTATTGACGTCACACGGGCACAAACTGTCTTCTGAGTGTGGTTGATGTGGCCTGGTGGTCAAAAATATGTGCTTTTTAGTGACGTGCGCAGAGTCAGGGAAAAGCAGAGTCTCAGAAACCAAACATGCCCTGATTTTTGCATGTGGGGCACAGATGAATAGGGGTTTGTTTTCAAGCATTGCAATCAATCAAAGTGAAATACTGTGTAGCTTTTTAATTTTATTTTATACATTAGAATGTGTTTTGTTTCATTATATCTTTTAGAATAACGACTATCATTTATTTTCATCATGTTCATTAAAACATCTTTGGGTGTAAGCAGAGTTGGGCAAAAATACATTGAAATGTATTTTAAAATAAAATACCAAATACCTTAATTTTATGTGTATCAAAATAAACTACAAAATACAGCAGCCACAAATGTATCAAAATAAAATACTGTATTTTGTATTTTTAAAATACTACAAAATACTTTTACAATGGACATTTCTTTGCAGATCTTTCATCAATTAGGTTTATTCAATCAGTCCATTCCCCATTAAAATGTCTTAGTAAAGTAAACAATGCTTGATAGCAAATATGACCAGTAAAATTGCCATCATCTCTGTACAATGATTATTGAACCTCTTAATATTTTAAAAGGGTGTTAAATGTTCATTTAAAATAATTTGTTCACAGAATTTTTCAGAAATCTAGTTCTAGTATCTTTTTTGCTATTGAACTCTTCAATACTCATTGTAAAAATATTTGTGTTTCATACTGTATGTCATGACATCTTAAGGCTTACATCTTTCCTCTTCAATAACTATATAGTGGACCTCCTGATGGGTGACCTCCTGATGAAACAACCAGGACTTGTTTTTATGTTGTTTGTTTTAACGACAAACATTTGGAATCAGCATTCCATCCAAAACTACTATTATTTGTACAGCATACTCTTTCTCCTAAGATTTTTTCAATTCTTCTTTAAATGGAAGTCAATAACATCCAAAGCACCAATCAGAGGGTGCATCTATACAGTTGAAGTCAGAATTATTAGCCCCCTTTTGAATTGTTTTTTCTTTTTTAAATATTTTCCAAATGATGTTTAACAGAGCAAGGAAATTTTCAGAGTATGTCTGATAATATTTGTTCCTCCGGAGAAAATCTTATTTGTTTTATTTCACTAGAATAAAAGCAGTTTTTAATTTCTCAAACGCCATTTTAAGGTCAATATTATTAACCCCTTTAAGCTATATATTTTTTTCGATAGTCTACAGAACAAACCATTGTTACACAATAATTTGCCTAATTACCCTAACCTGCCTAGTTACCCTAATTAACCTAGTTAATCCTTTAAATGTCACTTTAAGCTGTATAGAAGTGTCTTGAAAAAAATCTAGTAAAATATTATTTACCGTCATCATGGCAAAGTAAAATAAATCAGCTATTAGAAATGAGTTATTAAAACTATTATGTTTAGAAATGTGTTTGAAAAAATCTTCTCTCCGTTAAACAGAAATTGGGAAAAAATAAACAGGGGGGCTAATAATTCTGACTTTAACTGTATGTATTGATGTAGATTTCTTACAAAGTATTTTACAGTGTTTTAAAAATACAAAAATACAAGACACTAAAGTATTTTGATACATTGATACAAAATAATAGGCCATTTTCATAAACCCTATCAAATACAACTGACAAAATACTATTGTGTATTTAAAATAAGTGTTTAAAATTCATGTATCATAAATACTGCCCATCCCTGGGTGTAAGAATAGTGTCTATACTTTGCAAAGCACTTGATCTTTCCAAGCACTAGGTTTTATTTTTAACCCTTTTAAATATAATAACATTTTTAAAATACCTGAATATTTACTGTACATATCACCAATCTCGTTCCTGGAGGTCCGGTGCCCTGCAGGGTTTAGCTCCAACTTGACTCAACACACCTGCCTGTGTGTTTCAAGTATACTGTACCAAGTAAGACCTTGATTAGCTTGTTCAGGTGTGTTTGATTAGGGTTGGAGCTAAAATCTGCAGGACACCGGACCTCCAGGAACAAGTTTGGTGATCCCTGGTATAAATGAACCGGGGAATCGAGTTATTTGAAATTTGTGTATTTCAAGGCGCAATGTAAATTTAGATTTTTAGTAATTTCCTTAGATTGGAATGTAAAAATGGGGTCATCTGTTTTTGCTAATAAATTCTTCATATGGTCACATTTTATTTTAAGCTGCAGCACTATTAATTTACCATTACCTTTGACTTTTACCTAAATAAGCTCCTAATTTGCTGCTTTTTAATAGTTATTAAGGTAGTAGGTAGGTTGTGTATTAGATAGGATTAGGGATGTAGAATAAAATCATGCTGAATATGCACTTTATGAGTACTATACACAGCCAGTATCTTAATAATAGGCAGGTAATAAGCCACTAGTTAATAGTGAGAATTGGTATGTAAACTAATATATAGCCATTTTTATAAAGACATAAAATAAAATAAAAATTTCGTAGTTTATTTCTTTATACAATTATTATTATAAAAAATGAATATTAAGTATAAAAATTAATAAAGAATATATGAGACATCTGACAGATCATTTTTAAGATCTTAATGGATGTTTGTCATATCTTTCACCATATTTCAGGTTAGTTACCTTTGTTCTGACAATTTAGAGGAGATATTTGTATTATAAATGAAATTGTTCCATCAATTTTGTAAAGTCAAAACATATTCGCTGCAAGCACTAATAATACAACATTTAGTTCTTCTCTGTACACCCATTATGCACTTTACTGTAAGTTAATCTACACTCTCTGTAATAAGAACACTGTGAAATTAATAATAATAATAGATAAAGCTGTCTACTAAATTACCTTTCACAACCTCTAAACAGGATCTAAATAAGAACTAAACAGGCTTTACATTCAACATTCTTCAGAATAAACCAATTGTTATTTGCCAAGAGATAAATGAGAAGTGTTTAACAACCAGTGTACACAGAGATTACAGCGTCAAGGCTTTCTTGATGACATTCACGACAGATGTTTTTCTTAACTAACTGCACTCTGGACATTATAAATGTGATAAATGTGCTCCGAAGCTCATGAGACTTTCTGTCTCGTTTCTCTGGTTACAGCAAAAGCTTCCTGGGGACCAAGGAGACGTCTCTGCTTCTCATGGCCATGTTCCTCCTAGCTGTGTTTTACCACGGCCAGCAGGTAACACAACCAAATACACATGTACACACATTTGAATGTGATAATACCCTGTTAAGTGTCTTTTTTTTAAGTGATTTAAATTACAAGGACATCAGGCATGTCCTCATAAACCACCATAATAGAGTATAAAGATGTCACACCCATGTCATACAAAAACTAGCCTTGTAAACCACCAAAACAAGAACACACACACAGACCCATGCACATACACAATCACTGACACACACACTGAAAAAAGGGTTTTATTTGGTTTACTAAATTGTTTTAAGGTAAGTGGTTGCAAACAATTTATATGGGCTGAATTTAAACAAACAAATGAAGTTGAACATTACTCGATTTCAATTGTTTGTTTAAATTCAGCTCATATAAATGGTTTGCAACCACTTACCTTAAAAAAATTTGTAAATCCAATCAATCATTTTTTTAGTGCACGCACAAACACAAACACACACACAAAAGCACAGTCATACACTATCACACACACACAGACACACACGCTGAGCTGATGGCAGATCAGGGGCCATTCCCTTCCTCTTTTATAATGTCAGGTTTCTAAGAAACCGAGGCAAGTTATTGGCTGCTTCATAAGGTCTCACAGTGGATATATAAAAGCCATGCTCTCTCTGACGCACTGTGTGTGTGGTGCTTTTTAAGTTCACTCTACTGATTGTTGTCTTTGATGCTGTAGATCAGGGGAAAGAGTCTGAGAAAGCTGTGTGTGTCTGTATGTGTGTGTGCCCCAAATGTCCCCACAAGCATAACCGGTCCTCCCTATAAGCGAACTAAGCGGCTGCTTAAGGCCCCATCACCACTAGGGGGCCCCCACAACCCGCTAGTGGTGTGAGCCGTTTCCTTGCTATAATCATTTTTATTTGCATTTTACAATTATCTTTATTGACAGTGCTTTAGTACTTAAATATTTATACATTTTCACGGAAAAGAAAAAAAAAAAATGAATTTTATTAAAGTTGAAATTCATGTGATGAACAGGAAGCTCGCAGCATCTCATTTCTCATATGCGTTCTGTGTTCTCGTGGTTCGAGTTTGCACTTTCAAGGTAACCTGCAAGACCGAGTGCTCACCACAAGAACGTGAGCCCGTGCAGGGACACAGCTATGGTCTTTGCTTCATTGCCTGTCCCATTATATCCCTGATTTGGAAATTAGACTGCGAAAATAAAACAAAACAGACGTTATTCTTCAGATGTAGAAAAACTGAAGGGGAGAATGACAACGAGAAGAGACAAGCACAAAATTATTTTTAGCATCACTTTTAAGGGCTAATGATGATGTCAAAGACATAATCTAGTAGCACGTTTATTGAAAATGGGCAATTACAGATTAGTAAACGTTGTCTACTTATAGGAAATATTAAATTTTTTCCTGGTTTTACAGACCAGTTTTTTTGTCTAAAACGCATTTTACTGAAATGCAATATTAAAGCGTCTTTCACTGACATTTTGCACACTGGTAATATTTTTACCTGAGACATGTTTATAAAAGTTATGTCCTAAATGGATTAATCATAGTTTAATATACGCTCTGGACCCTTCATCTCAAATGTAAGGACCATTAGCCCAGTATTTATTGCTTTCCTTTTTCTTATATATTTTTTATATGAACATTTTTCATATTTCCCTTATATTCAGAATGTATAGTTTATTACTAAGTAATGCGTTTAATTAATTATTGTTCAGTGTCATTTTATTGCAGGGCTTTTGCTTTTGGAATTTATAAAAAAAAAAAAAACTCAACCTAGAATCTTTTATAGAATCTTTAATCTGTTTGCCAAATTAATAGAATATGTTTTAAACACTCCAGAAGGATGCAAAGTAGGAATCAGTAGTCCCTTTATTAAAGATAGTTTAATTCTTCATTTTTTATGTTGCTAGTCGACAATAACAGTGCTGTTTTAAAATGTCCAAGTCATTCAGACAGTTATTAAGTAGAAGAAATAAAACTTTACTTTTCTGTTTCATTGATTGTATTTAATAAGCAATAAAATCACTGTGGGCCGGTTTTCAATGGCAATACTCCACTATTTAGAGCAAGGTAGGGCCTAAATGTACAGGGCCACCCCTGCCCACACGTATACCAATACGAGTTTTTTAGCAACAGCCAATATGAGCGACAGTAGGTCACACTCTCTTAGCACCAGCCAATTGTATTCTTCAATTGTCAAAATTTGTTTACAAACAAGGCACCATTCGACACTGAATTTCTGAAAGGTTGAAACTAAAAACAATGCTGTGCCAACTATATTGGATCCAAACGTAGTGTTGCACGACTCGCACCACACAAGTGTGAGTATCTGTTTTTATTATGTGTTTGCTATTGCTCATTTGTTATTACGGATAATTTCATATGTGCTTATTATTTATGCGTATATCCTAAATCACAGCAGCGTCCTTCTGTGAAGGAGATCAGCTGTCAAACACACATGCTGAAGTTTACGTTAGGGTTTTGCTTTTGAAAGTGTTTAAATATGCAGACTGTTAGCCAATTATAACACGTTAACATCTGATGCCTATTTGACATACAGTAGGTGAAATGGAGTCATCTGCACTGTGTGTGGAATGAAGATGCAAGATTTGGCCTTCGTGTTTTCATACAGCACACGTTTTCAGTGTGCCTATTTTCACCCATTTATTCTGTGGTTTTTGTGTAAAATATTTTAAATTTAGGGCGGCACAGTAGCGTAGTGGTTAGCACTGTTGCCTCACAGCAAGAAGGTTGCTGGTTTGAGTCCTGGCTGGGCCAGTTGGCATTTCTGTGTGGAGTTTGCATGTTCTCCCTGCGTTCACATGGTTTTCCTCCGGGTGGTCTGGTTTCTTCCACAGTCCAACAACATGTGGTGTAAGTGAATTGGATGGACTAAATTGGCTGTAGTGCATGAGTGTGTGTGTGAATGAGAGAGTATAGGGGTGTCTCCCAGTACTGCGTTGTGGCTGGAAGAGTATCCGCTGCATAAAACATATGCTGGAATTGTTGGTGGTTCATTCCGCTGTGGTGACACCTGATAAATAAGGCACTAAGCCAAAGCAAAATTAATGAATAATTGAATTTAAATTTAAATACATGTCATCATTGTACTTCAAAAACCAACATTTTAAAAGAGCTTTCATATCACACACAGAAGTAGTGCAATAGCACAGAGCTGGTGTTTTGTGATACTCAGTCATTTCGGCACTGGGTCTATTTTTTGCAGAGATGCATACTAGTGCTGAACAATAAATGTTTTGAACATTGATATCGCAATGTGTGTTTCTGCAATAGTCACATCGCAGGATTAGATTATTTATTAATGATTAAAAGACAAAGATATTATTAATTGTATATATTTTTTTTTATTTATACAATGATGACCGTGTTATTTTGCGTTTGATTGTTCAATTTCTCAACTTGAATACTGTTAGGCTCCCCAGAAAACCATAAAGCACTTATTATTTAACTTTTATTTTTGATCTGTCGTAATTATGTATGCTCATAGTTTGTTATAATTTATGCAGATGCACTGCTTAGAAAAAGACTTGATCATCCCAGTTGATCTAAATTAATGAAATCTTTTCAAATAGAGATATTCAAATCATCTGATGAAATTATATTCATATAGCAATATATATCACAGCAAAACAAAATATCGCAGTCATCACAGGGCCGCAGTGGGTAGCACGATCACCTCACCGCAAGAAGGTCACTGGTTCGAGCCTCGGCTGGGTCAGTTGGCATTTCTGTGAGGAGTTTGCATGTTTTGCCCGTGTTCGCGTGGGTTACCTCCGGGTGCTCTGGTTTCCCCCACAAGTCCACAAACATGCACTATAGGTGTATTGGGTAAGCTAAATTGTCCGTAGTGTATGAGTGTGCATGAGAGTGTATGGATGTTTCCGAGTGATGGGTTGCAGCTGGAAGGGCATCCGCTACGTAAAACATATGCTGGATAAGTTGGTGGTTCATTCCGCTGTGGCGACCCCAGATTAAAAAAGGGACTAAGCCGAAAAGAAAATGAATGAATGAATGAATGAATGAATGAATGAATGAATGAATGAATGAATGAATGAATGAATGAACAAAATATCGCAATGTTATATTGTTCCAATATCATGCAGCCCTACTGCTTACGCTCTATTACAGTGACAGTGCATTGATAGACCAAAACCTCACTGGATGACAGTAAAAAGTAGCAATATTACCAAATAAGTGAAGTTTAGTTATAAACTAATTTCGAGAGGATCACGTGATTATGATTGAACACGACTGGTTACGCATTAACCACTCATGATTATCCAATCAGACGATCCCTAACCCACTATAAGTAGCCAGGGTTTCTTACTACAGTCATCTTCGATTTGAAGAACCCCTCCCCCTCCTTCCACCCCTACTCCTCCTCCTTCCTAGATGGGTGACACGGTGGCCCAGCGCTTAGCGCTGTTGCCTCACAGCAAGAATGTCAATGGTTCTAGGCTTTACCAAACCAGCAGGCATTTCTGTGTGGAGTTTGCACGTTCTCCCTGTGCTCACGTGGGTTTCCTCTGGGTTCTCCGGTTTCCTCCCACCGATTAAAAACATGTAACCTAAGTCATTGTCTAAGACTCGCTCCCTATCTAGTATCTATCTCGTTAAAGAGAATTACTATCTGCTCTTCAATCACTACGACAGGGGAGTCCTCGAGATCTACCTGAGCTCAAAGCTCCCCTCTCGCCCTGCAAACGGGAGGGAGCCCGGGGCTCAAGGACCTTTTGGCCTCAGGGCTCTCTCCCGGGACAGCATGCCAAACTTGCTTTATAATCAATCATCAGCTAAGTGTGAACTCTTGAAGTGCATTGATAATATCAATTGTTTTTTACATTCAAACAAATGAACTTAAACAATTTAATAGTACATTTATTCAAAAACAACTTTTTTTTTAGCTGAACTACAAAACCAAAGGTTAAATAGCTGATAGTATCACTTTTGCTTAAGTTGCACACTAATTGCCACAAACAACCTAAGTGTGAAAGCTGTAAGCTGTTATCATGGGCACAAAAAAAAAATACAGACCACGAACTCAGTGCATATGTGTCTAAAAAAGTCTAAAGTCAGCCACACATATTCACAAAAACTGCTCATTTTAAATCATGATTTTCCTAAATGATGATAAATTAAAATAAAAAAATGGACCTCAGAGTAAATATGAAATAAATTGAAAAGGCAGATATGACCTCTTTAAGTCTCTAAATGTCTTTGTGCTTGCGCCATGTGTTGTGTCCAGCTATAAACTGCTAGCCCATATTTACCCCCTGCCCTCGTGTCCATGGCAACAGAGTGTCATTTAGGCAGGTGGTGCCACTGGCACTGCTTGGCCTATGGATTGGGGCTTGGCAGGCGTTTCTTGGACAGTGATTTGATCATTTCTTATTTATGCTCATCTTAGTGTGTGTGTGTGTGTGTGTGTGTGTGTGTGTGTGTGTGTGTGTGTGTGTGTGTGTGTGTGTGTGTGTGTGGTGTGTGTGTGTGTGTGTGTGTGTGTGTGTGTGTGTGTGTGTGTGTGTGTGCGCGTGGATGTTTGAACAAGCACTCTGACTATAAGGGTTTACTCTTCATATGCAGCTGGTTTTTCTTTGTTTTTGTGTATATGATGGGCTGCAGCAGTGTGAAAACACACTGAAATTCTTTAAATAAAAATATGCAACAAAATAGAACCACTGTTATATTGTAGAATATAAAATGAGTAATAAAAATGTCAATTTTGTATATTTATTTAATGTTATTATTTAATTATATTCAAATTCAAACTTAGATTTGGGATTTAAAATCTGTTTTAAACCTGGAATGTTTAGGTTTGGGGGAAAATAAAGAGATATTATACAGTAAAATTATTAAGAAAAAATATTTATTTATTCAGGGTGACACGGTGGCGCAGTGGGTAGCAATGTCACCTCACAGCAAGAAGGTCGCTGGTTCGAGCCCCGGCTGGGTCAGTTGGCATTTCTGTGTGGAGTTTGCATGTTCTCCCCGTGTTCACTTGTGTTTACTCTGGGTGCTCCGGTTTCCCCCACAGTCCAAAGACATGCGGTACAGGTGAATTGGGTAAGCTAAATTGGCCGTAGTGTATGTGTTGGTGTGAATGCAAGAGTGTATGGGTTTCCCAGTGCTGGGTTGCGGCTGGAAGGGCATACGCTGTGTAAAAATATGTGCTGGATAAGTTGGCGGTTAATTCCGCTGTGGCGTCCCCTGGTTAATAAAGGGACTAAGCCGAAAAGAAAATGAATAAATAATTAATTCATTCATGGGGTGGCACGGTGGCTCAGTGGTTAGCACTGTTGCCTCATAGCAAGAAGATCGCTGGTTTGAGCACTGGCTGGGTCAGTTGGCTTTTCTGTGTGGAGTTTACATGTTTTTCCCGTGTTCGTGTGGGTTTCCTCTGGGTGCTCCGGTTTCCCCCACAGCCCAAAGACATGCTCTATTGGTGAAATGAGTAAGCTAAATTGGCCATAGTGTATGTGTGTGAATGTGAGAGTGTATGGTTGTTTCCCAGTGCTAGGTTGTGGCTGGAAGGGCATCCGCTGTGTAAAACATATGCAGAACATATTCATTTATTCATTTAAACCCTTTGCTGTTGCTTTCAGACTCTTGTGAAAATACGACATTGATAAGTTTAGGTTTGGAAAAAGAAAGAAATCTTAATAGCTGACTAGACTGGTATTCATACCATATATACAGTATATATACTGTACTCTGGCAAAAATGTGGGATGTGTGAAAATGGAAACTTTAAGCTTGGAAAATGATTGTAGATTAAAAGTACAATATAAAATGAGTTTACAATAAAATGAGTTTACAATGTTATCAAAATATAACATTTTTCTTATATAATACAGTTGAATTATTATCCCCCCTTTGATTTTTTTTCTTTTTAAAATATTTCCCAAATGATGTTTAACAGAGCAAGGAAATTTTCACAGTATGTCTGATAATATTTTTTCTTCTGGAGAAAGATTTTTTTTTTCCCGGCTAGAATAAAAGCAGTTTTAAATTTTTTAAAAACCATTTTAAGGTCAATATTATTAGCCCCTTTAAGCTATATTTTTTTTCGATAATCTACAGAACAAACCACTGTTTAACTTACCCTAACCTGCCTAGTTAACCCAATTAACCTAGTTAAGCTTTTAAATGTCACTTTGAAAAATGTATAGTAAAATATTATTTACTGTCGTCATGGCAAAGATAAAATAAATCAGTTATTAGAAATGAGTTATTAAGACTATTATATTTAGAAATGTGTTGAAAAAATCTTCTCTCTGTTAAACATAAATTGGGAAAAAAATAAACAGGGGGGCTAATAATTCAGGGGGACTAATAATTCTGATATATATATATATATATATATATATATATATATATATATATATATATATATATATATATATATATATATATATATATATATATATATATTTTTTTTTTTTTTTTTTTTTTTTTTTTTTTCAAATTAAACAAACTATAAAATAAGGTAAATTTACTTGAGAAGATACACTGTTAAGAATGTTAAGACTTGTGTTCATATATTTCATCATATTAATCTGGCAGTTCGTTGACTTGTTAATTATTTATACTTAAAACAATTACAATTAATCATCATTATGATTAAAAGTGCTTTTTATGATTTGAAGTGCTCTTCTGTAAGAACTGAATGTAAAAACGTTTGATGGAAATAACAGGAGTTTTTGATTAAAGCAAATGTAAAAGTGAGTGTAAAGTGAATCAGATTTTTCCTCTCATATTGTATTTTTTTCCTAGTAATGTGTGGGACTCCAATCAATGCAGTAAAACAAAATGCACCTCTATGAAAAGATAACAAACAAAAGAAAACTAAGATTTGCTTTAAATATTGTAAGATCATTTATTTAAATCTTTTCCTAGTGCTGTCAGACTCTTGTGAAAATATAGGGCATTTTTTAAGTTATGGGTTTGGAAAAATGAAGAAAAACTAATAGCTGACTGGACTAAAATGTGAAAATCAAGGGATTTAAACCTAATACATATTAAGGATTAAAAAAAATAAGAAAATATGACATTGCAAAATATTTCATTATAAAATAAGTTACAATAAAGTTAGTTTACAATGTATTAAAGAGCCCCTATTATGGGTTTTTGAGAATGACCTTCCATGTAGTGTGTAACAGCTCTAAGTGAAGTGAAATATCCAGCTAAGGCTTAAATCTGAAAATGGACAGTTTTTAAAACTATTGATTCATCTAAAAAAAGAGTCGACTCATAGTGGTTTAAATGAATCGTCTTGATAACGAGTCTTCAGCCGATACGAAACATAATGGTTGCGCGGGCAACTTTAAACCTGTGGCCCCGCCCACTAACACAGCAGCAAAGACAGACAGATCCTGAAGTCATGAGTCATGAAGACGCCGTGCTTACCTGGATATTATTGAAAGTGTGAGGGAAAGGAGTGCTTCAGCAATCTGCACGCTTACAATGGGTGATCTATCAGTACACAGCTCATGGATTAGTTTCTTCCTCCATCTTGTAATGGACAGACAATACACCAGGGGTGCGGGCAAAATAAGGACAGTTGGTACGCTGGGCTTCGGCTGGTGGGGGATGAGATCCTTAGCAGACACTTGAGGGTTGGTGATCTTTGGGCAAAGCAGAGTAGGTAAGCCCTGAGAACATATAACACTTACACATACAGTATCGCGACTAAAACCACGCTAAAAATGCGACGCGTGCCGCTTTCTTTGTGGATTTAAACGTGTTTGTGAGCTTGCAATCCTGTCGTTTGTCATTGCTATGGCTACCGTCAGCTGTTCTTACACACGTGCGGCGGTCAAGGTTCAGAATAGTTCAGCTTTTGCCACTGTGTGGATTAATACTGAATGTGTCATAGTTAATAATAGAGCACAATATGCTGGTGTTTAACTGCACTGCTTTAATGCACTCATGCACACACAAAATATCCGGGAGACTGGGAAAGTGAGGACCGGGAGGGAGGGGGTGGGTGTCGCGGATGAAAGTGAGAACCGGGGGAGTTCGCGGACGCCGCCCTCACTATTCTATGGACGCACCGGCCCTGATAACACTGGTGAGAACCGAGTACTGTGTACTATGGTGATAGTAACTAATGTGAAGTTATTTCTTTAATATACTATCTATGTATTCTGTTTTTGAATGTTTCAGTTTTTGAATGGACTTTTATTTTTGTGTTGTGTCCTCCGGAGGAGTTTAATGTGTGTGTGTCAGTGTGTGAAAAAAGAGCAGGTAGAGCAGTGTTGCCAAATTGGGCGGTTTCCTGCTTAATTGGGCTGTTTTTAACACGATTGTGCGGGTATAAACACTTAGCGTGTTTTTCGCTGGTTTTTCGGTGGGGTTTTTTGCATTTTGGCGGGTTCTGGATAGTTTTTGGGCTGGAATCAGTCAGCTACATCTGGCAACACTGAGGAAGAGTGTGACGGGCTTGGAGACTCGTGTCGATCTCCTCCCCAGTTCTTGGAGTTTTTGCTCAATAAAATATTTAGTCGTTGGTATTTTCAAGTCCGTCGTCTGTATTTACATGCACCCACTGCCAAAATCCACACCTTACACTAATATGAAGCGTGTATGCACTCTGACTACTATATTGTTGATAAGCTGTTCTGACCATTTCACTCTGTCTCGCGCTGAAGGCTGTCAGTGTCGACCAATCGCAACAGGCTGTCATCGGTCCAATCAGTGCAGATTAGCTTCGCGCAAAGGAGGGGTTTGGGAACAAATGAGTCGCTGAACGATTCATATGGGAGTCGCTGGGATAATTAGGTAAAAATAAATGCAGATTATAAGACCATGAAAGTGTTTTTTGACCTTGCATGCAGATCAGCCTGTTGTTGGAGACCCTTACAACCAAATTATGACCCTATTTAATGTATAATAGGGGCTCTTTAAGCATATAACATTTAACATTCATTCATTCAGCTGCTTTGACACAATCTACATTGTAAAAGCGCTATCGAAATAAAGATGAATTGAATTGAATTCATTTTCCTGCGGCTTACTCCCTTATTTATCAGGGGTCGCCACAGTGGAATGAACCACCAACTATTCTGGCATATGTTTTACGCAGCTGATGCACTTCCAGCCGCAACCCAGTACTGGGAAACACCCATACACTCTCGCATTCACACACACTCATACACTATGGCCAATTTAGTACATCCAATTCACTTATAGTGCATGCCTTTGGACTGTGGGGGAAACTGAAGCACACCACCTGAATCCCACGCCAACACCGGAAGAATATGCAAAATCCACACGGAAATGCCAACTGGCCCAGCCGGAACACGAACCAGTGACCTTCTTGCTGTGAGGCAGCAGTTTAACCACTGAGCCACCGTGCTGCCACATGTTTAACATTTAAATGAAAAATAAAATAAATATTTTTTCCAAATAAAACAAACGCTCATTGTATAAAACAAGGTCAGTGTAAAAAAAAATATATATATATAAAACATTTATAAATTTTTTGCATTAGT
Organism: Danio kyathit; assembly: GCA_903798195.1. Taxonomy (NCBI): domain Eukaryota; kingdom Metazoa; phylum Chordata; class Actinopteri; order Cypriniformes; family Danionidae; genus Danio; species Danio kyathit. Next base: position 49,793,439 of record LR812520.1, on the reverse strand, counting down.
TTGTCAGTTTAGTTCAATTGTAGTACAAATATCCAGAATAAAGTAGATATTTTCTATAAATAGAGACCTCCGTTAAGTCTATAAGCTCTGAAAGTGAAATCGAATGGTCCTCTAGGGTAAAAAAAAAATTCAGCAAATGTTCCCCTTGAGTAACCTATAACTACAGTACAGGGAGGCGTTTTGCTAAAGGGAATAAAGCATGACACGGAGATAAGTTTCATATTATCTGCTGAATAAGAGCCCTGAGAGCCAATATATCACTGCCCAAGAGCTTAGCACATCACTTTATCACCCATAAAACAATGCATTCATTTTTGGTCCCATTGAAACATCTGCTCAAACCTTTGGCTGCCGAAATTGCTGTTCTGGCAGCGATAAAGTCCCAGACCACGATTCCCAACCGGACCTCCCAAGACACTTCGAAAACTCATTTGTGTTAAACCCCTTTTCATACAGTTTGCTTTTGTCAGAATTAATTTGATATGCTCTGCTTTAATTGTCTGCTGTGCGTGTGTGCGTTTGCATGTGTGTGTGTTTTAGGGGTTAATGGAGGTCAGACTTGTTGATGTGCTTTTAATAATCATTCGGACAGTCGTACACCCCTGTCTGCCCCACTTGCATAATTACTCCTCATAAAATCATCTTTCACTCCATATTCAATCTGAGAGCATGCACTAATAAAAGCACACATGGATTTCACACACACACACTCACACAGACACGCACAAACACTTACATCATGCCCCGACTGTTAGTAAATTAATTTCTCAATCTGGACGCCTTTGTGAAACAGTTTCAATTAAAGCTGGATATTAATGCATGCAGATGAGCGTGCGCTACTGCTTAATTAGGGAGGACCTTGCTGGAGCTCTTGGTTTGGAAGTGAAGCCCGGATGAAGGGAGATATTAGAAACGCAGCACGGCTCATTTGCTGATAGATTTGAGATGTTTTGCTGAGGGTCACGACACTGACAAGACGTTCAGGATGCTTGTTGAGTACCGTGTAGGAAAGGTATAAAACGTGATGTCATCGTCTACGCTTGTTGCTTGAAAGCTGTGATTATTTTTTCCAGCGCTTTCAGAAAAAAGGTACAATAGCTGTAATTTGGACGGTGACCTTTTATAGTACTAAAGTATATAATTTAGGTATTAATAGATACCTTTGTGGTTCTAATATACACTCATCGGTAGGGCCAAACGGAATCTGCGGTCGTTTTTTGCAATTTCTTCGGAGAGTTTTGGTAAAAATCTGCAGATTTCTGCTGAATTATTTTGGGAGTCTCATAACTAAAACCTTAATATGTGAAATATGTGTAATTTAAAAACTGAATAAATTCAGATTTACACACATTTACTCAAGTAAATAAACTGAATTAATGAAGGGTTAAAAATCTGCAGAAAATCTGCGCGCGCAGATTCCGTGTGGGCCTACTCATCGGCCACTTTATTAGGTACACCTTACTAGTACCCGGTTGGACCCACTTTTGCCTTCAGAACGGCCTTAATACTTCGTAGCATAGATTCAACAAGGTACTGGAAATATTCCTCAGTTGCTGCAGATTTGTCGGCTGCACATCCATGAGCGTTCAGAGATGCTCTTCTGCATACCTCGGTTGTAACGAGTGGTTATTTGAGTTACTGTTGCCTTTCTATCAGCTCGAACCAGTCTGGCAATGCAGACAGTGCCCTCTAGTGCATTTGACATCTAAAATATGCATTGAAACGTATCCTGAGCAACGTATTATACCTACAGTATTTTGCAAAAACATAGACTAATGCACGTATTTCCAATGAACCTTTCAATGTTTGAACATATTCAGCCGCCTAAGCATTTACATTTGGTTGAAAATAGACAAACTCAAAGCATTAGACCATTTGACTCAAACTCAGTTTCTGGTGGGCCGCAACCCTGCACGTTTTAACTCCAACACTGCTTTAACACACTTAAGCCTGTGCGATTTTTAAGCTAAAATCCTAAACCTCAATAGCATGTCAGACTGCACAAACATGTCTCCCATGTCACACTGTAAGATCTCAGCTGTCATAATATCAGACTGAACGACAACTAGGATGCCCCAAACACAGAAGAAAACTCAGAGTTGACTGGCATCAACAAGGCATTTGCACCCACAGAACTGCCGCTCACTGGATATTTTCTCTGTTTCAGACCATTCTCTGTAAACCCTAGAGGTAGTTGTGCGTGAAAATCCCAGTAGATTAGCAGTTTCTGAAATACTCAGACCAGCCCGTTTGGTACCAACAACCATGCCACATTCAAAGTCACTTAAATCACCTTTCTTCCCCATTCTGATGTTCGGTTTGAACTGCAGCAGATCGTCTTGACCATGTCTGCATGCCTAAATGCATTGAGGTCCTGCCATGTGATTGGCTGATTAGAAATTTGCGTTAACGAGCAGTTGGACAGGTGTGCCTAATAAAGTGGCCGGTTAGTGTATCTCATTTAGGACTAAAGGTCACAGGGTCACCAAAAGTCACAACTTGTTAAAAAATGAATATAAAAAATTATTTAAAAAAATAAATGGTCCCTTTTCTTATTTGTAGTCTATTTTTTCCCCTCCGTAAACAGACAACTTGGTCTAACATTATACAGTTGAAGTCAAAAGTATTAAAAATGTTAGATTTTTTAAAAATATTTTTGTTTAACATAGAGTAGATTTTTTTTCAACATATTTTAAAAAATAAATGTTGTAATGACCTATTTCTAATAGCTAATTTCTATTGTCATTGCCATGATGACAGTACATAATATTTTACTAGCTATTTTTCAAAGTACTAGTATTCAGCTTAAAGTGAAATTTATAATAAATTATAATATTAATATTAATTTTATTAACATTAAGGCTAATAATATTGACCTTAATAATTATTTTTAAATCATAATAATAAATAAGACTTTCTTCAGAAGTACAAAAAAAAAACCTAATAGAAAATACAATGAAATTCTCTTGCTCCATCACATGAACAGCACTTGAGAAATATTTGAAAAAGAAAAAAAAAAATTCACTGAAGGGCTAATAATTTTGCCTACAACTGTGTGTATATATGTATATATGCACATGTCTTAGGCTTCCAGTTACATTTGTTGTTTTAGTGAGGATATGATGACATTAAATATTACCTTTTTATTCTCTTAATTAAAATACAACCCAAAAAATATAGTGTTGGATTTTTTTGGGGTCCAATTGTTTAAGACATATAAAAGAAAGAGTTTGAGAAAGATGGAAGAATGACTGAAAAATACCAGAGTTTCTGTCTTGGTTTGATCTGCATTTCTGCCAGAGCTGTTGTCAGTATTGGCTGAATTGAGGACTGTGAATGCTGAAAAGTACAGACAAGTTTTAATTTTTCATGTGATTCCTACTAAAGAAAGCAGCTAATTTATAGTTTTATTATAGTTTTATTTTTCAGCATGATAATGATCCCAAACACACTGCTAATGTAATAAGATCATATTTGGAGAGAAAAACAGCTGATGAAACAAAAACAGTCCTGAAATGGCCTCCACAGAGTCCAGACATGAATATTATATACAGTATGTATAGGCAGTATTATAGGCAGTATGAGATTCACCTGAAGAGAAAAAGAAAGATAGAACATGTTACACCTAAGGAAGAACTTTTAGAAATGCTGAAATATGAGATATTAAATAGCACATAATTTCAGAAAAGACTCAACAAAAAGTGCTAAAGAGGTCACGTTAAACACACTTTTGATGCTAGTCTTTTGATACCAAAAGTAATTTTGTTCTGAATATTGTGTACATATTTCCCATATTTTCTGTTTGTATATTAAAGGTATAAAAACCCGCACTTACTCCATACCTTTTAGATTTGTGGAAAAGTCTTATGCTCCCAAAGCTGGTGGTGGCCTAAGATTTTTGCACAGCACTGAATATGAAAACAACATTTAATTGTGTTACTCTTGTTACTTTTTTTTTTATCAAATAAATGACATCATGAGCATCGACTTTTTCATGAAACAGTCGATTGACCCCAGACTTCCGAAAGCTACTTTGTCCTTTTTAAGAGAGTAATGTTAAAGTTTGGTATGGAGCCGGAAGAGTTAAACCTTCATTAAACTGTCTGACATTTCATTTCAAAGCACTGAAACTTAATTCTTTTAATGTGAGGTTTTTATTGCTCTGATAGTCGCAGATGAAGGATTGTGATCGTATTTTGTGAGGCTGAAGGACAGCTGTGAGTGTGGACTGAGTGTTTCAGTTAAATGGAGTAAAACAAATGCACAAATTGGGCAGAGGATGCGAGACTCTTCTGGTTTTTGTTACCAGGAAGTAAAAAATGACCCAGATGCAGACTGTCCCACATATCACTGAGTGCAAACAAGACAAAGACTTTTTAGCAATTATTTAAAAAAAAAAGAAAAGAAAAAAAAGCAAGCATCAAGTGAAAAAGAAACCTGAATTATGCGTCGATTGAAACTTTTAAATGTGTGTGTGTGTGTGTGTAAGCCATAGATTTTCAACAGCACTTACAGGGTCCACTTATGAAAACTTAAGTTCTTTTGGTAACACTTTATTTTGATGGTCCATTAGAGTATTAGTAGACCGTCTGCTTAATATTTGTTGATACTGCTGCTAAACTGTCATTTTACTGACTATAAGAAACTTTGCAAGTACATGTCAACTTACACTAACCCCTAACCCCAACCTAACAGTCTACTTATAATCTATCGAGAATTAGTTGGCATGTAGATGCAATGTAACTTAAATTCAACAAACGGACCATCAAAATAAAGTGTAATCGTTCTTTTCTGCTTATCTATATTATGATGTTTTTTGCCTTTTGAATATACACTCACCGGCCACTTTGTTAGGTACACCTTCAACAAGGTACTGGAAATATTCCTCAGAGATTTTGGTCTATATTGACACAATAGATGTCAATATAGTTGCTGCAGATTTGTCGGCTGCACATCCATAATGCGAATCTCCCATTCCACCACATCCCAAAGGTGCTCTATTGGTGCGTTATCCTGCTGGAAGTAGCCATCAGAAGATGGGTACACTGTGGTCATAAAGGGATGGACATGATCAGCAACAATACTCATGTAGGCTGTGGTGTTGACACGATGCTCATTTGGTACTAATGGGCCCAAAGTGTGACAAAGAAAATATCCCCCACACCATTACACCACCACCAGCCTGAACCTTTGATACAAGGCAGGATAGATCCATGCTTTCATGTTGTTGATGTCAAATTCTGACCCTACCATCCGAATGTCGCAGCAGAAATCGAGACTTACCAGACCAGGCAATGTTTTTTCATTCTTCTATTGTCCATTGTCTGGCACCCGCAACCATGCCTACCGTGACATTCAAAGTCACTTAAATCCCCTTTCTTCCCCATTCTGATGCTCGGTTTGAACTGCAGCAGATTGTCTTGACCATGGCTACATGCCTAAATGCATTGAGTTGCTCCCATGTGATTGGCTGATTAGACATTTACGTTAATGAGCAGTTGGACAGGTGTACCTAAAAAAGTGGCCGGTGAGTGTATATGTTGCAAAAATCTGTTTATTTTCGGATTTGTGGTATTTTCTAAATTATGGAGTAATAGAGATTCTAAAAGTTCAAAAGCCTAAAAGTCAATATAAATAATTACCTCTAATGTCAAAAAAACTACATGAATTTTGAACCTAACTTCATTCAGTGTATGTAAATTAGCAAATATTAAATGAGATATTGCCTCTAAATAAAAAAATTTAAAAACTTGTTGCCAAAAAACCTATGCCATTATTAATGTAATCAATCAACTGGGGAATAACGGTGATAACTAATACATTTTATTACCCTATTTTCCTACAATGTCTTAAATTTAAATCATACAGTGCTTTAAACCCCAAATGTGTCGTGATTTAATTACTGAAAGCACATACTGTACAGAGGTAGACAGAAGTGCATGTGATTTGGAGTGTTAACACTAATCTGTCCTGATACATCCTAGAGAGTGCTTTTTGCACTTTGTCAATATGCAGTAACACGGGCATAGTGAGTGTTGTGTGCATTCCCGAAATCTCAACACAAGTGCCCACAGGAGACGCATTTGAGATGCGTGTCCAGATATAAACAGCCAGGACCCTGCTTACACCTGCTGTGAAGATGAGTTTTTGTCAGACTGATAACAAGTGGACTATTCTAAATACCATGACTGTCAAACTCAGTTCCTGCAGGGCCGCAGCTCTGCACAATTTAGTTCAAACCCTAATGAAACACATCTGATCAAACTAATTGAGTCCTTCAGGCTTGTTTGAAACCTACAGGTAAATGTGTTGAAGCAGGGTTGGGATCAAAACGTGCAGTGTTGCGGCCCTCCAGGAACTGGTTTTGACATAGATGGTCTAAACAAATGTAAATGCTTATGTGGCTGAATGCATTCAAACACTGGGAGATTCATTGGATGTATGTGCCTAAGCCTATGTTTTTGCAAAATAGGTCAAATTTGTTGCTCCGGGTATGTTACATTGCATGTTTTAGATCCACTAGAGGGCGCTGTCTACATTTGTGCAAATCTGAAATGCATTACTATGGGTACATTTTGTTGTGCATTTCAGATACATGTTCTCCTTCTACATGGGTTGTTGCTAGAAGGGATACAGCTGTGGCCAGAAGTTAACAAGAATTATTTATATTATTTATTAAATGATCCAATAATTTTATTTAATTAATGTCTAACCCCACCCCAATCCTAAACTCAACCTTTACAGTAATGTAAAAAGAGTAATTATACATACAGTACATGAGTATTATTCATATTATTAATTAAATTACAGATTAAATTGCATTTTATTAATATTTATTCCTACCCCAACCCTCACAGTGCCATAAAAATAGTATACATTGTCACAAAAATTATTCTATATTAATGTTTGTTTGTTTGCTTTATTTATAGAGCACATTTAAAAACAACAGATGTTGACCAAAGTGCTTTACAAAAAGACCAGCATACAAATCTATACATTTATATAAACAAGTAAAATATGTAAAACAGATTAAAATTAATTAATAGCAATCAAAAAGCAAGAGACAAAAGATGATTTTTATAAATGAGACTTAAAAGCACCAAGGGAAGAGCATGACCTAATATGTAAAGTCATACCATTCCACAGACGAGGGGCTGTGACAGAAAAAGCCCTGTCACCTCTTGATTTTAACCGTGATTTAGGAACATAGTGGAAACTTTTGTCCCGACCTGATTGGCCTCAATGAAGTATGCCAGTGAAGAAGCTCACCGATGTAAGTAGGTGCCAGACCATTCCAACCTTTAAAAACAAATAACAATAACTTGTACTGAATCCTAAATTGGACTGGGAGCCAGTGAAGGGTTGATAAAACTGGTGAGATACTAGAAAAATTTTTTGTCCCACTTAAATGTGCGTTAATGTGCGCATACAAAGCTGTATCCCTTCTAGACTTTAACTTGTGCACAGCCATGGGAAGGCAGGGATTGTCATACAGATCACCTAGCAACCCACTAACATAAATCCTTCCCTAAACTCAACTAATAGTGTTTTCGAAAGCAAACGTAAGAGAAAAGTACACTGCAATCACACAATTTTACCTTAATTTTACACTGCTTTTATCTTTTTTGTGGAACCGTGCTTCATAAGACTAACCCAATCTCTACACTGTACATAGTAAGCTACCAAGCAAACTAACCAAGCCAGAAAATAGACGCTGTTAAGTTGTTTATTTGGTGTTGTACAAAGAACTGCACAAAAATAATCCTTTATTTGTTGATAATGTATCCCTGTAAATATCATTAGTGCGAAAAGGAACAAAAGTCGTTTGCATTATACTGCCCCCTCGTGTTCATTTTACCTAGACACTGCAGTCAAATGTTTAATTAAATAATTTTTTGTTTTTTTATTGGATTTTATTGGTTGAAAAAAAACATGATCCATATGGGACATATGTGAAAAAGCAGGGCATTCATATTGCACTGCACCAAAACACATGGAATACGATTAAAATTGTCCACATCCTTGTCATTTCATTCCTGCTTGCTTGTACTGTAAGCCGCATAACTTTAATTCTGACTTTCGGGAGTAAAAATGGATGTAGAGTGTAACAGAAAAATAAGAAATCCAAACACAGTTGGTCACAAGATATGCATTCGAACATATGTTATTGTCAGGTGGAGACAGTAATGCATCTAGGCTGACCGCTTCATGATTGGATCACCTGAGATGGATATTGGTACGGGGGTGTCAGCCTAACCAGACAAAATTGAATTTCTATGTACTGCACGTATCTAAAATGGATTATAACAACAGTGCAGTTTGTTGTAAGGTGGTGGCATATTGCTGTGGGGCTCCATATCAGCTTAAAACAACTTCAGCTGTGCATTTGTTCTGGAAATAATTGCACATCTTAAGAGATGTTCATCAGCTAATCAGAAGCAGAAGTTGCTGCAGATTTTTCAGTATGGTGATTTATTTCCAATTGAAATTAGTATTTTGGAGTGGGGATTTATTTCTTTTTACTTTATTCCAATATTATCTGGATGCAGACTTGAATTTGCAAACTGAGACTGCATATCTCAATGTCAGACACAATGCACTCAATGGAGCTAGTGACATCACTGTGAATGGTTAGGTAATAACCATAAATTTTAAATTTAAATTTTTTTTAAACCATTTTTAAGTCAAAATTATTAGCCCCTTTAAGCTATATATTTTTTTGATAGTCTACAGAACAAACCATCGTTATACAATAACTTGCCTAATTACCCTAACCTGCCTAGTTAACTTGATTAACCTTGTTAAGCCTTTAAATGTCACTTTAAGCTGTATAGAAGTGTCTTGAAAAATATCTAGTCAAATATTATTTACTGTCATTAAGGCAAAGATAAAATAAATCAGTTATTAGAAATGAGTTATTAAAACTATTATGTTTAGAAATGTCTTCTTTAAACAGAAATTGGGAAAAAATTTAACAGGGCAGCTAATAAATCAGGGAGGCTAATAATTCTTCAACTGTACATTTGATCGATTTACAAAAAACTACAGTAATTTGAGTTGTGAATATGTCATCATAACTTACTGGAGGTGATGTTTCAGATTTTTTGTGTGGATCTGACATAGTTTGATCCTTTGTTTTTATTGACGTTAACGTTTGCATTCAACTACTCACAATAAACGCCAGTCTGTCAGAAATCGCGCTACAAAAAAACACTGCATGTCATGTGACTTAACCGAAGCACATCATTGGCTACACTTAGGTCTTCTCTTTCCAACACATAAAAAAATGTTGGTCTTAAAGAAATAGTGGCAGGGAAATGAACATAAATATCATGTTGCCATATGGCAACACCATGCGGTAGAGGGTAAAATAACCCCATAGGCCCATACTATAATCCTTATTATTGTTACAAAAAGTCAAGAGTGATTAAGTGTCTTTTGTTGTTTGGTTAACAGTTTTAGTCACTTTAAGTTTGAATGCACAAAAAAAGCGATTCATTGGATTTACTAAATTATTTTAAGGTAAGTGGTTGCAAACAATTGGGCTGAATTTAAACGAACTAATTCAATTTAGTAATGTTCAACTTAATTTGTTTGTTTAAATTCAGTCCATAAAAATAGTTTGCAACCACTTACCTTAAAAAAATGTAAATAAAATGAATCATTTTTTTCAGTGTAGCCAATGGCTATGCAGATGGTGGTTAAACTTTTCAATTAATATGTAGATCACATGCATCGTTAATTGGCATTGTTTGTACATATTATCTATCAACAATGATCTATTACAGCCCTAATACCAATGATATCTCACAGCAATTTGTAACATTTGAATTTGTTGGCTAATTTGTATGAATTTGTATAATCTAATTCATAAAATTTAGTACTATTTGCTCATCCCCATATTGACGGTTAGATTTAGGGGTGGAGGTTAGTGTATGCCTCTTTAAAAATCATAGATTTTCTCATGACTAAACTCATATGAACTTGTACGAATTAGCCACTAAACTGACAAAATGTGAAAAAGTTTGTTTCCTCATGAGATCAGGCTGCTAATACTCAGAGAACAGCAAGAATAATGATTCCATTGCAGAAACGTTTGTTTACCTCATACCTTTAAAATAAGTTGAAGTACTTAAGAATTATATGAAATATGTGGCAGTACTGTATAAATAGTAACAAATAAACTACAAAATAACACACTAGCATTACTACTAATTCTGAATGGCTTTGAACATGGACCTACTGTATATAAAGACCTTTGGAAACAATGTGGTAAACCATTTGTACATTTTTGTTCCTGATTATTATGAGTTATTTTCCACATCTAAGGAGAAAGTGCCCTTCTCTGCATCTCTTCTGTCGTTGATTACCTACGGATGCTTTCCTTCTCTGGTTGCTAGGTTTTGTGTGCCTTTTTTTCCAGTGACTGGATTTCAGTGTTTGCTTAGTGTGTATTCGCTATTTATCTGTCTAGTATTGCTGACAGTTATTATAGATATACCTACTAATTTTTCACTCTTCTCCTTTGAGACATGAAGCCTTTTTTGCCTCTTTCTTTAGTCTATATTAATTTAAATATGTGATTCTATAGAAGTCTGATAACATGTTGTCAAATAATAGTACAGTATTGTCATTGGTGCCAATAACCTAGTGGTTTAGTGCATTGACACATAGCATTAAGGATCCTTTGCCGAAATCTTTCCCACTCTCTCTGCTTCACACATATTTTTGTCTCCACTCTGTATTGTCATTTTTAGATATATAATCTTTTTTATAAATATAATACACATTTTAAGTAAGGGTTTATAAATAAGTCCTGCACATTGGAGCTTTTTGACAAAAATGATGATGATAATAATCCATTTTCCTTGAGAATCAAACCAGCATGCTAAAATGATTTCTCCAAGATCATTTGACACTGAATACTAAAATGATAGCTGCTGTAATGGTGAAATAATAGTTTAAACGAACAGTATTTATCTGAAAAGGAAAGCTTTTTTCAGCATGAACATGTTGTAACATAATACTCTACCATCTTTTATTTTTTGAAAGAAATTAATACTTTCGTTTAGTGAAAAGAAAGGCAAAAAAAGATGACACAGTGGCTCAGTGGTTAGCACTCTCGCCTCAGAGCAAGAAGGTTGCTGGTTCGAGTCTTGAGACAAGTTGGCATTTCTGTGTGGAGTTTACTTGTTCTTCCCGTGTTCATGTGGATTTCCTCCGGGTGCTCTGATTTCCCCCACAGTCCAAAAGCGTGCAGTATAGGTGAATTGTTTCCCACTACTGGGTTGCAGCTGGAAGGGCATTCACTGTGTAAAACATATGCTGGATTTCAAATACTGTATTGAAATTGTTTATATATAATATTTTTTTTAAATATTATACAAATGTTAAGCAAGGGTTTATAAATAAGCCTTTTTTGACAAAAAATTATGATATTATAAAAGGGGAAAAGTTTGTAAATACAGAAACAAAAAATAGGAGCGCAAACAAAAGTAGCTTCAGGGCTAAAATGGTAGCTGCTGTAAATATTTGTGAAATAATAATTTAAACTAACAGTATTTATCTGATACTGAAAGCTTTTTTCAACATGAAACTACGATCTTTTATTTTTTGAAAGAAATTAATACTTTGATTTAGTAAAAAGGAAAGCAAAAGAAAAAACAAAAGCTACATAAAAGACATTTATAATGTTGAAAAATCATTCTATTTTAGATCAATTCAGTTTTTTCATGAATGAATGATCAACATTGATAATAATAAATCTATTTAACAGCAAATTAACAAATTAGAATGATTTCTATACTGTAAAACCCCAAAAAGTTAAGGTAAGTCAAACCGTTTGAGGAAACCAATTGCAACAAACCATTTAAGTTCAAAAGCTAATCCTAATGAGTACTGTGAACGAAGCAATATCAACACAGTAAAACCCAATAAATGAAGAGAACTCAAACCAACTGAGTACTGTAAAACCCAATAAGTTAAGGCAACTCAAACCGTTTGAGGAAACCGATTGCTACAAGCCATTTGAGTTAAAAAACTAATCTATATGAGTACTGTGAACTTACTCCATTTAAGTAATGAGGTATTTAATTAGCTCATTACCTTCAACACTGAGTTCAAAACTCTTTTCAAATGAGTAGAATTAACTTTCAGTCAATTTTGAGTTAACTACACTCGTTTCATTTGATAAAGTTGGGTTTTACAGTGTAAAGGATCATGAGACACTGAAGACTGGAGATATGATGCTGGAAATGCACAGGTCTAAACAGCATTTAAAAAAAACAGAAAACAGTTACTTTAAATTGTAAAAATCTCACAAAATGTCACAATTTTTGCTGTATTTTAGCTATATTTAAATAAATCCACCTTCTCTTACTTTCTCCTCTTTCTCTCTCTGTCTGTTCAGAGTTTAATAGCTAGACAAATTCCTAACATTCTGTGCATCAATAGTGACAAACATTATGCGATGATAAGTGTGTATTGATGTTTTCTCTGACCTGTTAAGGACTTTGAGGCTTTGTAAAAAAGCAGCTGTATAGGACTGTAACCCTGATTGACCGTCTTGTTCTGTGTTTGTGCTTGTTTATGCTGATTGAAGTATCTTGTGGTGCTTTTTCTTCTCTGTTTGTCTGACCGGCTTTATTCTCTCTGTCTCTCAGCTGGAATATACTGCTCGTCTGGACTTCCTATGGCGTGTGCAGGCGAAGGAAGAGATAAATGAGATGCGAGAGCTGCGTGAGCACAATGAGAACATGCTCCGGAACATTCTTCCCAGCCACGTCGCTCGCCATTTCCTGGAGAAAGACAGAGACAATGAGGTAGAGAGACAGATTCACTCCTTCAGTCTGACAGGGAAAACATGGCAGCACTTAGACAGCAAGAACATGCGAGGAGATGATGAATCACTGCCACTTTCACTCTCTGGCCTCTTAATTAGCATGACAGTCAACTCTCTTTAAAACAGCTTCAGCTGCGCATGTCAAAACCAATTAAAATATATGCATAAATCACTAATGAGTATGCATGACAAAAGTAAATCAATCATATTTGGTAAGGTCAGTGACCTCTGAAAAAAAATGGTGTAGATTTTAGTTTCAATGAAAGTTGAAATTAAAAAACTAAAATGCTTCCAATAATCATTGATTTATTTTGCTTTGAAAAATAATATGTAGCTCCAATTAGCATACCTCTCAACCCTCCTGTTTTTCCCAGGATTCTCCCGTATTTTACAATTCTATCCCGCTATCGTCCTGTAAAGGTATTTTCCCATATTTCTCACGTATCTTTCTGTAAAGGGTGGCAATAAACATTAAAGAGCCGATCCTCCTATACACAAACCATACCGCCGAACCACCAGGGGATGCCCCTTGCTCTTAAATGTGAATCTGTTCTGTGCTTTAATTTTATTTAGGCATGAGAATACTTTAAAATAATTATAAAAACGTCGGGATTTCCTTCCCTATGAAATTCTTAAAACAGTCAGTTCATGTAGCAGTGCATAACTGTCAGACGGGCTTCATAGTGATAAATAGACGCTGTTTTTCAAATGGAATCTGTACACACGATTGGAAGCAGAGCGAAAGTGGACACTCTGGGTTTTGGGTGCATGTTTGAACCGACATATACACATAATAATAATAACAATAATAATAAGTAATTAGTAATAATAAATGAATAAAGTAATATAGTAATAATAATAATATCTAAACATGTCCATCTTGGTGGGTTTTCTTTCAAACAACAAATGTTTGTCTTAAATGAGCATAAAATGCTAGGAAAGCAATGCAATGCTTTCCCTATAGATGTGTGCATTTTTAAAGTGATACCTCTGTTATTTAATGTGATCAAAAAATCCAAATTTAAGATTTATAATGCCCCAAGTCTAGGGGAAAACAACATGGGCATAATAAATGGGAAAAAAAATGTTGTGGGTGATGGATTTCTCAAACAAAAAAAACTTAATGCAAAAGATCCCCTTCAGTCGACAGCCAAACTCGGGCACTCAGTTGAGAGTAATTGAATAGATTTATTGTATAGTTTAAATGAGCATCTCTTCAAGGTGGCCATAGGCCAAAATAACAAATAAAAAGAATCTACAAAGTAAATGAACTAAATTACCTATAAATATGTAAAGAAAAATACAGGAAGCTTACCTTCGTCCCTAAAATAAACAAAGTCAAATGTGACAAATAAATTGGTAGGCCTCCCCTACAAGCTCAAACTCTCAAAAAGTTGCGAGCATACATGAACAGTTGTACAAGACTAAAGGTTGGTCATCGGCCGGAGGGGTAGGGAAAATCCAGGAGCTCTCTACTCCCTGCAACCGTTGTACCACAAATGAGCTCCCTGAACCCTGCCGGAAGTTCCCTTTTATAGGTCTCCGCGGCCAGCAGTCAATCAGAGCTTGGATCAAGTTAGAATGGGAGCCTATGGAATAACAGAAAACAACAAAAGAAGGCAGGAAAAAGAGAAAGACACATGCAATGCGCAACAAAAAATAAATAAATAAACTTTAGTGGTAACAGATTCATTCACTGCTCTTTAATCAGAATGTTTAAATTGTACAGTGAAGAAAAGGTTATTGAGATTTGATAATTAAATTTCTTTATAATAGCTATTAATTTTAATAGACTGAACTGTTTGCTAATTTATTTGCAGCTTTTTCTAATGGATACTATTATTCTATCCTTTGTAAATAATAATAATAGTAATACTAAAACATATTACTGACCATTTCAACTGTTTATTTACATTGAAACAGCTCCAGATGAACATATTTAGTTTGTTTTGTTTTTTTGTTTTTGTTTTTGTTTTTTTGTTTTTTGGGGGGGGGGGGGGGGGGGGGGGGGCAATTATCATTTTATTTCGTAGCTTTAAAAAATCTTTTTTTTTACAGTGTAGTTCTGTTATGATACTGAACGCTATATCTTTACTATTGCAAAACTTAACAAGTCATCTGGAATGTTCTGTATAAATCTGTATATTGACCAGGGGTTCCCAGATTTTTCCCAACGACAATATTTTATATTCCTTTATTCATTTGCTTAATTTCAATATTACCTCACCTAATGTGGCAAGCTGGCCACTCGGAGGTTATCCTTAATTTTTTTTTCCTCCTTTTTTTCTTATTCCTTTGCCCTTTCTTTTGATTTTGCAGGCAGTGTGTGTGTGTGTTTGTGTGCTCTGTTGTCCTGACGCGACTCCTCAGTTTATTTCTGGAATGTTCCGCTGTCAGTCAATCAGACAATAGGGAGGCTAAATAATGGAGCTTTATAACTCACGGATAAAAAATGCATTCATTAAGCCTGTGTGTGTGTGTGTGTGTGTGTGTGTGTGTGTGTGTGTGTGTGTGTGTGTGTGTGTGTGTGTGTGTGTGTGTGTGTGTGTGTGTGTGTGTGTGTGTGAGTGTATTGAGTTGCTTTAATTATCCCATTCATTTATAATCAGGTGGAGTATTAAGGCATGATTTAACTGGTGACACTAAATGTGTATGTGCCTATCTGTAAGTGTGTGTGTCTGCGCTTGAGTGTGTGAACCATAATTTACGTCACCATCTGCTATTATTAAGATGAGAAAATTATCCCTCCTTCCTCACACACATACACACACACACAGAAATGCTGCCAGTCTTGAAGGGCACTGCTGCAGTCATTTGGTTTAGTGTCCAAGACTTATTTAGTGTATGATTACCCGTTTTCTGCACTTGTCATCAACAGTAGCTGACTTTTTTCCCAAATACGGTCAGTCAGCAGTATCGGCATGTGTTGATGACTTCATGCGTCATTAGGGTGTCTCAGTGAGGTGCTGAATGTTTAGGCCATATTTAACCTGCTGTAATATTGGCCATACTATTGATCACAGCTCTTTTTTTATAGCGGATAGTAGCTCTTTGCATGCATTAGAGTAGTGTTTCTCAATCACGTTTCTGGAGGACCATCAACACTGCATGTTTTGGATATCTCCTTCGTCTGTCACACCTATTACAGGTCTTTCAGTCTGTGCTAATGAGCTGAAGATCTGAATCAGGTGTGTTTGGTTTAGGAGACATGGAAAATGTGCAGAGCTGGTGGTCCTCCAGGAACATGGTTGAGAAACACTGCATTAGAGCTTACATATAGTAGGTATTAAGTTAGAAGCTTGAGGAATGTTACATAGTGTGTGTGAGGCCTGATCTTAACCATGTGTTATATAGAAAGATTGTATTGGACAATTTGTCATCCACATCAAATTAAATGTATTTTTATATGTTTTATGTACATAGAAAGCATAATAAATGCAAGTAAACTTTCTACTTATTCTAACCTTATTAATATATTTAAAAGAAACATGAAACTGATCTTACAAATTTTTATTATATTGAAAATGATTGTTGTTGCAACACTTCTTTGTTATAATGGTGATACATTCTATAAAAAATATACATTTTAATTTTTACGTCCATATTATATTATATTATATTATATTATATTATATTATATTATATTATATTATTCATTCATTTTTTTTTTGGCTTAGTCCCTTTATTAATCTGGGGTCGCCACAGCAAAATGAACCGCTAACTTATCCAGCATGTTTTTACGCATCGGATGCCCTTCCAGCTTCAACCCATCATTGGGAAACATCCATACACACTCATTCACACTCATACACTACGGACAATTTTTAGCGTACCCAATTCACCTGTACTGCATGTCTTTGGACTTGTGGGGGAAACTGGAGCACCTAGAGGAAACCCATGTGAACACGGGCAGAACATGCAAACTCCACACAGAAATGCCAACTGACCCAGCCGAACCGGCTCGAACCAGCGATCTTCTTGCTGTGAGGCGACAGCACCTACCTACTGCGCCACCGCGTTGCCCTATATTATATTATCATTCATTCATTCATTTTCTTGTCGGCTTTGTCCCTTGCGGGGTCGCCACAGCGGAATGAACCGCCAACTTATCCAGCACGATTTTACGCAGCGGATGCCCTTCCAGCCGCAACCCATCTCTGGGAATATATTATATTATATTATATTATATTATATTATATTATATTATATTATATTATATTATATTACATTATATTATATTATATTATATTATATTATATTATATTATATTATATTATATTATATTATATTATATTATATACACTCACTGGCCACTTTTTTAGGTACACCTTACTAGTACCGGGTTGAACACCATTTTGCCTTCAGAACTGCCTAAATCATTCATGGCATAGATTCAACAAGGTACTGGAAATATTCCTCAGAGATTTTGGTCCATATTGACACGATAGCATCACGCAGTTACTGCAGATTTGTCGGCTGCACATCCATGATGCAAATCTCCCTTTCTACCACATCCCAAAGGTGCTCTATTGGATTGAGTTATGGTGACTCTGGAGGCCATTTGAGTACAGTGAACTCATTGTCATGTTCAAGAAAGCAATCTGAAATGATTCTCGCTCTATTACATGGCGCATTATCTACATTATCCTGCTGGAAGTAGCCATCAGAAGATGAGTACACTGTGGTCATAACGGCATGGACATGGTCAGCAACAATACTCAGGTAGGCTGTGGTGTTGACACAATGCTCAGTTATAACAAATGGGCTCAAAGTGTTCTAAGAAAATGTCCCCCACACCATTACACCACCACCACCACCAGCCTGATCCATAGACACAAGGCAGGATGGATACATGCTTTCATGTTGTTGACCCCAAATTCTGTCCCTACCATCCGAATGTCGCAGCAGAAATCGAGACTCATCAGACCAGGCAACGTTTTTCCAACCTTCTATTGTCCCATTTTTATGAGGCTGTGCGAATTGTAGCCTTAGTTTCCTGTTCTGAGCTGACAGGAGTGGCACCCGGTGTGGTTTTCTGCTGCTGTAGCTCATCCGCCTCAATGTCTGACGTGTTTTGCATGCAGAGATGCTCTTCTGCATACCTCGGTTGTAACGAGTGGTTATTTGAGTTACTATCAGCTCGAACTAGTCTGTCCATTCACCTCTGACCTCTGGCATCAACAAGACATTTGCGCCCACAGAACTGCCACTCACTGGAAATTTTCTCTTTTTTGGATCATTCTCTGTAAACCCTAGAGATGGATGTGCAAGAAAATCCTAGGAGATCAGCAGTTTCTGAAATACTCATCTGGCACCAACAACCATGCCACATTTAAAGTCACTTAAATTCTTTCCCATTTTGATGCTTGGTTTGAACTACAGTAGATCGTCTTGACCATGTCTACATGCCTAAATGCATTGAGTTGCTGCCATGTGATTGGCTGATTAGAAATTTGCATTAATGAGCAGTTGAACAGGTGAACCTAATAAACTGACCGCTCAGTGCACATGTTGCATATTACTGTATATACAAATGTAATAACTGAATATTTTTTCAGATTTTTATTTCTAATTTAGTCAGATTTTTTTAAATTACTAAATGAACATGAGAAATATATATTATGAATATATATTACTATAAATATTATTAGAGACCATTTAATTGTGGTCATGTCATTGGCCCATGAACATTTTCTGCTTGTTATCAAACTATTTCGTAACTGTAACAAGAGGCAATGCAATCATAACTTAATGTTTAAACAGCTATCATAGTGTTATTTATCATTATGTGGCTCTTTTTGGTTACTCGGAAGCTATAGAAATTAAAAATGTAAAACAGGAATTACACTGGGACCATTGCTTTTGTTTACATCCCTCAAAATAGTCTATAAAAAATATAAGCAACAAAAATGTATTTTTACCATTTAAGTTTTATTGCTCTTATGAATTGTCTATTTGTTGTAATCATACATATTCAGACGAATATGGTTTGTCATTACAGTATATATAAAATATCAGATGCATCTGTTTTGCCTTACACTCAAAACAATCATGTGTGTTACATATTAAGCAACACTGCCCTCTTGTGGAGAGTTTTTAAAAAGTCAACATATTCTGCATAAACATGCATTGGACTGCGGTTCTGAAGTTCATTAGAGCCGCATTTCACTGTTGATTTAAATCTCAGTTGTGTGACATGAAACTGGACTCATCTGAAGTTTCTGTTGTGTGATCCTCTTCTAGGAGCTCTACTCGCAGTCATATGACGCGGTGGGAGTGATGTTTGCCTCCATTCCAGGCTTTGCTGATTTTTACTCTCAGACGGAGATGAATAACCAGGGCGTAGAGTGTTTGCGGCTGCTCAACGAGATCATCGCTGATTTTGATGAGGTCAGAATCCTGCCAAAACACAAACTCTTTCGATATTTACTCACCTACAGTTGAAGTCAGAATTATTAGCCCCCCTGAATTATTAGCCCCCCTGTTTATTTTTTTCCCCAATTTCTGTTTAACAGAGAGAAGATTTTCTCAACACATTTCTAAACATAATAGTTTAAATAACTCATTTCTAATAACTGATTTATTTTATCTTTTCCATGATGACAGTAAATAATATTTGATTAGATATTTTTCAAGACACTTCTTTACAGCTTAAAGTGACATTTACTGTAAAGGCTTATCTAGGTTAATTAGGTTAACTAGGCAGGTTAGGGTAATTAGGCAAGTTATTGTATAATGATGGTTTGTTCTGTAGACTATCGGGGGGAAAAAGTTGCTTAAGGGGGCTAATAATTTTGACCTTAAAATGGATTTAAAAAATTAAAAACTGCTTTTATTCTAGCCGAAATAAATCAAATAAGACTCAAATATTGTCAGACATACTGTGAAAATTTCCTTGCTCTGTTAAACATCATTTGTAAAATATTTAAAAAAGAAAAAAAATTAAAAGGGGGCTAATAATTCTGACTTGAACTGAATATGTTGCTAAAAATTCAACGACAGTTCACTATGATCAAAAAGATACATCACACCTGCTCAGAAGCTGCTGATGAAAGTTTAATACTGCATATGTACCATAGCCTGTGGTATTTAAAGACTGTGATTCTGCACAGCTGCTGGGGGAGGAGAGATTTCAGGACATCGAGAAGATTAAGACCATCGGCAGCACGTACATGGCTGTGTCAGGACTGTCTCCTGAGAAACAGGTATAAAAACACACACACATGTACTTGTTTATGTGGTTTATGAGGACACACAATTGTATAATGCCATGGGTATGACCTAGTTGTGATCGATTAGGGTGGTTTATGAGGACATGCCTTGTGTCCTCATAATTCAAAATACTTAAAATCGTACTTAATGGGGTTTTTTGACATTTAAAATTTGCCACTGGTTTACCGTGAGCGTTGGGTTTAGGGGTAGGGGTAGGTAAAGCCATATAATCACCAGTTTTTACAGTCTAAAATACATTGTGCCTAAGGAGAGGCCTCGTAAAACATATATACAAGTACGCACACTCAGACACCCCTTTACAAACTAAAGCTGTGTCTGAAAATGCTCCCTATAGTGCACTTTAGAGGATGTAGGCCATTTTGTAGCAAATAAATTAACATTCCCTGCATTCACTACTTTATATCCACAATCTATGTCATTTGTTGTACATCTCATGTACACTTGTTGATGTCCCTATTCTCAAAATCCAAAGCCAGATGGCAATGTGTGTAAAAGAAAAAGAAATATGGTGAATGACAACACTAGCGGCAGTAATTTATTCTCATTTTATGCCAAGATTACATCAGGAAATTCCTGAAGAATAGTCTTGATAATTCAAAGGTTGATAGTTCAAGTGTGTAGCATCTGCGTTAGATTTGATCGCCACATGGGTCAAGTTTTCTGATAGTTTAAATTTTTTTGAAAAGCCTAGTTTTTCGAAACTAGTCCTAGGATTTTCAGCTGATCTAAACCTATTTGTGTAGAACAGTTCTGTGGTGAGGGACTCTAGAAAGGAAATTTCTATTCATATTCATGATGACATGCTAAAATGTTTAAAGCAAGCAGGGGCCACTTTGACTAAAATGCTGATAAATCTTGATTGGAATGAGATATTTACATCAATCGTAGTACATAACATTTTATCTTGCTCCCAGTAGAAATATTGCAGAGTTTAACCACATGGTGATGCTAGAACAGGAAAAAACATTTAAAAATCTGTATTTATGCAACTGTTTGTTTGATTGAATAGAAAAATAGCCATGCAGTGTCTTTGTCCAAGCACCATAAATGTAAAGGAGAATAGTGGCATATCATGAAAAACATGGCTGCCATAGGCCAACCAGTTTGGGTCTCTATTCTGCAAATGTAACTCTAGAGAAATTCTATTAACTTGTTTGACCTAAAAAAAAAACCCAACACAATCAAGATTGACTTCTTGTGTCACACACAGTGTATCAAACACACAATATTCATATCAAATGTGAAATCTCCTCATCCTAAAGTATTACTCTCTTAACCAAAATAATTGACTTCACTAGAAAACTACATCGAAACCTGTTGCCTTAAACCACTCAAAGTTTTTGAAACTAAACAGCACTAATTGAATTCATATAGAACTGCATAGAGGCTTATGTAACTGTATATGATAATTCAACTAGGGCTGTTAGGTTTTATTTTGTTAAAGGGCAACAGGTTTCCTCACAATTTTCTAGTAAAGTAATCTATTTGGGTTAAGAGGGTAACAATTTACAATCACAGTACTTGAATAATGATGTATTAATATGTAAACTAAACATTACTTTATTATGAACTAATGATGAGTTAATGCGTGCACTAATCATGAACTAACTTAAACTACAGCATAAATCACAAGAATTCATTTGTGGATAACGGCTACCTTAATGACTTTTTACATGCTTGTTTGTTAATTAATGTAATAATTACTACATTAGTTTATGCTTAATTTAACTATCATGAACTGATGATATGTTAATGTATAATTATGACTTTACTTGGAGGGGCACATCATCATAAACCCATTTTTAACTACTCCTGAACTCCTTATGCACGTCCGTAGTGCGTTTACACTCAATAACAATAGAAGTGTTCTGTCGACATCAACATGAACAGTTTGTGATGTCCCCCTCAAAGTAAAGTCATGTCCCCCTCCAAATAAGTCATGATATAATTATACATTAACAGCTCATGAGTTCATGTTGGTTACATTTAGCTTAAACTTAAATGTTAATTAACAAGTAACTAACAAGTAATTAAAGTAGCTGTAGTTAAAGTTAGTTCATGATTAGCGCGTACCCTAACTCATCATTAGTTCAAAATAAAATAATGTTTAGTTTACATGTTAATACATCATTATTCATGTAGTCTTAGGAGTGTGTGTCTGAGAACTAATTGTGGCAGCCTGTTTAGCTATTATTTGTGGTACAAATCTCTGGATTGCCTATATTAAATAAATAAAAAGTTGCATTTGGCAAGCTATAACAGGGTCATTTTAAAAATGTGAATGACCAAATATACTCAAAAGCCTACTCCAGAGCTCAAAGCAAAGGTGGTTATACATTATAAACATTTAAAATAAGAAATGCTGTATTTTAATGGCAAATTACCTGTAAATGACTGAAATTATATTATGTATGATTTAGATTAGGGCTGCACCATATTGGAAAAAACAGATATTGCAATAATTAGCTTTTCTGCGATTATATATTGCTATATTAATGTCATTTCACAAGATGATTTAAACAACTCATAGGAAAGGAAAGAATTCATAATTTTACATTGTGATAATTTTGTAGGGAGTGTATTTATTACAATGTTGAGCAAACAAATTACAAGCATAACTGAATACAATAAAACAAAGATACAAATTAAATACTGTGTTAACATTTTAACAGTATTAAAAGAGTTCTTTATTAGGAGTTAAAATATAAAACAGCAATGTAATTGTCACGGTCTCGTCTGGTGTTCCTCCGTCTGTTATGTCATGTGACTTCCCAGTGTTTTATCATGTGCTTCTATGATATTCCATGTGCTTTTGTTATGATCATGTGCTCCTTTGTTCTGTTTTCCCGCCTCTAGTTAGTTCCATGAGTTTCACCTGTGTTTATCCGCTGTGTGTTATTATGCCCCTTGTATTAATACCCCTGCATTTGTTTAGTTCCTGGTCGGGTCTACTTTGTCATTCCTGTGATTCCTGTGTGTATATGTACAGTGCCTGTAGTAAGTGTCTTTGTAAATAAATACGTGTTTTCGTGGTAATTCCGGTGCCTTTGTGAAAAGTTAATGCTTGATTGTGAGTCAAGACGTGACAGTAATGTACTTAAACAATATAATCATATAAAATAACACTGTGTAGTCTTCATTGTATTAACAAATACAATTAATCTGTTAAAGCTTCAAATTTGATCATTTATTGTGCCCAAATGGTTTAAATAAGCTTGAAATCTTACACATGCCTTAAAAATAAAATAGCTGTCTGTAGTAGGGTTAAACTTACCTATTTTTTACTGCTGTTAAACTATTTCCCAGGTAATTATAATCATAAATCAAGATTGCAGAATCTACAATGTGACTATTGCATATTTCGATAATGAAACGATATATTGTGCAGCCCTAATTTAGATGTGTATAGGCTATAGGATATGGGTTATCGGTATGTTCAAGCTGAAATGATCACCATCCAGATTCTCTCACTCACTTTCATCCCCTCTTTTGAGACTGCACTGTATAGAGATCAGTGAATGATTAAACAGTTGTGAACACAGCTCGACATGCTAAAGCGGAGATTATCTGATGTCTTCTTATCAATGTGTAGTGCCTGTAGTTTAAGATCTGTAAAAATGTTTGTGTACTAATCTTTCTATGTATGTGTGTTACCATAGCAATGTGAGGATAAATGGGGGCATCTGTGTGCGCTGGCCGATTTCGCCATTGCTCTGAATGAAAGCATTCAGGAGATCAACAAGCATTCATTTAACAACTTCCAGCTCAGAATCGGTGAGAGTCATTTCATCATTTAAACTCATGGCATTTAAAGACACACTTGAAAGTGACAATGGAGAGCAACAATGACTGACAGAAGCTTTTTATCAGCTCTGGATTCAAAACATTATGTTTCCATTGGCGTTCTCAATAGGCATTTCAAAAGAATAAAAAAAAAAACTCCTCTAAATTATTCCAACATTTGATTTAAAAAAAATTGGCTTGAAACATATAAGCAAAAAAAAATCTAAGGCTTTTAAAGGACTATTTATTGCAAAATACTTAAACATATTACACATATTTAAGCTGTTTGAGAGTGTCAGGAGACTTATGTCTATTGGAGTGCTTTGTGAGGGTGGGCAGTCACTATTGCTGTTTCCATTGTTACTCTTCTCTGATTGGTTTCTCAGGATCATGAGTGATGTAGTTTTTCACCATTCTTTTGTTTTAATTAAACTGTATTTTTAACTGAAGTGCACACCTACAAATATAAATTTGAGTTGTTATCTTTCAGTAAATGGTAACACTTGATAACAACTATACACTATGAATCATCTATTAAGCATTAGCAAATAGTTAATTCATTATCTGTTAACTCTACAGATTATTAACTCTACGTTAATAGATGTTAGTAAGCAGTTTATAATTGCAGATACAAATGCTCTATTCTTGACTTATAAGTAGGCCCACACGGAATCTGCGCGCGCAGAATTCCACAAATTTTTAGCCCATAATTAATTCTGTTTATTTACTTGAGTAAATGTGTGTAAATCTGAATTTATTCAGTTTTTAAATTACACATATTTCACATTTTAAGGTTTTAGTTATGAGACTCTCAAAATAATTCCTTAGAAATCCGCAGATTTTTACCAAAACTCTCCGCAGAAATTGCAAAAAACGTCTGCAGATTCCGTCTGGCCCTACTTATAAGCACATTTAAAATGTGCTTAAGGATTGTACTTTATTACTGATTTATTTTTCATCCCAATTAAGTATCGCATTATTTACAGATCATTTGTATTTAAGAGTAGTTGCTGTTTTTTAAGATCATTTAGAATGGGCAAGTAAATGGCTAATAAACTATTCAAATCAGCATTTATATATCTTATTATTCAGTCATTTACTAATAGTTAATTTGTATGTTAATAAATGCTTTATTAACTTAACTTCATCCAATTTTGTGACCTAATCTAGATCAAGGCTGGACTATCAGGTGAGGACTATTTATGCTTTATAAATCCCTCATAAATGACAATTAAATGCTTTGTATCAAATAAACAATAAATCGTTGCAGTCTAATCTAAAAAGTAAAATTACTGTGCAGTTTAAACATTCTTGAATAACAGGAGTGTCGAAATAAAACAACAATATAATAATTGAACAATATATTATGATACAACATTTCAGTGATATTCAACATTGTTTAAACGGCACAGTAATTTTATTTTAGTTAATATTGCAAAGATTTAGTTTTCATTTGATGCCGTTTCATTTGATTATATATTAAAATTAATAGAATTAATAAAGTTCTTTATTTTATTTTTTCCTGTTTAGAATATATCTTTAAATGAGCCTTTAATTGTCCTTTATAAGGGATTTACAAAGCACAAGTACAGTAGTCCTCACTTTAGATGAGCTCACAAAACTGGATGAAGTTGAGTTAATAAAGCATTTATCAGCATACAAATTAACTATTAGTAAATGCCTGAATAATAAGTTATATGAATTGTAATTTGAATAGTTTATTAATCATTTACTTGCGCATTCTGAATGATCTTAAAAAACAGCAACTACTCTCAAATAACTGTTTTGTAAATAATGCAATACTTAATTTAGTAATGAAAAAATAATAATTAACAAAGTATGAAAACACAATCATTAAGCGCATTTTAAATGTGCTTGTAAGTCAAGAATAGAGCATTTGTATCTGCTGTTATAAACTGCTTACTAACATCTATTAATGTAGAGTTAATGCTTAACAGATAATGAATTAACTATTTGCAAATGCTTAATAAATGATTCATAGTGTGTAATTATTATAAAGTGTTACCTTAATGACATATATATTTAAATGTAAAAATACATTGTTTTCAGGTAGAAAACTAAACTTTGCAAAAGTTCGAAGACTTGCAAAATAAACATTGTTTATTTTAAAAAAGTTATTTTAGATTCTAATAAATAGTTAACAATGTTTGTCTTGCACATTTTCTCTTTCAAACTGTGTTATTTAGTATTTATCTGATTTTTACTTTTCACTTTTTTACATTTGATAAAAAAAGTTAATTAATTCATTAAAAAAGCTGCAATCAGCCACAGTCAGTATTAAAAGTATTTAAAGATAAATTCCAATTTAAAGATTCATTAAATACATACATCTTTAAATGTACAAATTACATTGTTTTAGATAGAAAAGTAAACTTTGCAAATGTTTAAAGGCTAATATAAACATTATTTTAGATTTTAATAACTAGTTTATCATGTTTGTCTTGCAATTTTTCCTTCTCAAAAAATTTATTATTTTTTATATTTATTTTTTACTCATTAAATAAGCTATTGCTTCATTCTGTTATGCTTTTATCATTCTTTCATAGAGAGTATTGTTACATTCTCCATTTCTTGTTGGTTAAATTCTATTCGTTAACAGCAGTTTTTCTCAACCACGTTCTTGGATGGCCACCATCTCTGCACGTTTTCCATAGCTGTTTCTCAATTCCAAGAACATAAAGAACAGATTTGCATTTTAGTGGAGAGTGTGCTTGCCAAGTAACCTCGGAAGAAAGAACTCGGGAAACCATGAGAACACAGAACGCCTCCTTTGAAAAATGAAATGCTGCGTTCTTCCTGATGGTCACATGACCTTCACGTATTTTTAACGGAAAACTATTTAAACATTACAGCATTCATACAACGATTTATTGTTTTCCCCCTTTTCAATATATATAACATACACAAAAACCTTACAAATATACTTTGCACAATACAATTAAAACAGATTTTGATACGAATTTCAGCAAATAAACAACCTTAAAGTGTTTATGCTTTTATTTAGATTTTCATGGTAATGTTTACTTTCACCATCTCATATAGAAAAACTCATTTAGATAAATAAGTTATATCTCTGAATGTAATACACAGGTATATAATGCTGCACTTTCCACCCCCTTCATTCAGCCACAATGACTTCTGGGACTTTTCAAGTGAGTTTTGCGCTCAAGTCTGCATCCACGCATCCTCGATATCAAGAACACATCCGGAAACTTTCACGCGTCCTCCATTCTTGTGGTCTTGAGTTTTGGAACTGAACTTTGACAGTTGATGATGACGTTAGACGAGAGCATAAGATCGCTGAAGAAAGCATATTGAGAAACAGCCCATGTCTCCTTAACCAAACACACCTGATTCAGATCATCAGCTCATTAGCAGAGACTGAAAAACTTGTAATGGGTGTGACAGACAAGGGAGACATCCAAAACATGCAGTGTTTTAGACCTCCAGGAACGCGGTTGAGAAACACTGGTTTACATAATAGAAACCGACTACAGTGTGCTGTTACAGTGTGCTCTAGGATTATTTGCTTGTTAGATCTCTTTCATGCATATATGATCAACAGATACTCAGGTTAGCAAGCAAGATTATTAAGGACCACTCACATATTCTACGTTCAGCATTTGAATGGCTCTTCTCTGGACGACAGCTTCAGAACTGAGAAGGAGAGCCACCTTTGTTCCTAAAGCTATTTTGCTCCAAAATGTAACAATTTTTATTTTTAGATGATTTGAACCAAATTTACTTTTGTTGTTGTTTATTGTCATTTAATTACATTGTGTTTCTCAAAATGCCTCTGAATAAAAAAAAAAAAGTTTTTTGAATTTAAATTCATTAAAGGTCCTCTGAAGTGCTTCGAAATATGCATTTTTGTTCGATGTTGGGTGTAATCTCAAATAAAACACAAAGAGAGGGTGGGACATAGTGTAGCTCCTCCCCTTAAAAAAACAGATAATAACATTTTGTTTGACCTCAGCTCTGCCAACAATATCTGGATATTAGAAGCCAATATTCTCAACACTCAACAACGTTATGGAATCAGTCTGCCTAAAGAATGCACAATATTCACAGCTGAAGCCCATGCTTTACTTTTAGCTTTGGAATATATAGAAAATGTCCAACAAAAGAAATCTATCATTTTTACTGACTCCAAATCATGCCTCCAAGTTATGGATTCTTCAAAAAAATGATCATCCTTTGATTGATAAAATTTTTGCTGGGTTCCAGGACATGTTGGGCTTTCAGGAAGTGAGCGAGCTGATGCAGCTGCTAAGGATGCTTTGAAGCAAGTGGTGAACAAATGCCAAATTCCTCCATCAGACATGAGACCTTTTATCAATGTCCACATTTTAAACAAGTGGCAAGAGTAGTGGGACGCATTGGAAATTAATAAATTTCATGAAATACAACCTGAAATCTCACACAGAATTTTAAGACTAGATTTGATCAAGTGGTTTTTACCAGATGTCGTATTGGACATACAAGAATAACCCATGTTTTTTTGCTCCAAGGTGAAAACCCTACTCAGTGTTTGTACTGCACAACTCCCCTTACTATAAAACACATTTAACTGGACTGTCCTGCTTTAAATGACTCAAGAAGACTTTTTTTATGAAATGTCTTAAGGACATTTTTAGCAAAGTGACACCAGAAAAGATTTTAGACTGTTTATCATGTATTAACACTAAAAGTCTTATTTAA
The DNA here is from genome assembly GCA_903798195.1 of Danio kyathit. Taxonomy (NCBI): domain Eukaryota; kingdom Metazoa; phylum Chordata; class Actinopteri; order Cypriniformes; family Danionidae; genus Danio; species Danio kyathit. Next base: position 49,764,860 of record LR812520.1, on the reverse strand, counting down.
TTGATGTATTCATTTGTTTGTTGATTTTTAACTGTATATTTATTATTGAAAGTTTCCTGCCATGAAAATACCCTTGGTTGCTGACATGGCATTGAATAAAAAATACATCACATTACCTCAGCTCTGACAGTGAGAGTGGTTGAGCTTAAGCGCATCAAATGAAAAGCAAATGAGAAGCGTCTTGAAAGGGGCGGGGCATGTCAGACACTAGAGAGCATTTGATTGGTTATGATTTGATGGGAAACTGAAGTATGAGGTGATGTGAATAAAACCGTTGATCCGTTTAGGTGAAAGTGACAAACTACAAGCTTTACATGTTTATATCAGTTTTATATCTTCTAAACATGAATTTTGTCACTGTTTTGGAGCACACTAGCTTAAAGACATCCTTAAAACTATCAATACTGATACTAACATCTGAAAAACTTTATTTTAATTTTATGGGACCTTTAAAAAAAGCCTCAATCAGCCACAATCAGCTCCTGACAGTGTGAAGTGTTAACGCAGTGTCTGCTCTCTTTCTCAGGTATGGCACACGGCTCAGTGGTGGCCGGAGTGATCGGCGCCAAAAAGCCACAGTACGATATCTGGGGGAAGACGGTCAATCTGGCGAGTCGCATGGACAGCACAGGCGTCAGCGGTAAGATCCAGCTCCCGGAAGAGACCTACGCCATCCTGAACGAGCGCGGCTTTGCCTTCGAGTACCGCGGCGAGATCTACGTGAAGGGCATCAGCGAGCAGGAAGGAAAGATCCGCACACACTTCCTGATGGGCCGCGTGCAGCCCAACCCGCTCATCCTGCAGCCCAGGAAGCTCACAGGCCAGTACTCGCTGGCCGCCGTGGTGCTCGGCCTAGTGCAGTCCCTCAACCGGCAGAAACAGAAACAAATCCTCAACGAAAACAACAACTCAGGCATCATGAAGGGCCACTACAACCGCAGGACTCTGCTGGCGCCGGGTGGCTCGGACACCAGTCATGCCGAGGTCACGGACAAGAGCGATCTGGCCTAAAATGGACCGTGCACTTAACCAAAAGACTGAGCTGTACTCCAGACTGCTGCCGCTCACTGACTGTCTCTCTTGCTGTCTGTGTTTCTTTTTGTATTTCTTTTGTATTTGAGAAACAATAAAGGGGTTTAATTTTTTTAGTAAGGTCTGGGCCTTCCTTTAGATAAAAGCACAGATTTTGGTTGGATTGGACAGAGCATTCGTGCCATGTCTGATTTTACCCTTTTCACATTTACGGGTTTTTAGCAGTGGAAGTTGGCGTAGTTGGGAAACTTGGAGAGCAGTGAATGGAAGAGTACCACAATTACATTGTTTTGCATTCCTTTTTGCAGGTTTGAGGAACGTTGCTTTTGGGGTGCTTTCACACCAGCACTTTTGCTCTGCACCCGGGTTCATTTTATGTCAAAGTAGGGCACCTTTAGCTAGTGTGAACGATGTCTTCTGAACTCGGGTGCGCACATGTACCCAACTGTACCCAAGTCCGCCTGAATGAGGTGGTCTGGAGTATGGTTCAGGCGAACCAAATAACAGAAGTGAACCGGCAACTGTACAACAAACTTTAGTTTTTATAACATTCATTCGTGTGTGTTTGTCTGTGTAACACCTAACGTTACTTTGGTGAAGAGCGGGACTGACCTAGTGCAAACACAGTGATAATGTCTGCTTGTCTCCTCCAAATATTTAATATTTTAATATTTTTGCAGCAAATAGACACAAGTTGCAAGTTTCTGCTTTTACTGAATCTTTTGGTTTTGGTAACATACAGAGAGTATGTTACCAAAACCAAAAGATTCAGTAAAAGCAGAACGACCATGATGTGCATATGTCTTTCTATTGGCGCCTTGGCTTTCATTGCTGTCCATCCCCGAGCAACAGCTGTACACACAACAACAGCTCGATGACACAAGCGTACCGGGGTTCAGAAGGAAAAAAGACGGTGTAAACACAAACCAGCCGAGAAGGTGGCAAGGGGGACAATCGAACTTGGGTTCGGCCAGGCAATTGAACCAAGTGTGAAAGCACCCTTGAAAAAAATGTATTGGAATTTTGAGTTACTCCCAAAAAAGTAACTAGTTGCGTTACTTAGTTACTTTTTATGGTAAGTAATGTGTTATGTTACTTTTAAGTAGGGCCAGACGGAATCTGCGGATGTTTTTTGCAATTTCTGCGGACAATTTTGGTAAAAATCTGCAGATTTCTGCTGAATTATTTTGGGAGTCTCATAACTAAAACCTTAATATGTGAAATATGTGTAATTTAAAAACTGAATAAATTCAGATTTACACACATTTACTCAAGTAAATAAACAGAATTAATGATGGGCTAAAAATCTGTGGAATTCTGCGCGCGCAGATTCCGTGTGGGCCTACCTATAAGTTACTTTTACATTTCTTTTCCTTTGCTGAGGCTTGATCTCTTTCAGAACTTTTTTTTTCTTTTTTAAATAGAGGAGCTCTGCAATTAACATCACACTACTGTATAACCTTCATTTACCTAACATAAAATAATTATCATTTAGGATAATGGAATTCTTCTGAGCACTTCCTGACCTGAGTAGTAAATGGAAGAGTCCCAAAATTAAATAGTTTTGCATTCTTATTTTCAGTGTTGGGAAAAATTGCTTTCACACTAGCACTTTCGGTCTGCACCCGGGTTCATTTTATGTCAAAGTAGGGCACGTTTAGCTAGTGTGAACGATGTCTTCTGAACTTGGGTGCACACCCACGAACTGTATCTGAGTTCACCTGAAGGAGGTGGTCTTGGCTGGGGCTGTGTGATTAATCGAAATCGAACTGCAATCGCGATTTGAAACGTTGCGATTAGCTAATCGCAAGAGGCTGTGATATGAAATATATGTATTATTTAATTTCCCCTGCCCAAAGCAAATGCGTGACTGCCGTCTATGTGTGACACTCTTACTAGCCAATCAAGTGAGCACACTTTTGTTCTGCTTCAGAATTCAGAATTACGCAACCGAACTATGCAGAACGCCCACACTAAAACAAACAAACAGGAAATCACGAAGACAAGTGTGGGATGATGACAGTTGCTGCTTCTGAAGCATTAACAGACAAATAAATATCAAAGAAAAATAGGACATCGGTAATATGGGTATATTTTGGTTTCAAAGTCACAGACACTGAATAAAAACAGGTCATTTTTAAGAATAGTTGCCACAGCACAAGGTAATACAACAACCAGCACCTAAAAAAGCACCATAGGCGGCTACATGACGAGTATCTTGGTAAAAAGTCAACTGAAAGCATTGCCAGTGACACTCAATTTAGTAGCAAGCAACAGCAAAGTACAGTTTCAGAGTTGTTTCAGCCATGTTAGTTTGCTGAGTGTTCTGTTTTTTATCATTATTATTTTTTTTTGTTTGTACAATAAGCTACACTATCTTCCTAATTTGAGTTCAACTTGTTTACAGAGAGGTAAGGTCATTTTATTTGTGTTTATGGTTTGCTCTAGAGAAAAAAATAGTGTTTAATTTCTAATCATTTAAAAAATAATTTGAATAAATGTTTAAGTAAGTTAGTATCCTTTCAGTTCCTTTTTTAACTAACACTCACTGTATTTTAGCAGTAAGAAGCTACGATACAGATTATTGAGCTGAAGCTTGACTACTAAATTAAATCACAATCAAATCAAAATCGCAAATCGGGACTGACCCAGTGCAAACACCGTGATAATGTCTGCTTGTCTCCTTTTGCAGACATTGCGTTATGTTCTGAATGTTTTTTATATTTTGTGCGGCAGATAGACGCAAGTCGCTCTGTGTATGTTACCAAAACCAAAAGATTCAGTGAAATTAGAATGACCGAGATGTGCGTACATCTTTCAATTTTGGCGCCTTGGCTTTCGTGGCCGTCACCTAGTAACAGCCGTACACACAAAACAGCTCGATGACGCAAGCGTACCGGGATTCAGAAGAAAAAAATGACGGTGTGAACACAAAGCAGTCAAGAAGGTGGCAAGGGGGGACAATCGATCTTGGGGTCGCCAGGCAATTGAACCAAGTGTGAAAGCACCCTTGAAAAAAATGCATTGTATTATTGAGTTACTCCCAAAAAAGTAACTGGTTGCGTTAGTTAGTTAATTTTTATAGTAAGTAATGTGTTACATTACTTTTAAGTTACTTTTGAGTTACTTTTTCTTTGCTGAGGCTTGATCTCTTTCAGACTTTCAGATTTTGTTTCTTTTTTTTAAATAGAGGAGTTTTGCAATTAACAACGCACTGTATAACCTTCATTTACCTTTAAAAACACATCAAATAATTATCATTTAGGATAATGTTATCTTCGGAGCACTTCCTGACCCGAGAGCTATACATGCAGTATATGCAGTACAGATTAATGAAAATTTAAAGCAACGTGTTTGCTACTTTTGTACTTTTTGTCTTATGTAAAATCGTTGTTTATTGACACAATCCAGCCTGATTTCATGAGGAAACATAACTTTTTTACGTTTTATCAGTTTAGTGGCTAATTCCTATGAGTTCAGTCATACAATGTAAGATTTTTCAAAAAAGGCGTGGCACCAAACCCCGCCCCTATACCCAACCATCATTGCAGGATGAGCAAATCGTACAAATAAGATCATGCGATTTCATAGGAATTAGCCACTAAATCAAAAAGTTACAAATTGCCACGAGATATGATTGGACAATCCCCTTTTCTTTTTCTTAGATGCATTCAAAATAATGAATGCATTCTATCACTGACTGCGTGATTCACTTTTACTAAGTTTATTTAGTTCAGCAATTTATTTTTTCAGAGAGAATTAATTAAAATAAAAAGTAACTTGCATTACATTTTTTAAAAGTAAATTAAATATTATTTATTTTTTTAAGTAATGTGTTACTTTACTCGTTACTTAGAAAAGTAATTTTATTACGTAACTCGCATTACTTGTAATTACCCCAACACTGCCTTATTGCTCAAATAAAAATATCTACGATATTGATTTCATGACTTTCAAAAAAAAAAGGAAAAAAATGAGACTGATAACAGCAGCCAGAAGAGAGGCCAATGTCGAATTTGCTTTCCCCCCTATATTTGCTGCATTAGAAACACCTCACATATGCGTTAGTTTTTTTAATAATTGAATGCAAAGATGATATAATATAACATAAAGCTTTATAAATGTACATACATGTATTTAAAAAGTCTAAATATTAAAAACGTTAAGATGCTGATGACCATCAAAATGCGTCATCAAACATCTTGTGAAAGGGGGCTATATTGTATTAACATCGAGAACAGTAGCAATAGTATTGTCCACACCAACACACACTAATGTCCAATTTATTATACAGTATATAAGCGTGTGATCCAATGGGAGTTATGCACAACTAACTTCAGTAACACTTTATTAAGGTTCCCTTAGTTGTTATTAGTTTACGTATTTACTAACATGGATCAATAATGAACAATACATTTATTACAGTATTTATTCATTTAGTTAATGAATATAAAGTTGTTCGTTCTTGATAACTCACAGTGCATTAACTAATATTAACAAGCATTTTGGATTTTAATAATGCGTTAGTGAATCACTGTGAATGTTGAACTATGATTGATAAATGCTGTACTGTACAAGTATTCAACCCAGGCTGATTCTGAAAACGTACTCCTATATATATTTCTGGAGAGCGCCAAATACATCCCAGGAGCTAAGTTTTTTTTTTTTGCAGTTTTTATTTTCGCGAATCCACCAGAGGCCGCTGTGTGCACTTTTTCAGATCTCAAATTTCTCTCGCGGGTGCCATTCGCTCCTGGTGTTCTCGCATAAATCCACCAGAGGCCGCTGTCAACTGACTCACCCTCCTCCTTTTCTAAACCCAACCAATAGTGTTTTCATAAGCACCGATTGTCAGTTCATGCAGCTATTAGAGGGATAATTGAATAATTTACTCAACTTCGGGCTATCCAAGGTGCACGTGGGTGACTTTTTTCATCAGTAGAGCATTAAAAAGTTTTTAATGTGAAACCATGGTCTTTGAAGATTCATAAAATACTAATCAACAGACAGCAACACTTACTGAGAGTAGAAACATATAGAGGCAAAACAAAATGAATACCTTCAGCTCCCGATGATACATCGAGGAGTGCAATAATAATATGCATAAAACTGAAAATGATTTACAAACGTTATTCACAGCCTCTGTAATTTGCCTCTGTGCGTGTTTATGGCAGTTTGGAATGCAAATTTGGAAAATGTTGGAGTGAACTGACCCTTTCAAGCTGTTAATAGCAGGGTGGATTCAGATTAGCTTTCAATGTTTTTTATTCATCGGCTGAGGAATAATGTTCTAAAAAGTGATTCCAACAATTTACATTTAGATCTAGATTGTGCTGTGAACAATTTATAGAACTGTGATGTCATCATTGTTATTCTATTTGAAGTGACTGTATTAATTTGTGACAATGCTGATAATCAAAACATTTGCATCTGCAGATTCCTTCATAACAGCAATTTGTGTCCCTTCTATAGTTTTTTGGTTTAAAAAGCTGTAAAAATCAAGCCCCTATATCAAAAACAATCAGCCCCTTTCATACAGTACTGATAAATTACTTTAACAGCTGTTCACACTGTCAACAACATTCTGTATTTTATCAAAAGCACCATTCATCAATTCTAAAATACTGGTAAATTCTGTATCAGTGTTATCCAGAAATGACCACTAAAGGGCTGCGCTTGTTTTTCTAAATAAAAAGAGGGTCAGCTTTTTTGTTGGTTTTCATTTTTCTTTTAAACTTTAGCATTCATGCAGCTGCTTTTGTCGCAGAGACAAACCAAAATACTGAACTGCGATGTTGTTAGCTTAAGCATTCTGTACAACGGACATGGTCAATTCCATAGGTGCATTCAAAAGTGTTTTGAAAAACTCCAATGAGAAGATGTGGACGTAGTAAAGGCGAATTGGACAAATTAAATTGGCCAGTGCGTTAATGTAAATGGGAGATTGTGTGGGTGTTTCCCAGCACAAGTAGTGCATTCTCAGAGTTGGGAGAGGAAGGTAATTCGCTGGTAAAACATATGTGCAGAGTATGTGGTTCATTCCGCTGTGATAAAGAGAGGTTCAAACTAAGTGAGTGAGATGAATTAGACCGAAGAAAAGTGAGGCAATGAGTGAGTAAAGTCAGAACTGATTTCGTTTGCTTGAACACGTTTTTCAAGCTGAGTAACAATTAGCATTAACAGCCAATCAGAAGCCTTTCCTGCTTGAAAGAGCGCGATTCCACAACAAACTAAAACGCGACCACGCGGAAAACATAAACACATACAGGTAAGCAATTATCATTATATTGTCTTCAAAGAGAAAGGTTATTTTTTGGACATGACTGTAGTTAAATGATTTACATTACCTGTTGGATATGCTAATTTATTATATTAGGTCTATAGTTTTGCTTGAAGCAGCCTGTCGAGAAAATGTCAAGGCAGCTATTGAGTATAGCAATCTTTATTTTGCATTTCCTAGCTCGTTAGGCCTAACATTAGATGGTTTAACACCGAAAATTTTATTTAGAGAATAAGGTTACGGCCATAGTTATGGCTTAAGATGGCAAAGAAATACGTTGGAGGTTTGTGACATGTCAAAGCTAACTTGTGTTTTAGCTTTTTAAAATATTGTATGCTGCTATTCTAGGACACAAAGCTTAGTTAAAGATAGTAATATAGAGTTATGTCAGAATTATAGACTTGTGCACTCATGAGTCCATTACAAATCTGAAGAACATTTATGCATGGAAAAATGAAGAGACCCTCTGTTTCTCTGGATTTACTGGTTATTATAGTATTTCATCCATATTTTAGATTTTACAAATGCCATTTACCCTACTGAAAAAAATAGCTTAAACCAGCCTAAGCTGGTTGGCTGGTTTTAGCTGGTCGACCAGCCTGATTTTAGAGGGGTTTGTCCATTTCCAGGCTCGTTTCCAGCCATTTCCAGCCTGGTCTTAGCTGGTCAGGCTGAAAAATGACCAGCTATAACCAGCTAAAACCAGCCTAACCAGTCTGGTTTAGGCAGGACATAGCTGTTTTTGGCTGGTCAAGCTGGTTTTAGCTGGTCATCTCCCAGCCTGACCAACTAAGACCAGGCTGAAAATGGCTGGAAACCAGCCTGGAAATTGCCAAAAGCCCTCCAAAACCAGGCTGGTCGACCAGCTAAAACCAGCCAACCAGCTTGGTTGGTTTAAGCTGTTTTTTTCAGCAGAGGAGTGGGTGAGTTTTTTTTCAGGAAAAGGCAATTGGTCGGGTTAGAAAATGTTTTCATTTGATGTGGTTGAAAATCTGAATTAGTATACCAAATATTGAGTTCTTAACTCTTCTGAACATAAAACATTTGTATTGTGTTCTCCAAAAATTAATACGGACACCTCTTTGGTTATTTTATGCAAATGACAACATTTTATTTTAAATTTGGTAGAAATCTCAGGCTTTATTCATAAAAAAAAAAAAAAAAAACTGTTTACTCATACATATTTTGTGAATTTGAGTAGTTGTTTTTTGCATAAAATAATAAAAAAAAAATGCCATGCTTTCAGATGAGCATTGTACACAGCGTTTGTTATTTTGACCGACTTTTTAAAGAAAAATAAAGGCTCCAAAATATTCTTTAAAAGTCAACATTTTTACTCAAAATTTGGAGGAAATGTTTGACATTAACCTTTACTCGAACTCATACCTGATAAATCCATTCCGTTTAGTGAAACAACATTTAAGTGGTCTCTTAATTTTATATGGAGAGAGCTGAGGTGTAAGTGCATGTCTGTCCTGTAGATGGGGATGTTGGCTCAAAATTTCCTTGTGTCTTTTTTACAGATTAACAGGTTTAAGCGATACAGTGAGTGAATGTGTGTATGTGTATGCTCCAGTTTAACTATTAATAATAGTAAATACCAATAGCAGTAAATAGTATTTTTAATCCAATGAAAACTGAGATTTTCCTATATATTTACTATTTTAATATTTGTGATTCATCAGTTTTTATTTCTATCTTTTCTCTTTAATTTCCTCATCCCACTCTCTTACGTAGGTGTTGTCTCCATGGAAACAGATCTCCATATCATGTCAGTCGGACATGCTTCCGACTGTATTTCAGACATGTGGGCGTGGCTAATAATCACATCATTCCTGTCACACCCTTGACAGCCAATCAGGGATGGTGTGATTTATTTGATTTCTTTTTTCTTTTTGTTTCTTTTTTATTTTTTGAATGGAGGCAGTTTCCATGGTGATGGGTGCAAAGCTTTGATGTTGAGAATGACAGTGGTATGTGAGAGGGGATTTTTAAAAGATTGGAGAAGAGCGAGAGAGAGAGAGAGAGGAATAAAATTGTTGTTCAAAGATCAAAGAGTTAAAATGCCTGAAAACTGGCACAAATACGACCTCAGCTGTGGCACTGTAGGGTGTGTGTGTGTGTGTGTGTGTGTGTGTGTGTGTGTGTGTGTGTGTGTGTGTGTGTGTGTGTGTGTGTGTGTGTGTGTGTGTGTGTGTGTGTGTGTGTGTGATGATGTGTTTGTTACTTGACAAGCCATCTGTGAACAGTTTGCAGATTTTCCCTCAGCATTGGATGCTTACATACGTGTAGTTATCACATAACATGTCCGCTTTTTTGCAGTAATTTATATGAATGTAAAAGGTAGTTTTCTCATTTTCATGCTTTTTATGTTTTATATCAAAATAAAGTCAGTACAGTGTTTACAGAAACAAACAGAGCTAGTTGTTAATAGCGTATTTAAATTCATGTACAACTTCTAGGGCTGCACGATATTGGAAAAATCTGACATTGCGATATTTTGTTTTGCTGCAGTATATATTGCGATACGAATACAATTTGACCAGATGACTTGAATAGCTCTATTTGTGAAAAAATAAATCATTAATTTAGATTGATTGGGTTGATTTTGTAAGGGTCAATGTGAATCATATACACTCAAAAAATTGGATAAACTCAATTTAATTGAGGGCAGGATTTCCATCCAATAAATTTGTTAACAGCATCTAAAAAAAATTACTTACACAATTAAATGAGTTGGTCCAACATGATTTTATCAAATAAAAGCTTAAATATATTTGTATGTTTTTTAACTTAAACTCAAAGGTCTGATAATGTCATGTGTGTCTATTATGTGTCGTACAGTTCATTAGTTTTATTTGAAGTTATCCTAAATGAACTAAAAAAAACATTTTTAAGCATTTTTAAGCATATTTTATGAGTTACATACATTTCATCCGGAAAGTCTTCACAGCGCTTCACTTTTTCCACATTTTTTATGTTACAACCTTATTCCAAAATGGATTAAATTAATTTATTTCCTCAAAATTCTACACGCAATGCCCTATAATGATGATGTGAAAAGTTTGTTTTGAAATTGTTGCAAATTTATAAAAAAATATGTACAGAAGTATTTACAGCCTTTTCTCAATACTTTGTTGATGCACCTTTGGCAGCAATTACAGCCTCAAGTCTCATTGAATATGACGCCACAAGCTTCGCACACCTGTGTTTAGGAGTTTTTTTGCTCATTCCTCTTTGCAGTACCTCTCAAGCTCTATCAGGTTGGATGGGAAGCGACGGTGTACAGCCATTTTCAGATCTCTCCAGAGATGTTCAATAGGATTTAGGTCTGGGCTCTGGCTGGGCCACTCAAGGACATTCACCGAGTTGTTGTGAAGCAACTCTATTGATATTTCGGCGGTGTGCTTTGGGTCATTGTCCTGCTGGAAGATGAACTGTCGCCCCAGTCTGAGGTCATGAGCACTCTGAAGCAGGTTTTTAATCAGGATGTCTCTGTACATTGCTGCATTCATCTTTTTTCCCTCTATCCTGACTAGTCTTCCAGTTCCTGAGCTGAAAAACATCCCCACAGCATGAGGCTGCCACCACCATGCTTCACTGTAGGGATAGTGTTAGCCTGGTGATGAGTGGTGCCTGGTTTTCTTCAAATGTAATGCCTGGCATTCACTCCAAAGAGTTAAATTTTAGTCTCATCAGACCAGAGAATTTTGTTTCTTATGGTCTGAGAGTCCTTCAGATGCCTTTTGGCAAATTCCAGGCGGGGAGTGGCTTCTGTCTGGCCACTCTACCACACAGGCCTGATTGGTGGATTGCTGCACAGATGGTTGTCCTTCTGTAAGGTTCTCCTCTCTCCACAGAAGAACGCTGGAGCTCAGATAGAGTGACCATCGGGTTATTGATTACCTCCTTGACTAAGGTCCTTCTCCCCCGAACACATGGCCGGCCAGCTCTAGGAAGAGTCCTGGAGGTTCCAAACATCTTCCACTTACGGATAGAGGCCACTGTGCTCATTGGAACTATCAGAGCTGCAGAAAATTTTCTGTAACCTTCCTCAGCCTTGTGCCTCAAGACAATCCTGTCTCGGAGGTCTACAGACAATTCCTTTGTCTTCATGCTTGATTTGTGCTTAACATGCACTGTCAACCTTATATAGACAGGTGTATGCCTTTTCAAATCATGTCCATTCAACTGAATTTACCACAGGTGAACTCCAATTAAGCTGCTGAAACATCTAAAGAATGATCAGTGGAAACAGAATGTACCTGAGCTCAATTTAGAGCTTCACAGCAAAGGCCGTGGCAAAAATGAAGCGATATGAATACTTTCAGAAATCACTGTATACAGTTGAGTGAGACTAAACTAACAAGTCTCAAAACTAATTTTAGGATAGTTATTGCTCACTGAGCAAAGCAACAAACTAGGCATGGATCGGTATAAGGTTCTGATGTATGATAACCTTGGATAAAAATATTACGATATTGTGAGTTCTGCTCCAAAATAAGTTCTTTTTAAATATCTGGGTAAAAAAACAACAACTTACATATTTTATATTAAGAAAAATTTAAAGTATTTTGGACCAGTAGTTTTTGATGTGGAGGTTCCTTTTCTGCTGGATGTAATGTTGCCTTAAAACAAAGTAAAATAGTTGTGAAAAACATGAAAAAAAAATATTAAAAAAAGTATAACAGAAAGCTTTGCCGGTTTTAAAACCTTGACATTTCCAAACCACGGTATACCTTGAAACCGGTTATTGTCCCGTGCCTACAACAAACTGCATGTTTGCTAATTAAGCTGCCAACACCCAAGCATGGGTGCTTCTGCAAGGGGGTAATCTCAAAACTCAAAGCATTACATGAAAATCTTCTAAATCTTCAAACAAAAGCAAAAAAGACAAATCTAACTAATCTTTCTATTGACTTTAAACCTCTAAGATTACTTTTATTGTCAACATTTCCCTCTCTTAATTCAATTTCATGCAAAGCATGTTGCGAACTACAAATCACCTAACCAGGTAGTTGGACCAACACAATTCCTTCATGTTGTCCCAACACAAAACGCTTAAGTTAACTTAATGGTTTACAAATTTAAGTGGACTGAACATAAAACAAATCAATTGGCCACAGAAATTACAAGAATTGTGTTGTTTCAGCTCATTTTAAACATATAATTTGAACAAGCAGCAGTAATCTTTTTTTTTTTTGAGTGTATAAAAAAATCAAATTGCAGAAATATTTTTTGTGGTTTTCCGGAGAGTCAAACAGTATTCAGATACAGAAATGTAATAATGTCAGTTAAAATAGCACTGTATAGTCTTCATTGTATTAATAATTTAGTAAAATTATTCTTCATTAAAGTTACAAATGTTGTACGTCATCGTGCATTCTTTACACTTTTTTTAAATTTTTGAATTTTTTGATATCGATGCTGAAACGATATATTTTGCAGCCCTAACATGTACTGCAGATGTGATTTGCCTTCCCTAGGCATGGTGTAAGAAATCACAGATAGAGTCTTGAATCATTAGTGTTGCCAGATCTTCCTAAAAATGAAAAAAAAAAAAAAAAAACAGTAAATGAGAACAAAACAATAAAATCATGTTGTTAGCAATAAGACACTCACTAAAATATCACAACTTGTACCTGCCTACTTTAACCCAAACTGGATGACTAAAGCCCAAAATATGCTTAAAAGTATTGCTTCAAAAATGTGGACTTGGCAACATTTCAAGTTAATCAGCTTTCCAAACATGAACAAAACACAATGTCTCTGTTGATGAGGGTTTAGCTTTGGTAATATTGCTTTGAAAATCAGAACATTGCCATGGTTAATGTCATGTCAATCATCACAAATTCGGGAGTGATTCATGTTTCCTATACACACAAAGATATACTTGTTTGGATTTACTCCTATAATAAGATAATTGTAATTGTTACTCCTGGAGTGTACATGGGATTTTTTTTATGTATGGAACAAGATTAAAGCTTCATGATGGAGTGAAAGTTTATCATTTGTCTGTGTTTTAAAAAAACATGTGACTGTAAGCATTCAGGCAGAAGAAATTGTACCAATTTTATTTATACTATAAACTGTACAGTGTTATTTTATAGTTGTTCAATTTCTGTATCTGAATACTGTTAGACACCACAGAAAAACCCTAAAGCACTGTTTATGTCACGTTTATCTAAGCTCTATTATATTTATTAAGGCTATCCGATATTGGAAAAATCTGACATTGCAATATTTTATTTTTCTGCGATATATAATTCAATATTCTATTAACAACCCACCTCATAAAAAACTAGATGTTACGAAACACCAATATGGTGCGGCTAAATATCAACTTCAATATAAGTGGCCCTGGGACTAAGTAAGTAAATATTGCGATATACCGTATATACAATTTTACCAAATGGTCGAATATCACTATTTGGATAGAATTTAGAGTCACGCTTTATTTTAATGTTCACTTCTCGCTATTAGCCAACCATTAACTATGACTTTTGCTTCAACAAACTAACTCCTAATTTGCCCCTTATTAATAGATATTAAAGTAGTTTAGGTATTGGGTTATGCAGTGCATTCTTTGTGGCTTTGTATATACAGTTGCAATCAGAATTATTAAACCCCCTGAATTAATAAGCCCCCCTGTTTAATTTTTTTTCTCCCCAATTTCTGTTTAACTGAGAGATTTTTTCAACACATTTCTAAACATAATAGTTTTAATAACTCATTTCTAATAACTGATTTATTTTATCTGTGCCATGATGACAGTAGGGCAACGCAGTAGGTAGTGCTGTCGCCTCACAGCAAGAAGGTCGCTGGTTCGAGCCTCGGCTGGGTCAGTTGGCATTTCTGTGTGGAGTTTGCATGTTCGCGTGGGTTTCCTCCTTGTGCTTTGGTTTCCCCCACAGTCCAAAGACATGCGGTACAGGTGAATTGGGTAGGCTAAATTGTCTGTAGTGTATGTGTGTGAATGAGTGTGTGTGGATGTTTCCCAGAGATGGGTTGCGGCTGGAAGGGCATCCGCTGCGTTAAAAATGTGCTAGATAAGTTGGCGGTTCATTCCGCTCTGGCGACCCCGGATTAATAAAGAATGAATGATGAATGAATGATCACAGTAAATAATATTTTACTAGATATTTTTCAAGACACTTATACAGCTTAAAGTGACATTTAAAGGCTTAACTAGGTTAATGAGGTTAATTAGGCAAGTTATTATATAACAATGGTTTGTTCTGTAGACTATCAAAAAAAAATATAGCTTAAAGGGGCTAATAATTTTGTCCTTAAAATCTTTTTTTTTATTCCTTTTATTCTAGCAGAAATAAAACAAATAAGACTTTCTCCAGAAGAAAAAATATTATCAAACATACTGTGAAAATTTCCTTGCTCTGTTAAACATCATTTGGGAAATATTTAAAAAAGAAAAAAAAATTCAAAGGGTGGCTAATATTTCTGATTGCAACTGTATAAATGTAAAAATTACACCGCAAAGTATTTATTGTAAAAATAATGCAATAAAATCATTCTTTATTAAACTTACTGTACAATTGGCAAAGGGTCTTGTGCCTGAATACTTTAATCTCTCTCAGGCCTTAAAAACATGCAAACTATAGCATTTCACTCCGTTGTGGTTAAACTTTGCAGTGACTCCACAAATCTTGTGTTCTGGACTGTGACTTTTGCTCAAATATAATCCTGGAATGCAGATGCATATATTGCGAAATCGATGCTGAAACGATATATTGTGCAGCCCTAATATTTATCTATGCTTTTAATCCTAACCCTTACCACTAATACCTTTAATTTGTTTATTATATTTAAGTCGCATGATTCTCTGCCCTACAAAATTATCACAACCAATCTAAATGAGTAAATTCATTCCAAATAGATCTATTGTAGTTATCTGGTGAGTTTGTATTCATATCGCAGTGTACAGTATATCACGGAAAAATAAAATATCGCAATGTCAGATTTTTTTCAATTTTGTGCAGCCCTAAACAATTGGGATGATCAACATTATGGTTGCCATAGCCATATTTTACTGTCTAAGAAGTTTGGTGATATTAGTGACCAAAATTCATGATGGTCATCAGCAGTCATTTAGTTTTTTGGGAACACTTTACAATAACAGTACATGAATAATGTATTAATATATAACCTAAACATTTCTTTATTATGAACTAATGATGAGTTAATGAATGCGCTAATCATGAACATGAGTCACATGTTGAGTTCATGTGTGAACAATGGCTACCTTAATTATTTGTTAGTACATAATTGTTTGTTAATTAATTTATTAATTACCACATTAGTTTATGCTTAATTTAACCATCTTGAACTCATGGTATGTTAATGTATAATTATATCATGACTTTACTTGGAGGGGCACATCATCATTAACCTATTATTAACTACTCATGAACTCCTTATGTACGTCCAACTAGTGCATTTACACCGAATAACAATAGAAAAGTGTTGTCAACATCAGCATGAAGTTCATGAGTAGTTAAGGATGAGTTAATGATGATATCCTCCTTTAAGTAAAGTCATGACATAATTATACTTTAACAGCTCATAAGTTCATGTTGGTTACATTTAGCTTAAGCCTAAATGTAATAAATACGTTAAATAACAACATGTGGTAACAATTAAATAAGGTAGCAGTTATTTACACATGAACTCATGTGACTAATGTTGTAGTTAAAGTTAGTTCATGATTAGTGCATGCCCTAACTCATCATTAGTTCATAATAAAGTAAAGTTTACATATTAATTCATCATTATTCATGTACTCTTTCTGTAAAGTGTTACCAGTTTTTTTGATGTCAAATGCTTCACAGTTTCACAATTTTCCATGTGTAATGATTATCAGCAATGATTATTGAAAGCCCCCAGTTTCTAGACATAATAATAAATATTTAAAAAGGAAAGTAAATGAATATGAAAATAATTTCATTTGTGGCATATTGTATCTCTGAACTCCCTGCGTTCCCGTGGGTTTCCTCCAGGTGCTCCAGTTTCCTCCACAGTCCAAAGACATGCGGTACAGGTGAATTGGGTAGGCTAAATTGTCCACAGATTGAGTGTGAATGAGTTTGTGTGGATGTTTCCCAGAGATGGATTGCAGCTGGAAGGGTATCTGCTGCGTAAAAACATGCTGGATAAGTTGGCGGTTCATTCCGCTGTGGCGACACTGGATTAATAAAGGGACTAAGCTGAAAAGAAAATGAATGAATGAATAAATGAATGAATATATCTCTGATAAAATTATCAGGGTTTTGTTTTGGATTGGTTATTTTATATTTGCTCTCATTTCTAGCCAGATTTGGCAACTCTTATAAGTCAACGTGACATTCCTTTTAATTTCTTGCAGAGAAATACGCTGAAATAAATTATTGGATTTACTCAATTTTTTAAGGTAAGTGGTAAACAATTTATATGGGCTGAGTTTAAACAAACAAATTAGATTAGTGATGTTCAACTTAATTTGTTTGTTTAAATTCAGTCCAGTATCAATTGTTTGCAACCACTTACCTTAACAAAAAAATTGTAAATCCAATCCATTTTTTTTTTCAGTGTAGAGAACCAAAAGAAATTTGAATTTTACTTAAATACATCTCAATTAGTTGTATGTTTCAGTTTAGTTCATAGTCAATGCAAAGAAATGTATTATGCAGTTGCCAGTACATGCATTTTTGAGAGTTCATTTGCCTGTAGAATGTAGTTCTCTTCAGTTAACTGTGTGTACAGAATATACGATGGATGTTGATTGTATACTATATCATTGAAAGTGCGATTAACTTGTGGGGTTCCACAGGAATCTATACTTGCCCCTATTCTGTTTTGTTTGTAAATGTTTCCCTTGGGCTCAATATTTAGAAAGTATGGTCTATCGTATCACTTTTATGCTGATGATACGCAAATCTATGTGCCTCTCAAGCAAAATGAGAGTGCCGGGCTATGTGTACTGTCTGCCTGTTTGCCAGAGGTTAAGGCTTGGATGTCAAATAATTTTTTCAAACTAAATGAGAAGAAGACTGAGGCAATTGTTTTTGGACCTCTAGCTGGCTCGGGAAAGCTGAATCAAATGTTGGACAATTTATCCGACTGCATTAAATCATCTGAAAGAAGTTTAGGTTTTATCCTAGATTCTGTCCTTCTATTTGACTAACAGGTAAATGCAGTAGTTAAATCTGTTTTTTTCTAGCTGAGATTATTAGACAAAGTGAAGAGCTTTTTAACTTGTCCGGAATTCGAGAGATTAATCCATGCCTTTATATCATCACGCTTGGACTACTGTAACTCAATTTTTGTAGGTATTGGCCAATCCTATATAAATCGCCTTCAAGTGGTCCAAAATGCAGCCGCCAGGTTTCTTACTGGCACCCACAAGTTTGAACACATTACTCCCATCCTGTGCTCCCTAAATTGGTTGCCGATATGTTTTAGAATTGAGTTTAAAATTTTAATGTACGTTTTTAAGGTGTTAAATGGCAAGTCTCTCTAATCTTATTACAACTAAGAAATATGTTGAAGTAATAGACGAATGATGTGTGTGGTAATGAGGTGGAGAAATATAATAAGCTTGTGCTTTTTGTTTAAGGAATTGCTTTGTGTATGATTTTTATGTTTGAAATAAATAAATCAAATCAAGTCAAAACTGTTAAAATATCTGGCAGATGTTTAAGGTCATCAAACCAGAAAATGCTAGTAGTTTCTAAATCCAAACTGAAGAAAAAGGAGATCAAGCTTTTTCTGTAGTAGGTCCTAAAATGTGAAACGGGCTACCTATGTCTATTAGAACAATTTCCAATGAATCTTTGCTCAGAGGGAAACTTAAACTACACCTCCAAGAACCTTGAAATTGGGGAAAAATTGATCCTATTGTACCTATCTGGAGTCTTGTTATTTATCGTTGATGCTGTGTGGTATGTTGGTTGTATTCTATGTTGTTTTATCTGTTGCTGTCTATTTTTGATCATTTGCTTTTAGGTTTGTACAGCACAATGGTCAACAACTGTTGTGTTATTGCACTTTATAAATAAATAAACTAACTAACTAACGATAATTAAGCATTTAAACATGATCTGACAGACAAATTTAGCTGCAGTGTGTTCATGGCCTGTACAGTATGTGGCCTTTGTTATTGTAGTTTACAGGCAGATGAATCAGAAGTCTTGCATATTCAAAGGAAACTGCTTACTGCCTATGATGATGAAAATGATCATTATTCTCAGAGAAATACTTATTTTACAGTTAAATCTGTCTCTCGTTTCTCCCATACAGTCACAATTCTGAAAATGGTGTATCTGCTGTTGCCTGGCAACAAGAAGAGGACCCCTCCCCCACCACTGTGCAGCTGTTTTGGATGTGTGTGTATTCCAGCAGATGGCAGTCCATATTGATCATCCTTTATGCCATTCTTAATCACAAATCCAGAATCTGTTATCACGTTTCCTGTGACAGAAGGAGGGAGGAGCTAAGGATCCATCGGCCTCTTAGCGGCCCGGATCACCACTCAGGTACTGCATAATGCATGAAGCCTCATGAATATTTAAATACCATTAGAATGGGCCGCTGACAGGATATGTTTAATGTAGGTGAGGTGTTCATCATAACTGTCCTGCTGATTTATCAGGGGGACGGATCATTGTATTTTAAGGCCACCTGCAAGCATTGAATTGTATATGAATATAGGTTATTGACTAGTTTAAAAATTTACTGTTTTCTGCTCAGATGTTTTAGTAGTAAATATGTCATAATGGAACACTAATTTAACAAATTAATGGAATATTCTGTCATCATTGGCCTATAACACTCCTATACATACTGAATCCTACATTAGGGCTGCATAATTCATTTCAGCATCGAGATGTTAGATTGTAATGTGCGAATCTGCAATAGTCACATCACAAAATCTGCAATGTTGACTTATGATTATAATTAACCAGAAAACCCAGTTCAGAACATGTAATCTGTGGAGTCATTGTAAAGTTTAACTCTAATCTAATAATATGAAAGTGTTTTATTTGGGCACAAGAAATTAGAAATGTTTAATTAATGTGTTTAATTATTTAATACAGTATAGACTATGCAGTGTTTTTTATATATTTGATTAATGAATTTCTATATTTCAACACTGTTAAACTCCAACATAAAGTGTGGTTTATGTCATTTTTTAATGTTTGTTCTGTTGTTTTTTATCTGTGCTTTAATACATTTTTTGTACAGTTAAAGTCAGAATTATTAGCCCCCTTTGAATATTTTTTTCTTTTTTAAATATTTCTAAAATGATGTTTAACATAGCAACGAAATTTTCACACCATGTCTGATAATATTTTTTCTTCTGGAGAAAGTCTTATTTGCTTTATTTCGGCTAGAATAAAAGCAGTTTTTAATTTATTAAACACCATTTTAAGGACAAAATTATTAGCCCCTTTAAGCAAAATTTTTGTTTGATAGTCTACAGAACAAACCATCGTTATACAATAACTTGCCTAATTACCCTAACCTGCCTAGTTAACCTAATTAACCTAGTTAAGCCTTTAAATGTCACTTTAAGCTGTATAGAAGTGTCTTGAAAAATATCTAGTAAAATATTATGTACTGTCATCATGGCAAAGATAAAATAAATCAGTTATTAGAAATGAGTTATTAAAACTATTATGTCTAGAAATGTGTTGAAGAAATCTTCTCTCCGTTAAACAGAAATTGGGGAAAAAAATAAACAGGGGGGCTAATATATACGGGGGGCTGATAATTCTGACTTCAACTGTATGTTTTGTGCAGATGCACTTCCCTACAAATGATTCCAATTAATATAAAATTAACAATTCTTGAAATTCATCATAGGGTCATCTGGTGAAATCATATTGCAATGTATGAGGCCTTGAGAAGAAAAACCATATAAGTATATATTTTAAAATTTTGAGTAATAAGATTTTTTTAATTTGGATTGTGAACATTATATTATATATTTTTGTTTTACTTGAAGATAGACAACAAAGCTTCTCAATTCTAAGGTGATAACATTTTTCAGTGTCAGTATTAAAAATCAAAAGTTATTGTCATTTATATTCCTCAAATGTGGAAGAACGGTATGTGTCCAGTTAGTGTGGAAAAACAGTATAACTCCAATTCATCATATTATTTTAAACCACTAAAGATCTGATTCCTTTATCTTAGTTTTATTACAGTAACAGCAACTTCAGGTTAATATTAGAAGTATTGCAATGCAATACTGTCTCATACGCATTTGTACACAGCACCTTATAACTTGTATAATTTTAACAAATCTGTACGTACAACTCAACATTCAGATTTTTTTGACTAACTGCATCTCTGTTTAATGTTTAATGTTTATCGTCTTTTTTTTTCATATTTATTTTGTGTTGTCACTTGTCACTTTATGTACACTGGAAGCTTCTGTAGCCAAAACAAATTCCTTGTGTGTGTGAAGCACACTTGGCAATAAAACTGATTCTGATTCTGATATTAAGCATTTATTTCAAGTTTACTTTTATTATTCTTATTCTTATTCTTATTATTATTATTTAAAAACCAAAAATACAGTAACAATGTACAAAACATAGACCTTCTTATAGTACAGACAATAACAATCAATTATTAACAATAAATAAATACAATAAATACATAGCATGCAGACATACATCATAGCTATTGTCGTTTATTTAGAAATATACACAGGTGCGCTGCTCTCCATATAAATAAATATATAAACAAATAAACTCTGCTTGCCGTAGTTTACACAGGACTGGTGGGAAATATGCATTGATAGAGCTTTATTATATAAGGTATGTGGTTTATTTTGATAGGTTAATTGTTTTTTTGCTGTAGCGCTTCTCAGTGCGTTCAGAGAAAGAGAGATCACACCACATATATGGTTTTTCCACTCACCTTTTCCGTGGAATTTTCCCTGGTTTTTGTTCTCCTTTTTGATTAAAATATGGTTTCCAGCATCCCTCAAATTCTTCCTTACTCTGTCCTTCATTTGTTCATGTCGGCTCTCCTTTTTTTGCCAAGGATTTACCTTTTAATGTCCAAAGCGGACATGACAGCAAGCGGCATCTCCATTCTTCTTAGTGGACATAAACATTGTTTTTTCTGCGTGATGCTATTTTAGCTATTTTGCACACTCTCTGTCATGCAAAAATATCCCCAAACTGTTTCTGTATACAAAGTTCACACTAGGCATGGGTCGATACAAGTTTCTGACGGTACGAAAACCTTAGATAAAAATACCACGGTTTCACGGTTTCATACTCTGAAATTAAAAAGGTGTTAGGATTACAAAAAGATTATAAATTTTTTTTTTAATTTCTGGGTAACAAAAAAAAAAAACTTTTCCCCCTTTGAACACAATTTATTTTATTTTAAGAAACATTTATAATATTTTGCAACACTAAACATGTCAGGCTATATAGTTAAAATAAATCATTGATTTCTGCTCTCTTCATTAGTTTCAAAAATATTTATTTACAACAAATAAAAAATACATTAAAAAACCTTATATATACCTTAGGAACGGTATACGGAACATTTTAGAAACCTTGACTTTTCCAAACCGCGGCAAACCTTGAAACCAGTTATCGTCCCATGCCAAGTTCACACGTACAATTAATGCCACATGGTTATCTCATTTTATATATTTTTTTGGACTTATACGGTTGTCTGTCACATGCACTCATATATTGCAGAAAAACAAAATATCACAATATCAGTTTTTTTTCCAATAATGTGCAGCCCTGTATACTTGCAAATACACAAAATCCAGGATCATCTTTTTAAAGAGTAAACTACCAAAGAAATAACTAGGCATGGGCCGGTATAAGATTCTGACGGCATGATAACCTTCTATAAAAATATCACAGTTTCACGGTATTGTGATTACTGCTCTAAAATAGATTCTTTTTAAATGTCTGGGTAAAATCAAAAAAAAATTTCCCTTTGAAAACAATATATTTTATTTTTTGAAAGGTTTATAATATTTTGGAACAGTAAACATGTCAGGCTAAATAATTCTAATGAATCATTGACTTCTGCTGTCTTCATTAGTTTCTAAAACACAGATTTCTTTACAATTTATAACAGCATCTTTGGATATTTTTTCTGCTGAAGATACTGTAGTCCTAAAAGAAAAAAAATGTAAATAAAAATTCTTACACATACCGTAGGAACAGTATTACAGAAATTTTTGGCGGTTTTCCAAACTGTGGTATACCTTAAAAATGGTTATCGTCCCTAGAAATAACAACACAAAGTATTATCAAAGTAGTCCTGATTTGAAAGTCAATGTTAGATTCTCTCTCTTTGTTTTCATTTTGAGCTATCTGCAAATGTTGATACATGGTGTTCATGTAAATTATAAATATAAGCTGATGATAAATTTGAATTGTGTTTCTCACTCAAAGGTCTATATAATGAGCTATACAAAGCTTTATATAATGCACAAGATGTATGGACAATTAAGGTGCTTTTGAGGTATTTTGGAGCTTGTTAAGTCTTGGAAAATTAGTGTACATAAAAAGCAAGACTTGGCTTTCTGCCCAAAGATCCATGGCTAAATGTGTTCTCGACATTTTTAGAAATCATTTTTACACCTCTGGCCATAGCAGCCCATGAACGTGTGAAGTTGACCTGCCTCATCTGAACGCTGTTCGTCTTACTGAGGTCTCTGCTATTGGTTATACATCAGGCAGATCTGCGCTGATGGTCACTCCAGGCACAGATGTGTCAAACTGTCATATTTGATTTGTTTGTTTTGGACTAAACCTTTAAGAAATTGCATTAAGTGTGACTGCCATTCCAGCTTTTAGAAAAGTGAAGCTATTTTAGACAATTAGCTTTGCAACAAATTCTGTAATGCAAGAAATTAGTAAAGGGTGACACGGTGGCTCAGTGGTTAGCACTGTCACCTCACAGCAAAAAGGTCACTGTTTGAGTCCCGGCTGGATCAGTTGGCATTTCTGTATGAAGTTTCCATGTTCTCCCCTTGTTCTCTTGGGTTTCCTCTGAATGTATCAGCGTTTTTTTATATCCTTGCAATAAAAAAAAAGAAAGTCATGTTGGTTTGGAGCAACATGAGAATACATGTAAACGATGACAGAATTTTCATTTTGGAGAATTAAAAGTAAAAGTAAACGTCAGTTTTAGATGCTTTACAAGCAAAAGTGGGTAGCATATAATGTTGCATGAAGTTTTATTTTTAAATCGGTAAAAATAAGATTTTGATGGTATAATAACCTTGGATAAACATTTCACGGTGTCATGGTATTGTAATTACTGCTCTAAAATACACCCTTTTTTAATGTCTAGGTAAATCAACAACTTTGCCTCCACTTAACACAATAAATTGAAGTTTAAGAAACATTTAAAGGGTGACATGGTGGCTCATTGGTTAGCACTGTCTCCTTACAGCAAGAAGGTCGCTGGTTTGAGTCCCGGCTGGGTCAATTGGCATTTCTGTGTGGAGTTTGCATGTTCTCCCAGTGTTTGCGTGGGTTTCCTTCGGGTGCTCCGGTTTCCCCCACAGTCCAAAGACATGCGCTATAGATGAATTGAATAAATTAAATTGGCCATAGTGTATGTGTGTGAATGAGTGTGTATGGATGTTTCCCATTACTGGGTTGCAGCTTGAAGAGCATCCGCTGTGTAAAACATATGCTGGATAAGTTGGTGGTTCATTCCGCTGTGGCGACCCTTGATGAATAAAGGGACTAAGCCAAAGGAAAATGAATGAATGAATAAAACATTTCAAATATTTTAGAATAGTAAACAAGCTAAATAATTAATTACTATTTGACTTTTGCTGTCTTCATTAGTTTCAAAAACACAGATTTTGTTTACAACTTGAAAAGGGATCTTTGGATATCTTTCTTTTCTTTGCATATAAATATAAAATATAGTATAATGATATAAAAAAACACTATAAAAAAAGCTACTGCGCCATTCTGGTCCAGAACATGATTGGATGTAGGTGCAAGTCTTTGACAACACGTAAAAAAAACTTACATATACTGCAGGAATGGTATAACAGAAAATTTGGTAACACTTTAGTTTAGGTCTCAATTCATATTAACTACTGGCCTATTGTATAACCTGCTTATTATTAGAATATTAACTGTTCATTAGTATGATCTTATTCTGCATTCCTAATCCTACCCAAAACCTAAATAAACCTCTACCTTACTAACTATTAATAAACTGCTAATTATTGGTTTATTAAGCTAGTAGTGTTAGTTAATGGTTTGTTAATACCATGATTTGTGACCTAAACTAAACAGAAACTTTTTTACTTTTCTAAACTGGTAAACATTAAAACCAGTTATCATCCCATGCTTCTTTACATGTAAAGTGATTTAAATCACAATTTTTTACAGTGCTATTATGGCATTGCGTTTTCATGGCAGCAACCTGACAGAACTAGCATAAAGCATTTAGAACAGCTCTGTATTGTGCCTTAGTTCTTCTAAATTCACTGTAAACTATGGGGCTTTTTTGCTTTTATAAAGTGATTATCCCACAATACAGACAAATGTATGTATTCTTAAGTCACCTTAAATTTTTTTGCTTTTTTTTTTAAATAAAAAAACAAGTGTTTTTATTAGTTTTACATTTTTCAAAAATTACCAAACAACACAACAATAATAAAAAATACAAGGAATAAGCATGATAATACAAAGAAAATGATGGTTATAATAATTAAAATAAAGAAAAATAGATAATCAAAAAACAAAAAATTAAATTATCTATTAAAAAAAAAACAATTAGGGCATATAAACGGTTTCAATGAAAATACAAAGAGACAGTCAATAGGGGTAGTGAGCATATTAAGCATTACACTGCTGCTCAGAATCTGCATTATATAGGTCCAAGTGATCAAGAAATGGTTGCCATATATTGTAAAACTTAGCAAGATTATCAATACCTCCATAACGGAGTCTTTCCATGTGCAATATTTGAGTGAGATAAATTAACCATGTCTTTAATTGAGGAACAGAATCGGATTTCCACAGTTTTAGAATGACACTCTTAGCAATAATAATTCCATAAATTATGGTGCTTTGTAGCTATGGACACATTATGATCCAGCAGAAAACTAGAGTACCCAAATAAAGCAATTTCTGGGTCTAGTGTAAAGGTAAAACCATACATATCGGAAAACCATTTAAATATTTCACATCAGAAATCATAAAGTTTTGGACACGTCCAAAAGAGGTGGGTCAGGGAGCCTTCAGCAGACTTACACTGGTCACATGTAGGACAAATGGTATAGGAAAAATTCTGTGTAATTTAGATTTTGAGTAGTGCAGTCTATGCATTACTTTAAATTGAATTAACTGATGCCTGGAATTAATAGTGCTTTTGTTTTTGATTGTTATTTAAAGCTATACAAGTATATATGAACTGAATAATATTCTATTTGCATTTGGAAACAGTTCTCAAACACCAATGAATAAATAATAAACCGCTAATTTAGCTGAAATGCATAATACATGGAACCGCAGTGGCACAGTAATACTGATGTAATGAGGTCATAGGTGTCTGAATCAGAATTCTTTATGGCAATTTAGCATCACTTCACAAATACTGTTGATTAGGCTTTGATTTCACCATTGATAACACTGATTTTGCAAATTGAACTTGTATTAAATCTTTAAAGTCATTACGTCTCCTGAAAGAGCAACCTCTGAACAAACTGAAACAAATTTCCTTTACGATGCAGCCTCAATATGTTGTAGATATGAGTTAACATCCTGCAGAAAACCTGGACAGAATATAAAGGGGTCTATTTTCTGTCTAACTAAATCACACCTGCACAGGTGACTAGAGTGAACCTGCATCTCATTTACGGAGCTGACACCATTATTGGCTGGAAGGGAATTTACATGCACTGTGTTTCTCTGTCGCACACAGGACCACAGCTGCAGCTGCGTCACCATGGAGATGCAGTCAGCCAATGACAGCCGGCAATTTTCCCTCCAGGGACCCTGCTGATTCGAGCTGGGGTGGGGGAGCATGGGGGCGTAAACAGGAAGAACAAAAAAACAAGAGGTGGGTGGATAGTGACAAATGAGAGCCTGTGTGTGCGAGCATGTGCAGGTATGTGTGTGTGTGTGTGTGTGTGTGTGTGTGTGTGTGTGTGTGTGTGTGTGTGTGTGTGTGTGTGTGTGTGTGTGTGTGTGAGAGAGCATGTGCAGGTATGTGTGCTCTTTCAGCTTTCTTTAGGTAGGCGGGGTTTACAACGTATGCATTTGAGTCTGTTGCTAGGCAAGACTGGTATCCATGGTTACCTTCATATCCAATCAGGTGTTAATGTTGATGTTGGTGCTCAGTTTTTATTCACGTTTGTGTTCTTGTTTGTGTGTCTATGTAGTGTGTGTAAGTGAGGAAAATATGACCTTTCTTTCATGGTTATCGCTCTGGGTTCTGATCTGTCTGCCTGTCTGCCTGTCTGTCTGTCTGTCTGTCTGTCTGTGTGTGTGTGTGTGTGTGTGTGTGTACAGTTTAAGTCAGAATAATTAGCCCACTGTTTATTTTTTTCCCCAATTTCTGTTTAACAGAGAGCAGATTTTTTCCACACATTTCTAAACATAATAGTTTTAATAACTAATTTCTAATAACTGATTTATTTTATCTTTGTCATGATGACAGTACATAATATACATAATAATAAAAAGGCTTAACCAGGTTAATTAGGGTAACTAGGCAGGGGTGCATTTCCCAAACAACGACATAACTCACGGCTGAACTATCATAGTACGATGCATCATTTGTGAAAAGAACAATGTAGTGACGAGTGTTTCCCAAAACCGTAGTTTCTCTGTCGCAGATCCATCATTTGAATCGTTAGTTATAATGTAAAACGTCCATAATGATGCTCTAAACGGGGTGGAGTAACAACTTCTTTAAAGAAAAAACCCATACTTTATTGTGCAAATGATATTGTTTTACATGCACACATATTTAAAAAAAATCCAATATTAGTTTTGGTAAAAACATACACTCGTTTTCCATATTAATTGAAATATATGTAAACGGCACATATAAGACCAATATATGTTTCCTTTACAAATATTATTGAGAATATTCCATATAAAATTCTTATATAGCTGAATATTTTCATATATAAATCATATAAATCATTAATGGTTGTAGGCCTAATTTACAGTAGGCTATGTATTAAGAAAGGAAAAAAAATCTTACTTAATAATAATAATAAAAATCATCATCATCATCATCATCATCGTTATTATTAAGTAGGATATTGTTTTTTTATTTTTTATTTGTTTGAAAAGTCTACTTTTACAATTTGACACATTCAAACCACTGCAGAAATGTTCTAACCAACAGGTCCATGTCATACGGTTCAGAAACATTTCTTAATAAATAACCTATCAATTAAAACCATTATCGTATGCTATTTGCTTTTGTTTTCACAAGCTTTAGAGACGTAACGTAAATTCTGCTTGTAAATAATAGGTCACCTGTAGCTTTCATCATGAGACACGGCTGTGTTCAAAATAATGTTTTTAATAAATGTTTTTAAAGTGCACTACGAAGAGAACGCAATTGTAAACATGAAGATGGCTAAAACTGAACTGTAAAAATATTTTGAAAGCAAATTACACGTAAGAGAGATGACTTTAATGCTTTTTTTATATCATTCCAAGTTTAAATATTGGAATGTTCTAAACGAATAGGGCATACGGGGGATAACAGGGAATAGAACACAGCCAGGAACTCTGCTTCTAGCTACAGCTCCAGAGGTGTAGTTGCAAGCAAACAAGCAGTGATACAGTTTGCGAATGTTTGTTGGAACGACAGATTTGGGAGGCACCAAATCAACGAACTATGTTTGTTCTAGTTAGCTAATGATGGTTTTCGGAAATGCACCCCAGGATAGGGTAATTAAGCAAGTTATTGTATAACGATCATGGTTTGTTCTGTAGACTATCGAAAAAATATATAGCTTAAAGAGGCTAATAATATTGACCTTAAATTGGTTTTTAAAAAAATTAAAAACTGCTTTTAATCTAGCCAAAATAAAACATATAAGACTTTCTCCAGAAGACAAAATATTATCAGAAATACTGTGAAAATTTCCCTGCTCTGTTAAGCATCATTTGGGAAAATATTTAAAAAAAAAAGAAAAGAAAATTGAAGGGGGGCTAATAATTCTGACTTCAACTGTATCTAGATAGTTTATCATATATATATTTATATATTTTTGTCTTTATTTTTGTTATAGTTGAGTGAAAACTTCTAGAATCTGGTCTTAGGAGTGGAGATGTGGTTTAGATTTGAATTCAGTTTTGGATTTGCACTTGAAGGGAACATTTATGCCGTGGACCGTCATGGTATCTGTCAAAAATGTAGGAGTGTTACATTCGGTTTGAGATGTGTGTTAAAGTGTGTGCGTGTTTCTCTTCTTCTGCCTTACAAAAGCAAGTGACCGGTTGCTATGGGATCAGAGGCTTGGCGACCGTTACTAAGGCCCAAAGGCAGTCACACATGAACCCAGTCAACCCAGAGAGAAGAGACACGGACAGATAAAGGGAGCCTATATTTAAACAAATAACCTCAAAGTGTATATTGTGATTGGAATTCTATAGAAATGTGGTGAATTATATTGTCCATTTATTATTTTATAATAAAATCTTCAACATAGTGTGAAAATATACAGTTGAAGTCAGAATTATTAGTCCTCCTGAATTATTAGCCTCTTAGTATTAGTATTTCCTCTCCAATTTCTGTTTGCATTTAAAAACGTAGTAGCTTGTTCTGTAGACAAGCACTTACACATTGCTTAATACACACAGGATGTACAGCAATACACAAATATCTTTACTTATGAAAATGAATTAAAGGATTAAAATGTTACAAAGTATTATTTTCTACATAAATATGAAAACACTGCCTCCTTGCCTTTATGTCGGGGGGCTTTTTTCAGCTTATTCATGACAATTTGCATTTGCATAATGTTATCATTAGCAGTATTATTTATTATATGCATATTTATATTTGTTTTAATAAAAACAAGTTTAGATTTGTCCACCTGCCGGGTTTTGGAGACGTCTGCATTACTATATAGGGCATAAGAATAGAACGTGCGTTTGAATATAACTCCACATTTTGACCACATTTCATTATTATTGTTCATTTACTTGTTTGCTGGAAATTAGAACTGAATTTAGAAATAGTTTGGAAAAAAATATTTATACTTAACAAACTCATTTAAATATGTAGGCTAATGGATGTCTTCAGTGGAGTGCATACGACACCGTTTTCTTATCCACGAAAGTAAATGAGTAAAGTAAAGAGTAAAAGTAAAGTAAGGAGAAAGTAAAGAGGCCGAATGAAGGAGGCTCGTTCCTTATACTCACGCTGCAGATGGTCTGTTTAAGTGTTTTCTTGCTAGTGAAGCATTCAGTTTTTCCACTTACAAAGTCTGCCATGTAAATAGCAAATGCACCATGGCACGACACAACTGACTCTTAAAGGGAATGGGAGATTAGACTCACACCCATAACTCATTAAGAGAATAAACACAACACTGTTAGACCATGCACCGAGGTGCAGAGCATTTTTTTCCGTCCTTAAAATAGCAAAAGTGGATTCGAACACACTCTTAATGCTTTTACGCCATGCGCTTTAGACTTTGCGTCTAGTTTGTTAAAGTAGAGCCCTTTGACTTCAATTGTATATTTTTAATAGTCTAATATAACAACAGTCACTTGATGAAAATGAAACAGCAGCAGTGTGATAATCTATTATTCACGGTTATTTTGGAAGTAATTATTTTTGTGTTTTAAAGATAACTAAGGTTTTTCTCTTTGGGTTGAGAGTTTTTGTAATTGTCAGATCATTACTGACCCATTAGAAGACCCGTCTGACAAGTTTCTAATCAAGCTTTTGCTGGACAAAATATAGCACACAATATCGCCGTTATGATAGGTCAGATTCACCTGTCAGTCAAACTTTTTTTTCATGCTCTGAGGACTTCTGTGACTATATTACATATATTACTGACCAGGGGCGTCACTAGACCCCATTTACTGGGGCATGTGCCACAGCAAAAATTGTCAGTGCCCCAGTAAAAGCTTTGAGTTACAATTTATATTATTCATTCATTCATTCCATTTTCCAGCGGAATGAATCGCCAAATATTCTGGCATATGTCTTAGGCAGAGGATGCCCTTCCGGCCACAACCCAGTACTGGGAAACATCCATACACTCTCATTCACACACACTCATACACTACGGCCAGTTTAATTTATTCAATTGACCTCTAGCGCAAGTCTTTGGACTGTGGGGGAAACAAGAGCACCCGGATGAAACCCATGCCAACAATGGGAGAACATGCAAATTCCTTACAGAAATGCCAACTGACCCAGCCGGGTCTTGAACCAGTGACCTTCTTGCTGTGAGGCAACAGTGCTAACCACTGAGCCACCGTGTTGCCCGAGTAATATTCATGCAAAAGATATCTTAGAAGATCTTAGCATGTCACTCCAGTGTCTTTACATTGGTTGGCAGTTACATTTAGGATCGATTTCTGTTGTTTATTTAGAATATTAATAATACTTTTATTTATTTATATTATTCAGTATAGTTATTTATATAAAAGCATTGGGGGTTGAGGAGCTAGCAACACCCGTTTCTGATGTATAAGTAAAATACAGGATGTACAAAGAGATTTAATTAATTTGCCTATTGTTTTGTCAGTCTGTTGTGGTTATACTTTGTCTATTGCAAATGTTTGTTTAGCACAGTCTTGCTTGTCACATTAGTAAAATTTTGCAGGCAAAATCCAATCCAATCCATGGTCTATTGTCAATAGTGTAGTGATATATGCTCAAATACAAATAATTTTAAACAGCTTTCTACTAATCATTGTGGCAGTTTTAAATTCAAAATCTGTTTTTGGGCAATATTGTAGATTCATATTGAAATGACTATAGATATTGGCCTCATAAATGTGACCATACATTAAAGGGCTAGTTCACCCAATAATGACAATTCTGACATAATTTTCTTACCCTACATTTATTTCAGAGCTGTTTGAGTTTCTGTCTTCTCTTTAATACAAAACCAGAAACTTGAAGAAAACAGCAACCATCAACATCCATATTATGAATTATACTATGGAAGTCAATGGCTAACACTTTCCAACATTTTTCAAAATATGAAAAAGAAATGTGTGTAAATGGTGAGTACATTTCTATTTTTGTGTAAACTGTTGCTGATCTTATAGAGTGCATTTGTGCTACAAATTCATCAACACTCGTTTCATAAGTATTTTTTTCAATTGGTATTTTTAAAAAGTATTAAACATCATCAACCAAAATCTTCAGCTATGATGCGAATCACAACATGCTTTAATTGTAACCAAAAAAACATCATGAAAACAATGCAAAAAGACAAAGACAATGTCACTTATAGCGCATGTCTTTGGACAGTGAGGGAAACCAGAGCACCTGGAGGAAACCCACGCGAACATGGGGAGAAAAAATATAATATAGCAAAATATGCAAAGGGTTAGGGAGTAATAGAATAAATATAACATCATATTTAAAATGCATACTGGATGTCTGATCTTAACTCATTAAAGTCATAATCAGTTAGGATTTCATCAATTTAAATGGGTGGGAATCAAAAAGTTTGATAACTATTTTAGATCACAAAATGTATTAATTAGATTTTTTTAAATGAATGTTGGGCGGCACAGTGGCTCAGTGGTTAGCACTGTCGTCTCACAGCAAGAAGGTCGCTGGTTCGAGTCCCTGCTGAGTGTGTGTGTGTGTGTGCGTGAATGGGTGTATGGGTGTTTCCCTGTACTGGGTTGTGACTGGAAGGGCAATCGCTGCGTAAAAACATATGCTGGAATAGTTGGCGGTTCATTCCACTGTGGCGACTCAAGATAAATAAGGGACTAAGCTGAAGGAAAATTAATAAATTACCGTCATTAGTAATTTTTTTCTCTGATTCTGAGTCTTTAAATAAGTAAACTGTTCAGTTAATATTTGCATTGTTAGAATTTAAATGTAAATCATTGAAAAAAAATGTTTAAATTAATTCTGCTTTACTTATAGATATTAAATAGGATGTAAGAGTGCAATACAAGCTATGTCTACTTGCAAAAGACGTAAGTTTTTGTCCTCTGATCTGAAAAAGCATCTTGTGGTAATTTAATCTCGATCTTTGAAAACCAGGGTTGCCAAATCACCTGCAGTTGTTCTCATGTTTTAATGCCACGGGTCCATTTTCTCACGCAATGCTCTGACCTTTATCTTTCTGAGTACTTGTCTTTTTTTTTAAATATATGGTATAACATATATAGCAATTATTGAAATTAAATTCACAGCAGAAGTGCTGTACATCTCTGAGCAGCACAGGTATTTATTCATTAATAAATCAGAATTTCATTCATTCATTTTCTTTTCGGCTTGTTCCCTTTATTAATCCGGGATTGCGGAATTAATGAACCGCCAACTTATCCAGCACGTTTTTTTACCCTTCCAGCCGCAACTCATCTCTGGGAAACATCAACACACTCATTCACACTCATACACTATGGATAATTTAGCCTACCCAATTCACCTATACCACATGTCTTTGGATGTGGGGGAAACCGGAGCACCCAGAAGAAACCCACGCGAACACAGGGAGAACATGCAAACTCCACACAGAAACGTCAACTGACCCAGCCGAGGCTCGAACCAGCGACTTTCTTGCTGTGAGGCAACAGCACTACCTACTGCGCCACTGCGTCGCCTAAATCAGAATTTTGTATTAGCTATTTTTAATTTTAAATATCAGACTTTTTCTTCATTTGTAAATGAATGAGTTCTTTTAGGGGCGGTGCGGTGGCACAGTAGGTAGCCCTGTTGCCTCACGGCAAGAAGGTCGCTGGTTCAAGCCTCGGCTGGGTCATTTGGCATTTCTGTGTAGAGTTTGCATGTTCTCCCCGTGTTGGTGTGGGTTTCCTCCGGGTGCTCCGGTTTCCCCCACAGTACAAAGACATGCGCTATAGGTGAATTGGGTGGGCTAAATTGTCCATAGTGTATGTGTGTGAATGAGAGTGTATGGGTGTTTTCCAGTATTGGGTTGCTGCTGGTAGGGCATCCGCTGTGTAAAAAACATACAGTATGCTGGATAAGTTGGCGGTTCATTCCACTGTGGCGACCCCAGATTAATAAAGGGACTAAGCCGAAAAGAAAATGAATGAATGAATAAATCAGTATTTTGAATCAGTGGTGCTTCTTGAGAGTGGGTGAAGTTAAAGATCACTCATAACCTAACTTGTGGAATGAGACTCTAATTGGTGGAATTTTCTGTACAGCATCATGTTTTTTCTGCAAAAATTACAATATCAAACGATTGTTTTAGAAATAAGATTAAGTAATGTAGGTTCAGTGAAAGCACACACAAATACACACACATTAATATTTATATTGTATATACAGGGGCAACACGGTGATGCAGTAGGTAGTGCTGTCGCCTCACAGCAAGAAGGTCACTGGTTCGAGCCTCGGCTGGGTCATTTGGCATTTCTGTGTGGAGTTTGCATGTTCTCCCCGTGTTGGTGTGGGTTTCCTCCGGGTGCTCCGGTTTCCCCCACAGTACAAAGACATGCAGTACAGGTGAATTGGGTAAGCTAAAATTGTCCGTAGTGTATGTGTGTGAATGAGAGTGTATGGGTGTTTTCCAGTGATGGGTTGCAGCTGGAAGGGCATCTGCTGCGTAGAACATATGCTGGATAAGTTGGTGGTTCATTTCGCTGTGGTGACCCCAGATTCATAAAGGGACTAAGCCAAAAAGAAAATGAATGAATGAATAGTATATACATGCTGAAGCCCAACATTATTCATACCCCAAATTATCAAGCAAATTTTGACTTAAAGCTACTTTTATTTAACCAGCAATTTTGTTTTTATTTTTGACTGAAAATGACACAGCCTTCTCCAAAAAGAAATAAGATAAATAATAAAATAAGATAATAAGATAATAAAAAATAAGATGATAAAAAGAAATATTTCTCAGCTTTTCTTTACATTCAAAATTCTGATGTCCAAAACCTTCTCAATAATCAATAGAAAAGCCTTTATTGGCTATTACAGCAACCAAACGCTTGCTTTATATGCTGACCTTTTGCATGTCTCCACTGGTATTTTTGCTAATTCATCTTTAGCGATAAACTCCAACTGTTTCAGATTGAAGGGTCTCCTTGCCGTCACCATGATCATTAATTCCCTCCACTGATTCTTAATTGGATTCAAGTCAGGACTCTGGCTGGGCCACTGCAAAACGTTAATGTTTTTGTTTGCTAATCATTTCTTCACTATTTTACTGTATGTTTTGGGTCATTGTCGTTCCATTGGTATTCCAGGCCAGGTTTCTCTGCAGAATGCCTGATGTTGTTTTTGAGAATGTTTATGTATTGCTGTTTATGTAATGTTATGTATTTTCATGTTGCATTTACTGTGATTAGGTTCCCTGGTCCTTGCTGGTTGAATAAAAGTAACTTTAAGTCAGAACTTGTCAGGGGTATGAGTAATTTTGGGCTTGACTGTATATTTTGTATTGTTATATCATTTATTTTAATCTAGCCATCTCTATTAGCTTGCAAAAGGGCCGTTTGGGTGTAGGCATGGGCCAGTATAAGATCCATTCCTGACGGTATGATAACCTTGGATAAAAATATCACGGTTTCACTGTATCACGGTATTGTGATTACTGCTCTAAAATATATTATTTTTAAATGTCTGGGTAAAAAACAACAACTTTTTTTTCCCCTTTGAAAACAATATATTTTATTTCTTGAAAGATTTATGATATTTTGGAGAAGTAAACATGTCAGGCTATATAATTCAAATGAATCATTGACTTCTGCTGTCTTCATTTGTTTCAAAAACACAGATTTCTTAATTTAAAACTGCATCTTT
This sequence comes from Danio kyathit, assembly GCA_903798195.1. Lineage (NCBI taxonomy): Eukaryota > Metazoa > Chordata > Actinopteri > Cypriniformes > Danionidae > Danio > Danio kyathit. The sequence continues at coordinate 49,729,573 of LR812520.1, read as the reverse complement.
GGATATTTTTTTCTGCTGGAGATACTGTTGTCCTAAAAAAACAACAAAAAAAAGTAAATAAGAAACTTACACATACCTTAGAAACGGTATTACAGAAAATTTTGGCGATTTTAAAACCTTGACTTTCCAAACCGCGGTATACCTTGAAGACGGTTATCATCCCATGCCTATTTGGGTGTAACTTATTCATTATAAAAACATGTAAACACTCTTATTTTTTTCACTATATACCTTACTTTTAGATTTGCCTGGCTTCTGTGCATCTCTTCATGCGTAAAGACAGCTTACATAACAGTTTGGATTTGTTGCAGGTAAAATTAGACCAAGCTTTTTTCTTCAAGGAAATGCGTTTTGATGTTTTGATTTGTTTGAGGTGAAGTCATGACCATTAAAAATAGATTTAAATGTGTGTTTGCTGGAACACCGAAGCTATGAGTTTATCCATAGAAACACAAAAATCAAGACGTGTGAATTGATTTTCAATCTGTTTCTTCCATTTTATTAATGTTGCTCCATGTATACAAGTACATATATCTCAGTTCTTCCATTTGTATTTTTTTTTTCATTTTACCAGGGAATTTTGGAAAGAAAAGGAATGATAGAGAAAGAAACAGAGAGAGAGAGAGAGATAGAGAGAGTGTTAATTCAAATGAAATATCACCTGTAGCAACATTATCTCCACAGCAACCAAAAATACACAATGATAGGGCCAACCACTGACATGCAAAACACACAACCTCACACATACAGAAACACACACACAACGCTCACACTGTTCTGTCAGGATATTGAGAGATCGGTGTGTGTGTGAAGTGTGTCCTGTTTGTTGAGTTTGGAGGTCTGGGCTCTCTCTCTCTCTGTCTCTCTGACATCATGACAAAATGCTGCTTTCAAATTACTGAAAGACCAGAACTCCATTCACACACACACACACACACACACACACATGCAGAAAATGCATTCTCAAACCATACATAACTCCATACATACACTCGTTTCATATAACCAGATTCCTCCACACATGTACATACGTTATCGAACCTTCAAACATCCGTTTAAAGTGACAGTTCACCATAAAAATAACAGTTCTGATACCATTTACTCTCCTCATGTCATTCCAAACCCTTAGGACTATTTTCTTCCATGTAAAGCAAAGGGAAGGTTTTGAAGAATGTTCATGCTGCTCTTTTGTAGTGAAAGTGAATGGAAACCAAAAGCTGTGCAGTTCCAAAAAAGACTAAATAGCACCATAAAGTAGCCCATATGGCTCATGCACTATGTCCCAATTTTTTGCCATGAAAATCTTGCTTGAATGATTTGGATGTCCATAGACTTTCATGCATAACTCTTTCTGCTAAATGTCTCCCTTTGCATTCAGCGGAAAACCAACATCATACTTTTTAAGAGAGTCAAAACCGAATTGCTATTTTGGGGTGAACTGTTCCTTTAAAAAAACACTAATACTGCTATCAACCCTGTGCGTGTGTGTGTGTGTGTGTGTGTGTGTGTGTGTGTGTGTGTGTGTGTGTGTGTGTGTGTGTGTGTGTGTGTGTGTGTGTGTGTGTGTGTGTGTGTGTGTGTGTGTGTGTGTGTGTGTTTGATGCATTGTGCTGTACACTGATTTTGCATCCACTGATATGTGAGAAAAAAAGAGAGAGAGAGAAACAAAGAAAGCAGGAGAGTCAGGGGATAAGCAGACACAATGTCAATCACTAGAAAGCAGCAAACAGGAAATATGAAATATGCATCGGGAGGCTGGACTAAAACTACTACTACTACTCACGCACACACATACATACATACACACGCGCACACACACACACACTTATATATATATATCTCTTTTTTTTAATCCCACCCATCACATCACACTCAAATGAAGGGAAGTGAGAATGGAGGGTGGCGATGAATAGACTCCATGTTTTTATTCCATCCCTCACTGAATGGAGGTAGAAAGAAAGGTAAGAAGAGAGAAGAAGGGAGAGTTGGGGGCTGGTGATTTGTATCAAAGTTCAATTGGATATTAAAGATAATATGGTCATAACAGCCAGTCTTGTTCACCATGATCATGTCCGTCACCAACACAATGATCAAAGTCCAGCCTGTTAAAATCATTACTGTTATTGTTACTATTATCATTATTCATGTTATAATTACTGGTATCATTTAAAATGGGCGGGCTAGTTTTATTATTTAGGTTTGATCTCCGTTTTCATCTTGTCGTTCACTGTTCCTTCTGTTAATCCTGCACGGCGACTGCTTGCTCCTTGTTGGGGGCGGGGCTGGTCTCCGTGGTGATTGGCTCTGCGGGGGCGGATTCCTTTGTGGGCGGAGCCTCAGTCTTTTTAGACTCAGCGTCAGGCTTGCTCTCTGACGCTGCGGCTACAGCAGGGGCGGGATCTTTAGCAGCCTCTTTTGCAGGCTCTTTCTCATTGGCTGGAGCTGCGGAAGGGGCGGACTTTTCTTCCACTTTGGCAGGAGGAGCATCTGGACTCTTGGCGGGTTCTGCTTTGGCAGCCTCGCTGGCCTTGGCATCAGATGCTTTAGGAGCATTAGCGTTAGCATTTGCAGCAGGCTCCTCCTTTTTTGGAGGGGCGGCGCTTTTCTCCTCTTCCTTGGGTGCGGTGGAGTTGCTGTCAGCGGTTGGTGTGGCTTCTTTAGCTGCTGCCGCCGTGTCATTGGTGGTCTCGGTGGCAGCAGCAGCGTCCTCCTTGTTCTCCTTAGGAGCTTCGCTCTCCTCCGCCGACGCTCCCTCTGTCTTTGCGTCCTTCTCTTTCGCCTTCTCGTCGTTCACATTGTATCCCTTCTTCTTTTTGCTCAGCTTCCCTCCCATTTTACCTGACCTGTAAAAGAAAGAAACAGAACAATCAGAGATAATCATACATAACCAGAATACACTAAGGGCCCTATCATACACCTGGCGCAGTAAGGTGCAAGTCTTGTTTAGCACGATTAATTGCTATTTTCAGACCAGCGCAACTCTAATTTTCAGCTTATTTATCACAGTTTACATTTGTATAATGGTAATATCATTTGCAGTATTATTTATTATATGCATATTTATATTTGTTTTAATAAAAACAAGTTTAGATTTGTCCACCTGTCAGGTTTTGGAGATGTCTGCGTCACCATATGGGACATAAGAATAGGATGTGTGTTTGGATATAACTCAGTTTTTTAAACACATTTTATTATTTTTGTTCATTTATTCATTTGCTGGAAATTAGAACTGAAATAGTTTTGAAACAAATCTTTGCGCTTAAACAAAATTAAATATGTAGGATGTCTTCAGTGGAGTGAGTTTCCACCATTTCCTTATTTATGAAAGTAAAGGAGTAAAGTAAAGTAAAGAGAGAGTAAAGAGGCTGAATGGAGGAGACTCGTTCTTTATCCTCGCTGCAGCTGGTCTTCTTTTGATGGTTTTCTTGCTAGTGAAGCGTTCAGTTTTTCCACTTACAAAGTCTGCCATGTAAATAGCAAATGCGTGACGCAAATGACTCTAAAAAGGGAATGGGAGATGGTACTCTGATTGGTTTAATTCACGTTATGCTCAAAACACACCCATAAAACACAACCCTGTTAGACCATGTGCTGCGGTGCAGAGCGTATTTTTCCCCCACGGGATGCAGAGTGTATTTTTCCCCCACAGTCCAAAAACATATGCTTAAGGTGAATTGAATAAACTAAATTGGCCGTAGTGTATATGTGTGAATGAGTATATATGGATGTTTCCCAGTACAGGGTTGCAGCTGGAAGGGCATCCGCTGTGTAAAACTGCTGGATAGGTTGGCGGTTCATTCCGCTGTGGCAACCCCTGATGAATAATGGGGAGAAGCCAAAGGAAAATAAATTAATGAATAAGTTTCATTTATGTTATAGTTATTTATCATAGTTTTTAACTGTAAATGAGAAATAATAAGTAGTTTTCTTTTATTTTTTGTCAGTTAACTCTTACATTAGTGATCCAAAATTATTATTTTTAGTGTTTGAAAAATATGATATTAACTGTGAAGCAAATTCGATATTCACTGACAGAAAGCGACAGACACTTTCTCTCGTTTCATCTCATCAGTGTTACCCCTGTTGGTGTCTATTGGCATCTTTTTTTTCCATCAATTGAACATGCTTGTCAATTATTCGATTGTCATAGAAGTGATCTGCTGCAATCTGATGATTGTCTGTGCTTGTCGTTTAACTGTGAACTGGTCTAAATATTCCTGCTTAGCATTTCTCAGTTTGAAAACAATTCAATACTGTAATATTCTATATGAAACACATTAATATGCTACTTTATTCTGCTTTACACTATGCTAAGCTATATTATGCTATACTGCATCATTTATACTGTCAACAGCTATCTGTTTCTAGTTTTATTTCTGCAGACATTTTAGGAGAAACATAAAAGAAAGCGGTAACTCGATTGCTTCATGAACCGTGAACAGATCAGAACAACCAGTGAGCAATAAAATCTTCCTCTGGGATTATTCAAGTGTAGCATGTCAAATGCAACATGTCTTGCATAATCAGAATGTCATACTGGAAAAAATAATAATTCTAGCTTTTTATAGGTACTGAAAAAACCATCTGCAAATAGGTCTCTGCGCAAGGTGTTGTCATAATGAGAGAAAGCAGAAGTAACAGAATCTAATGACTATACCTTGCATGTTCTGCTCTGGGGTTATTTTTGTACATGCGCTTCAGTCCTGACACAGAGAGCTAATAAAAGCTCAACCGGCTAAACTCGCATCTCTGAGACTGTCTGTCAAGGTTCTATCATATCATGCATTAAAACCTGATCATTAATCGGTAATCAGACTCCAGCGCTGATAGTTATCTAGATGGATGGAGGGGGTTTTAGAGGACGGCATCTATGAGACATACTACCTGCAATTTAGAGCTGCAGTTACCAAGGCAACCGGGTGATCACATGACTTATTCCGAATAAGGAGCCTGGTGAAACACATTCTCTCTCTCTTTCTCTCTCTCTCTCTCTCTCTCTCTCTCTCTCTCTCCAATCTCACTGTTGGCTGCTTTAGCGTTCCTGAGCTCAACAACCATCTGTGTAATGACACACTTGCACACACACATACAGTTTTTCTCCAGACAGAAGGAGAGCAGTGATCATGTGACGCCAACATGCGAGCTGAATGTTTCACCAACATATGACAACGGAAACATGGAAAGTCTTTCCTTGTCATGTGTACGAGAACAATAGACACTGTCTGCCCCGTCTCCACTGAGTCAAGCAGACAGCAGCACGCTGTTTCAGCGTTAAACAATACGCTGCAGTGTGTGCGCGTCTGTGAGCTGTCTCATCTGGTCGGGGGGCTTGAAATTCACTTACTGTTTGAAACCTGCTGATTGGTAGTAAATATGATCCTGGTGTGGCTTGTAAACTGTCTGTGCGGAAAGTGTCAGTGTGATGTGCATGTGGCATACAAAAGCTGCATGGCCACCTTCAAAATTATAGGAAAGGATGAGCTCCATGTTTGGTCCCTACTAAAAGACAAAACCAAAGAGTTTAGTTGAAGCGACGAGTAAATGCTGAGCCTGAATGCATCAGTCAGATTAAACTTTCACATGGCTAGGCCAAGAGTTGTCAATCTTTGAGTCGTAAAGTGCCACTTTTAATTCTTTATAGCTCTATCGCTGATGCTTGAGTCCAGGACAGATTTCTTTCATAGAGACCAGGGCAGAGCTCTATCATAGGCTACATCTGAAATCGCATAATTTCCTACTATATAGTATGTGAAAATCAGTATGAGAGCCAAGTAGTATGTCAGAATTCATACTGTAAAAAATACTTGGATTACCTAATACTTCCTCTTGGATTATGTAGTGCGCATCCTATAGACTGTAAACTCAGCTGATTCGAATGTTATCACTCGATTGAAAGGGCGCTATCAGTGGTTATCAGCTAGATATGGGCCAGTAGGGGCCTTCTGCGCCTACTAGTTGGCTCAGACAGGTGTTATCATCCATCCACATGGTTAATCAGCTTTAGATCACATACGACTGTGGCCGGAAGTTACAAGAATTATTTATATTATTTATTAAATTAATTGTATTGTTTTAACGTCTGCCCCTACCCCAACCCTAAACCCAATCGTCACAGTAATGTAAAAACAGATCTAAATCTTGAGTCTTCTCTATTAATATAGCTGATTAACCATGTGGATGGATGATTACAGCCTTCTGAGCCTGCTAGTAGGTGCTGAAGGCCTCTACTGGCCCATATCTACAGTATCATTGATAACCACTGATGATGCCCATTCAATCGAATAATAACATTCGATGTGGGTGCTATACTTTAAGAATTGGAATTGGAATGAATTGATGCAACTGATGCAGGTAGGTCAAGTGGATGAGGAGATTCCTCCCAATATGTAAAGCGCTTTGAGTGTCTAGAAAAGCGCTATATAAATGTAAGGAATTATTATTATTATTATTATCAAGTGATAATGACAAATGGTGGATAGTGACATTAATCTGCAATGCAGAAGTGCGCTCGTTTTTGCGATTGTTTTAGAACTTCTGATTCAGTTGTCTATGGGAGAAATGACTAAGAATACAAGTCAAACTACTTGTTCTACAAACAAGTGTGTTTATGACTATACATAAAAAGTAGAATAGTATAATACAGAAATATCAGTTAAAAGTAGAAAAGTGAATGAGACCAGAAATCTCAAACCAAAAAGATTACAAATTTCTGCGTCTGCTCATACATGAAGAATAAGGTCAAAAGTTTATACAAATTCCATTCATACTACTTAGGGCTGCACTATATTGGAAAAAACTGAAATTGTGATATTTTTTATTTCTGTAATATATATTGCAAAATGAATATAATTTCACAATATGACTGAAGTAAGTGTTTGGGAAGAATTCACAATTTGACATTGATTATGATGATTTTGTATGGGAGCGCATCTGCATAAAAATGTATAAAATATATGTAAAAAATGTAATTAAAAGATTTAAGCACAGAAAAAATTGAAATATACTGTACAGTGCATTATGGTTTTGGGTGGAATATTACAATAATGAGGTAAAGAAATTCAATTATCAAATCTAAAATAACACTTCTTTATTGTTTATAAATCATTCATCTTTGTTAAAGCGGCAAAATTTATAATTTCTTGTTCCCAAATAGTTTAAATTTGCTTCAAATCTTATAGTCACGGGCCTTAAAAAACCCATCTGAGTAAAAAAAAATTCACACTAATAGATTATGGTTGAAATTCACAATGACTGAACAAATCATGTGTACTGAACTGTGATTTTTTTTTTTAGTTAATTATAATCCCGTCCTGCGATGTGACTTTTGCGGAAGCGCACATTGTAATATCGATGCTAAAACAATATATTGTGCAGTCATATTACTACTCCTATTCATACTATCTAGAACATACCTTTCTAATAGTCGTGTAATAAATAGGGTATATGCAATTTTGAATAAGCCAGCTCAGCCATTATAAACTTGATGCATTTAAAATCTGATTTGAATAAAATCATGAGCTTCACTGTCTGAATGAGATACGATATAAAGTGGGTCTCACACCGGACAAGAAGCACTGCAATAAATTCCATTGTTCCACTCCATGTCTTTAAAATTAAAATAATAAATAATATTTATTTAACCATTTTATTTTCAATGGAGTTTTTGTGTTCGCCTGCTCCTCCTAACAGCATTTGCCGGTTATTGGCCGTAACATTTTAAACAACTAAATGAATGCTTAAGTCTATTTAATGGACTATATATTAATTAAAGTACATTATCAATGCAGTAAAAGGAACCTTCTGAAATTGAAAATAATCACATCAACCGTTCACAGGAAGTTTATCGGTGGCTGGCAAACACTTGCTCTGCATATAGCCTATTCAAATTCAAATGTACCTACACAAGTAGTGTGCGATTTCGGATCCATCAAAAAGGCTAGGGCACAGGATAGAGCTCCATCAATATGACTAGTATGTGGGACAGAGCTGTATCAAAGAGGCTAGGGTACAGGAAAGAGCTCCATAAAATAGGTTAGGGCACAGGATAGGGCTCCATGAAAAAGGATTGATCACAGGAGTGAATCCCTTCGTAGTGGCTTGGGCCCGGAACAGAGCTCCTTTATAGAGGCTATGCCCCAGAACTGAGCTCCATCAAAGAGGCTAAGGCACAGAGCAGAGCTTTATTAAAGTGGCTAAGATGCAGGACAGAGTTCTATTAAAGAGGCAATAGGGCCCAGGACGGAGCTCCATCATAGATGCTAGGGCTCACGGTAGAGCTGCACGGTAGTGAGAGTAGCTGATTACCGGGACTGCAACAACAATTGATAAAACAAATAAATTATTGAAATCAAACAATGTGCAATGGAAAAAAACAGGCACTGATTGAGCTGAAATACAGCTCATTAATCAAAAATTCCAAGTAAGTTAGTTGATGTATTTGTGGTGGAGTTTATTCAAGCCTTTCTGAAATGATGAGTCTCACACAAATGCCGTTTGCAGTATGCACACACACACATAAGCGGCCGTGGTGATTATAGCGGTTAAGAATTACACAGCGATTTTACTGTCTTTATTACAAACATGCTCCGTTTTAAAAACATTTGAAACTTATAAAACATAAAAATCACAGAGAGTTGGAACAGATTATTTAATCTCAGTTTCTTTGCAAAAAATGTTCTGTGGACATGTGTAGAAACATGGTGCCTGTCAATCAATTTGGTGGGCGGGGTAAACCACACTCCTATGTCACGTTGCGGTGGGCCTCAAAATCACTGGGATTTGGATTTTATTTTAACTTTTTGTTTAAAATTTTTAAAAAAGAGACTTGTTGGGTTTATATAATTCCAGTATGACTGTGGACACACTATACATACACACAGTTCTGTCCAAACAGCTTACAAAAGAGGATTTTCATCATAGGTGCCCTTTAACTTCCCTACAGTTCAAGGGTTCTGGGTCTGTAAGATTTTTTAAAATGTTTTTTAATGTCTTCTAAGCTTATAAAGGCTGTATTTATTTGATCAAAAAGCACCAATATTGTAAAATATTAGTGCAACTAAATATATATAAATTATTCCTGTGATGGCAAAACTAATATGCCAAAAAAAGTTGGTGCTCAAGACAGATTTATATTAAAACAGCTTACTGTTATATTCTATCAAGTAAAACATGATACAATTTTAGGATTCATTATTGAATGAAGAGTTCAAAAGAACAACATTTTAATGTTGTATTTCAGTTGTATTTATTACCACATTTAATAAAACGTGAGTAATTAAAAAAAACAAATCTTAGAAAAATCACACTGACTCTAAACTTGTGAATGAGAGTATATGTACTGATATATAAACTTGTGTAGCTTTGAATCTCAGATTGGTTACATAACCCCAAAATACACACACACATTTGGCTCGAGGCAGAGGTAGTGTGGCGGGGGGGGTGTGGAGAACTGGAGCATAAAATCTGACCCAATCACTGTGCTGTAACAGCAGCAATGCATTCTGGGAGCAAACAGACATTCATAGTGTTTCATATTCAGATATAAGAAAATGCATAAAATATTTAGATATTACATATTCAGTAGCATGATGTGCTTTTTTTGTTCAGTAAAATTAAATAAAATGTCTCTCAATTAATATTTGAATATTTTATGGTGCCTTGTGTTGGGGCAGATTACATGTGGCCTTCTCTTGCTAATCTACATAGGACATCTATATGAATGTGTATATGTAAGATGTCATACTACTGAATATTTTCATGCACTCTTATGGTTTTCATTTTACACTCATAACTATATATACTTATATGCATGCGTGTGCTTATATATTAAATACACATGCTGTTGTTTTTCCTCCAAGTCAGCAGGAGGCAGTATATATCGCCATCTGTGAGATATTTGACTGAAGACCACAGTTGATTGAGGGAATGGAGAATGCAAAAAGTCAAAGTGTACGACACACACACTCTAATAACTTTAGAGCTGTCCTCCAAGCTCAAATACACACATGCGCACACAAACTCATAACCCTAGAGATGTACTCAAACAAAACACACACACTAGCACATTGTTGGCCAGGGCTCGGGCCTCTGCGTAAACAGGAGCCCAGGCTAATGAATAACTCCAGAACACAGAGCAGAGGGCGAAACTGGACGCTCCTGTTCTTTGTTTGACATTTTCGAGATGACTTAACAGTAAATATGCGATGATGAGTCATATGATGATTATTGTGATCGCGTTTGTTTTATTGATTACTCATGTTCACACAGATCAAGAGCCTGTTGGTGGACGTGCTTTCAGGATGACCGAAAGTGTAGCTGTTGACAGAAAAAGTCCGATTTTTTTCACTGCAGGTAAACTGTTTTGCTCAATTTCTGTATTTCCCTCACTAAAAAGTAGCCTACGTGATTTATTTTTAGGCCCGTACTCCTGTGTGTCCAACAATTGCTACTTCCTTCTTGATTCTTTCTGATCAGTGCACACATTTTTGCCTCTTATTAACCATGAGACAACCATTAACTGCACGCTTGCTGTGGTGCAAAACTCTCAAACATCTAGTTTTATACTCCATTGCACAATTCGCTAAAATTAAATATGCAAATCAGGTAGCAACATGAAAATGCCAACAAAACTGATGATGAACAGAATTAGCAGGTTGTAATTCTTCATCTAACAGGCTGCTTTTGAATGCTAGGGAGCGAAGGACAAATGAGACTACTATGATTTTCCATGCTTAATTCAGTTTTAAATGAAATGATGTTAAAAAATGATGCAATAAGCACCGAACTGTCTATATTGATCCTTTTTTACATATGAGGTGTGATTGCACTGCTCATTTAGCCTGTTTTATCCAACACAGGCTCATTCTGAAAACGTAGTCCCATGGACGTTTCTGGAGACCGCGAATTATGTAGCCGGAGGTACGTATGGCTGCATTTCATTTTTTCCGTGAACGCTACGGGGCGGTATGATGCTGTTCCTTTTGGCGATTATTGGCTGACCGCTTACCTCCGTGTGGAGGCCTTTCCTGCCTCAACCAGTTTGTCCCGCTAGCTCATCTGGTACGTCGGCGGACTTGAGACGGAGAGAGGAGTTGACGACGACGACCGGGTTCGAGTCCGGGGAAGAGTGTTTCTAGAAATCAGATAAGATAAAAACTGTATCCAAAAAAATAAAATGAGCGAGTGAACAACAGGGTGAGAATGTGGTAAAATCCGAAAATGTGGTAAAAATCAGACGAGTGCTTTTCTTTTTCTGGACTGCTTTCGTAAACCGTTGGTTGGGTTTAGGGAAGTATGTGGGTAGGCGGGTCAATCGGTAAAATTGATTGGGTATAGGGAAGGAGGAGGGTGGGTCAGTCGATTGGCCGGTCGCCCAGTCAATCATTCAGTCAGACAGACAGACGGTAGGTCGACATCGGCCTCTGGTGGGTTTACGCGAGAACAGCGCGGGCGCGAACGGCACTCGCAAGAGACGTTTGAGATACAAAAAGACGCACACAGCGGCCTCTCGCGGATTTGAGAAAACAAAAACTGCAAAAATACGTACCTCCTGGGACGTATTTCGCGGTCTCCAGAAACGTCCACGGGACTACGTTTTCAGAATGAGCCTGGGTTGGTTTTATCTCGAAAGTTTGAAGCTAGGGCTGCACAATATTTCAAAAATCTAACATTGCGATATTTTATTTATTCTGCGATATATTTTGATATGAATACAGTTTTACTAGGTGACTTGAATAAATTATTTTGAAAATAAAATATAATTTTAAATTGATTGAGATGATTCTGTAGGCCTGCATTGGCATAAAATATAATAAACATTTTACAATCTACAAGCATGGATAAATTCAATAAATAAAAACATATTAATTAAATAAACAGTGTTTTATTGTTTTCCGAAGAGTCTAACTGTATTCAAGTATATGGCAATTGAATAATCAAATGTAAAATAATACTGCATAGTCTTCGTTGTATAAACAATACAATAAAATTTTACAAAAAGCACAATTTCAACTGATTTAAAATCAGTCACAGGCCTCAAAAAACACTTAATGATCAATTATAATCTAGACTTGGCATTGCATATTCTGCAATGTGACTATTGTGAATGATCACATTGCGATATCGATGCTGAAATGATATATTGTGCAGCCTTATTTGCAGCAGTGTAAAAATGTGATTTAAGTATTCTTTTAATACACAATTAATCAAACATTTGCATTATTATCAGTGCTTAATTTTAGAGGTGTGAACCTACACTGGTCTCACGGTTCGGTTACGATTATCATGCCATAGAATTGGTTCAATTCGATATTTCGTGCATCATGGTGCATTGACGATGCTTTGCATACACAATTTTATATTTTCTTCACAGCACAGCAATTCTTGTATTTAACTTTATAAATAAATTTATATTTATATATTACTTGTAATACAATTTTATTCTTTAATACAAAGTCAGATATATGAACTGTACCTTTAAAAACTCAAGTACGTGCACAGAACAACATGAACATTTATAGCAAATAAACAAATATAAATATTCCGCTCGCTTTCTGAGCCTTGTCTAGCGAGTTCTTTCTTACACCCCTATGATTGGTCACGCACTCAACAGAAAGGGCTGCGATTGGCTCTAATGCTCTGGCACTGTTCAACGATAAGATTGATAAACAACAGCGGCGATCACAGCTGATCCATGATAGACGTGGAGGAGAAAACTTGCTCTGCAGACAAGCTCATGTCTGTATCCAGAAGTATCGCTGTAAAAGCCGAGAGGAGAGGAAAGAGAAATGGACAAGCAACCGGAAGTTGCTGCAGACTTTTATTTAAGTGTGATGACATCTTTCCAACTTAAGTGGAATATTGAGTAGGGGGGCGGGGTTTTATTTTTGCACTCTTCGTATTATCTTTCACTCCCAGCAAACTGATGGTTAGAGGGGCGTGGCTAAGCATATTTCAACTAAGACGTCATCAGAGAAGGACTGCTATTCCAGAATGGAAGCAAATGGTCAAATTTTGATTAAAGATTACAAAAACAGTTAACTAAGTTGCACAGATTTGTTGTTCACCTTTAGACTAACAATGTGCGCTAACAAAAGAAATATCGAACATTGTAAAACCCAACAGTCAACTTTATCAAATGAAATGAGTGTAGTTATCTCAGAATATACTGAAAGTTAATTCTACTAATTTAAAAAGAGTTTTGAACTCAGTGTTGAAGGTAATGAGTAAATAAATACCTCATTACTTCAACTTAAATGGAGGAAGTTCACAGTACTTATATTAGTTTTTTAACTCAAATGGTTTGTAGCAATTAGGGTTGGGCCAATAGACGATGCCATCATCCATCGGCGATGGCCGTTAGACATCACGATGCTGAGCCGGCATCGCCGATCCTCCGCCCCGCCCCCGTCGCAAACCCGCTCGTGAAAAATACACACTCAGGCCCCGTTTACACTAATACAGCTTTGTTTTAAAATGGCATTTTAGAACGAAAATGACCCACGTCCACACTGGTGTTTCATCTAGCATTTCTGAACAGCCCTTCGTCCATGGAAAACACACATCACGTGACCACACACACACAGACACAGCCACACAAACACACAGACAGCCACAGCCACACACACTGTCATGCGCTCATCTGAGCTCCAGAGAACAGTGTACGTCGGACAGTTTATCAAGGGTTTATCGCTGGATTGTGTCTCACTATAGTTATTAAACGTGATTTTTAATTATTCTTGTCTCTATCCAGGGCTTAATTTGTGCCGGAACACGCCGGATCCGGATGCGGCACCTCATTTTACCGATCTCCCTCCTCAACCGCCCTCCTCCCCTGTCCGCTGTTCATTTTCACTTTCTTCCGCGACTCCCCAACCCTCTTCACTTTCGTCCGTGACACCCCCGCACCGTTCACTTTTGTCCGCGACACCCCTCCGCCATCCACCGCCATGGTGGATGAAACGGTAGGCTACAAATAATTAATTTGTTATGAATTAATTAATTATTCATAAATAATTAATTAACCTCCGCCTATGAAGACGATGACATTAGACATTGTACGATGCTCAATTGGTCAACATCGCCCAACCCTAGTAGCAATCGGTTTCCTCAAACGTTTTGAGTTGCCTTAACTTATTGGGTTTTACAGTACTTAGTTAGTTTGAGTTCTCTTCATTTATTGGGTTTTACTGTGCTCAAATTGCTTCATTTACTCAATTGGAGTTCAAGAGTTCACACTTAGCTGATGATCAATAAAGCGTAATTGGCATGCTGTCCCGCTTATCGCCGTGTGAAAAGTGTAAACTAAAGTTGTCTTAGGCAATAATTTGGTTTAGTCGATTGGCTATGGTGTATGTTTTTGGACGGTGGGAGGAAACCGGGGAACCCGGGGGAAACCCACGCGAACACGGGGAGAACATGAAAACTCTGCACAGAAACGCCAACCGGCTCATGGGGAGGTTGAACTGGTGGCGTTCTTGCTGTGAGGCGACAGTGCTATTCACTGGGCCGCCGTGTCGCCCTATAGGAAAGGGTGGAAGTAGGGGTGGAAGGAGGGGGGAAATTCGAGACGAAGATAACTGGAGTGAAATCTCTGGTTATTTATAGTGTGTCCGTAATCATCTAATAGGGCAGATTACGGAGCTGATAAGGTGCCAGCCGTGTTGATCATAAGCACGTGATCCTCTCGAAATTAGTTTATAAATAAACCACACTAAGTTCACAGTACTCATTAGGATTAGTTTTTGAACTTAAATGGTTTGTTGCAATCGGTTTCCCAAATGGTTTGAGTTACCTTAACTTTTTGGGTTTTACAATGTACAATTTGATTTCTTGTGAATTTATTAAAGTGCGGTTCATAAGACTTTTTTTTTTACTTTTTTAATCCAGCAGACAATAAACTAAATAGACTTAATATTACTGTCTAAGGATGTTTATAAACAATAGCATTATTAATAATGACATGAGAATAAAAAAATGATACAAGATAAAACATGTTTGACAAGAATGTGCCATGACTATCCGTATTGTATTGTTATAGCAGGGTCATTATTTTGGGGTTATTTTGTTTAACACTTTGAAGAAAATATTAATACTTAATTGTGTAAGTGTGGGTGACACGGTGGCTCAGTGATTAGCAATGTCACCTTAGAGCAAGAAGGTCGCTGGTTTGAGTCTCAGCTGGGTCAGATGGTATTTCTGTGTGGAGTTTGCATGTTCTCCCCGTGTTCGCGTGGGTTTCCTCCGTGTGCTCCGGTTTCCCCCACAGTTCAAAGACATGCAGTGTAGGTGAATTGAATAAACTAAATTGGCCATAGTGTATGTGTGTGAATGAGTGTGTATGGATGTTTCCCAGTACTGGGTTGCAGCTGTAATAGCATCTGCTGTGTAAAACATATGCTGGATAAGTAGGCGGTTCATTCCGCTGATGAATAAAGGGACTAAGCAGAAGGAAAATGAATGAATGAATGTGTAAGTGTGTGTCCTTAATCATATATTAGAGACAAATTTGTGTTAAGAACTGAGTGAAATCTCAGTAACAATTTCCCAAAATGTCCTGTTGGTTAAATCTTTTTCGTAAAAAAAAAAAACCTGAAGATTTTGTAAATATTTTACATTTTCCAACTGTAAAAATGCATAATGTAGAGTTTGGGCCATAGTATTTATAACAAGTTGTATAATATATGTATTAAATAAACACTGCCCACATTTAACTACAGTATAAGTAAATGTGTTTATCACAATCCTCAAAACATCTACTACTAAAACAGTCCAACAACCAGTATTCTGACAAATGATGATAAAATGAAAAGAGAAAGAAATACCAAGGTATACACAGTCCTTGAGTGTGTTTCTACAAATGCATTTGAAGGCGCTGAGGTGGTTTGCTAACTCATTTGGACAATGTCTTGAGAACTGTGAAAACTTTGACCTGGTAAAATCCTTCATCCTACACACACACAGAGCCCATCTCTCAGGATGGAAATTGCTCTAATGAAAACAACGGCAAGGGAACATAAACACCACTGGCAGACAAAAACACGCTCACACACACACAGACCTTGAGATTCTTTCTTCAATAGTGCACAGACTCCACATTATTCTGATGACTGTTTAGCGGCTCACGGATGGTAAAATGCACTGTGACTTTGTGTGTGTGTTTATTTAAGCCTGTCATGATTCCGAACAACACCCAGTCTCAGATAATAACACACACACAGAAAAATTTGTAAACCTCACCCTGAGTCTCAGCCTTGTGCGCTGTATGTTTCATGATCGTGGGTGAGATTTGATTGTGTCACGTCCTTCAAGTACAAACATCCATAAATCGTGAAACTGACAGATGCTTGATAACATGAAATATGAGCTCCTTCACCTGAACACACATCCGTGTATAAATGAACTGCAAGCTTGTGGGCGCTTCTTTAATTCGTCATGATTTATTCGTCTGAAACAATGAATGCCATTTCCAGCATTTCAAATCCTGCATTGTCTTTGATAACATGCTGTCGTGGAAATGACATTTCGAATTTGACGTGTTTTGACATTTCGGATTCCAGTTGTTTGTCTTTGTATTGCCAATTTCACGTCTTGCATTTATGTAATTAAAATAACACTTTCAATTTATTTGTGTAATTACAGCATGATTGGAAATGGTATTTTCTAGGTGTTAATATATATTTTTGGTTAGAAAAATCTATCTCAGGGACATATATATGCTTTTAGTGGAGGAGATGAACTAATAAACATCACATGAACTGGTAAAATCAAATGTGAAGCACACAAGAAATGTGGTTTTGGAAGCTTCATTGCTAAAATCACATGTGAAACACGTGTAATACACATAATGTATACACATAATGTAACGTAAATACACATAAACTATTTTTTCTCATGAAAATGTTCTAAAGCCTCACATTTCATGTGTGTTACATTGTAATTTCAATATTTGGTTATTCTGTAAGGGATTTGTAAACATTATTATCGCACATTGTTCTGTTCTTATCACATATTTGGACTTAATGTTTCATATCAGACTATTCAGAGTTACAAAAGATGTATAAATGTTGAAAAGGTGTTTCTCTTAAAGGGATAATTCCTTCAAAAAATTTTATTTGCTCTTAATAAACTTACTTAAACTTACTTACTTTTTTCTTCAGTAGAATATTAAAAAGATTATTAGCTGAAACTGTGGTGTTTGGGGATTCATAAAATGCATACCAGCACTTCAAGGTTGTGTAATGAACTATTTGCAAGGTTGTGGATTAATATTCCACTGACCGTTCGTTTCGCTTCATCAGACCTCAATGTATCACCAGGAGCCACAGGTATTATATCTTTGCCTGTTTTTTTATTATAATTATTTTTTGTGACTCTATAAATGCCAGTGGCCACTGATTTGAAATAATGAATCACAAAGGACATTCACAAGGAAAAGAAAAGTGACCTACATGTTGTATAGTGAAAAAAATAACAATGTTACTATATTTTTATCATATTTTTTATATATTTGTATAATATTTTTTGGATGAACCATGCCTTTAAGGGAAATTTTATTTGTAAATATTTATTTTACAACTCCCCTAGAGTTGAACAGATACATTTAACCATTTTTAAGTCCATATAGCCAGTCTCCTGGTCTGATAGGACCACTTTTAGCTTAGCTTAGCATAAACCATTGAACTGGATTAGACCATTAGCATCTTGTACAAAAAATGTAAAAACCCTACCCTGGCTGCAGCAGACGCAGTTATTTTACAGTGCTTTTGCCTATTTACCAGTTGGGGACTCGTTTCAGGTGCTGCATAATATCATTACACCTGTAGGCATGGCAGCAAAGCAACTTTTTTTCCCATTGGTCCAAGTAAACAACTACAAAATTGTCAAGCTTTAAATAAGAAAACTATCAAGCCTCTTTGATGAAACT
Organism: Danio kyathit; assembly: GCA_903798195.1. Lineage (NCBI taxonomy): Eukaryota > Metazoa > Chordata > Actinopteri > Cypriniformes > Danionidae > Danio > Danio kyathit. The sequence continues at coordinate 49,711,650 of LR812520.1, read as the reverse complement.
AATGATGATGCTAATGGCGGTTCATTCCGCTGTGGCAACTCCTGATAAATAAGGGACTAAGCCGAAGGAAAATGAATGAATGATGCTAATGGTCTAATACAATTCAATAATTTATGCTAAACTAAGCTAAAAGTGCTCCCGCCAAACCCGGATATTGGCTGAATGGATTACAAAATGATAAAACTCAACTCTAGAAGAGTTGTAAAAATTCCAAAGAAAAGGGAGTGTTCCTTTAAATAGCTGATATTTGGGCTTAGTCTAAGCATAACTCGCATATCACCGGGGGGAAAATAATAAAATAAAAGGGACACATACAAATCCACAGATTGTTTAATGTTGAATGTTTTCATTCTTGAGGGGAAACACGCTGTCCAAACAAGAGGCGAGGGCATTGTTCATTAGACCTTGATTGTACAGTCAGTGTCCTGAACACGACACGAAACACAAGAAGAAGTTTGTTTTTTCACTGTGTCCTACAATAATACAGTTTTTGTTCTAGAATGATTTCCAGAATGAGTCTGATATGTGGTATCTACAATTATTGGTTGTCATTCTGTAGATTGCTGTTATTTTTCTCCTATTAATTCTTTGTGTGTCTCTGTCCAGCAGACAGGTGGGGTCAGTGGGAGTCTGGCCTCTGATTGGGTGGTGCCGTAGGAACCATAGGAGAGCTGTCATTTTGGCTCATTCATACAGTTCATCTACCCAGAGAGATTCCATGATGACACACAGCACCAAATCAAGAAATCAGAGCTGCTGGTAACCTATACTGTAGGTAACAGTTGATCATTTACACAAGATCACATCCAACTTTTTTATGTAAGTGTGGGCCATGTATTACTTGAATGTGCAAGACTTCTGGTGTCATTCACTTCCAGTTATTTTAAGGGTGCGTGTCCACCGATGTGCTTTTTTAGAATTGTGAGCGCTGTTGTAAAAGCAGTTCTCCAACTGTCAAAGCATTTTAAAAAATACTAAGCGCTCAGCGGTGAATGTAAAACGTGGCGCTTTCATTGACAACAACAGTAAAAAAACACTCAGCTGGTGCAAAAACGCTTCGGTGGACACACATACTAAGTGTACAAAAGCAGTCCTTGATATTCCAAACTAGCTAATTGTTATTTTATTGTTATTTACACAAATTAAGACATTATAGAAGAAATCTAAAAGCTTTCTAAGAGAAGAGCTCTCTGAACCTCCATAGGCAGCAATGGTTCAAAGACATTCAAACGTTTGTGCGCCTTTTAGACAAAGACAAGTCCCAAGTCAACTGGAGACAAAAGAAGCTCTGTGAACAATTTGGTGCACCAAAACTTTGTTAACTTATGTATTCACCAGATTAGGGTGTACGTTTACTACAGGAAATACAACACTTGCGTGTCATGCTCCCGACTCTAATGGCAATTCGTTGTAGTAAATATGCACCCTGACTGACCTGACGCAGGAGATAAAGGCGAGCAAAGATGTATTTACAGTTTTATGCCACACAAAAGTGTTCATGGAGCTTTGTATCATTACAGTTGAACCACTGAAGTCATGTTTTGTCAATGTTTTTGGTTCCTCTTCTGGACTTTGAATGTCTTGAGACCATTGCTATCTATGGAGGAGGAGGGAGCTCTCTGATTTCTAAAATATTTGAATTTGTGTAATCTGAAGATGATAGAAGGTCTCAGGGGATTGGAAAAGCATGAGGGCAATTAATAACAAAGACCTCAATGTACCACCAGGAACCACAGGTATTATATGTTTGTCTGTATTTTTTAATTATTTAGTTTTTTTTGTGACTATAAATGCCGGTAGCCACTGATTTGAAATAATGAATCACAAAGCACATTGACAAAGGACTAGAAAGTGACCTACATGTTGATGGTGAAAAAATTAATGTTTTAATTTTTTGGGGAACTATCTCTTTGAAGGAAAATTTATTTGGAAATAGCCTCATTTTACAACTCCCCTAGAGTTGATGCATTTGACCAATTTTGAGTCCATATAGTCGATCTCCAGGTCTGTTTCTCAATATGCGTTCTTCAGCGGTCTTGCGTCCTCGTGTAACGTCATCATCAGCTGCCAAAGTTCAGTTCCAATACTCAAGACCGCAAGAACAGAGGACGCGTGAAACTTCCCGGATGTGTTCTTGATATTGAGGACGCAGCGATGCAGACTTGAGCACCAATCTCGCTCTAGAAGTCCCAGAAGTCATTGCGACTGGAAGTGGGAAGTGCAGCATTTTATATAGATTTATTATTAAAGTTCAGAGATATCACTTATTTACCTCAGGACTTTCCCTAAATGAAACAGTGAATATAAACATTACCATGAACATCTTAATAAAGGAATAAACACATTAAGGGTGTTTGTTTGCTGAAATTTGTATTAAAATCTGTTTTATTTATATTGTGCAGCGTATATTTATAATGTTTTTATGCAGAGAATATATTTTGAAAAGGGGAAAAACAATAAATCGTTGTATGAATGCTGTAATGTTGAAATAATTTTTTGCATTAAAAATGCATGAAGGTCACGTGACCATCAGGAAGAACGCAGCATCTCATTTCACGTGTTCTCTGATCTCGTGGTCTCCTGAGTTCGTTATTCTGAGGACACCTGGCAAGACCGGTCTCCACAAGAGCGCAAGTCCGTTCTCTGCGTTCTTGGAGATGAGAAACAGCCCAGGTCTGACAGGAACACTTTTAGCATAGCTTAGCATAAATCATTGAACTCGACTAGACCATTAGCATCTCGCTCAAAAAATGCAAAAACTATACCATGGCTGCAGCAGACGTAATGTTTTAATACACTACTTTTGCCTATTTACCAGTTGGGGACTCTTTTCAGGTGCTGCATAATATCATTACACCTGTAGGCACGGCAGCAAAGCAACTTTTTTCCATTGGTCTTAGTATACAACCACAGAATAGTCAAGCTTTAAGTAAGAAAACTATTGAGACTCTTTTTTTTTTTATTGACTGAGATGCTAATGGTCTAATTCAATGATTTATGCTAAGCTAAGCTAAAAGTGCTTCTGCCAGACCCAGATCTTAACTGAATGGATTAAAAAATGGCATAACTCAACTGTTTGACTCTAGAGGAGTTGTAAAAATCCCAAAAAAGTGGAGTGTTCCTTTAAATAGCTGATATTTAGGCTTAGTCTAAGCATAACTCACATATCACCAGGGGGAAAAAATAATTACAATTACATTTTTGGGGTGAATTAATCGTTTAAGTCTGAAAATATGACTTTGTAAAACCATAAAAGTGACAGAATATCAGTTTTAGTGGCTCTGAGCTTCTCTTAGAGAGAGCCACCAATTGCTTTCCACACAGTGCACACAAACCGCTAAGGATGACGGGACAAAACCTGACTAGTGACTGACACTTAAACTTATCAAGTTTTGCCGACACAAACCAAGTCTGCCTGAGGAAAATATCAAATAGTAAAAGAAAGCTCCATTAATCACTGCCACTTACCAACGGTGTGACAGAATGGGTACGTAGAATTTAAATAGTTTTTTCTTATATTAAGTGATGAGTCCAAAAATAGATGTGATTTTGAATGCTTCTCTAATTTAAGACTGTCTCAGATGTGCTTGAGTTATCTGTCCCTTTCAATGATCTTCCTCAAACAAACACACACACACAAAGCTCTGCTTGGCTGAACTGCCTCTGTCAGTGCCATCCTGTCTCTCTGCCTCCTTCCCCTCTCTCTCTTTTTCTCTCTCTCTCTGGCTTTCTATCTGTCGTGATCTTCTTCTGACAAATGCTGAGAACTGTGATCACAATCATATCTAAACGTTCTGATGAAAGCACCTGGTGTACTGAATTAAGTGCAATATTTCAGAAAAGTCATGTTTTTTTTTTATTTCTCATGCACTTTAGCAGTTAAACGTCATTACATATCTGATTGCCGGAGCCCTGTTTACACTTGGGATTAAGAGGCTATTTTGCCAATCCCATCACAAGTGGACAGCGCTAAATACATGTGTAAACACTCTAAAAGGTTTTGAGCTTGACCACTTCCAGAGGCAGTAGAAAATGCGTATGATTGGAGTGCTTTCGTTGTGTAGATGCTCATGTGGTTGAATGTGTGCAAAAAGAAATATAAACCACTTACTCTTTGCCTAGTGACCAAGCATGTTGTCGTTATGGGACATATATGGACCCCTTTGAATTTTATTTTCTTTTTTAAATATTTCTCAAATGATGTTTAACAGAGCAGGGAAATTTTCACAGTATGTCTGATAATATTTTTTCTTCTGGAGAAAGTCTTATTTGTTTTATTTCGGCTAGAATAAAAGCAGTTTTAAAAAATTTGAAAGCCATTTTAATGTCAAAATTATTAGCCCCTTTAAGCTAATTCTTTTCCTGATAGTCTACAGAACAAACCATCGTTATACAATAACTTGCCTAATTACCTTAACCTGTCTAGTTAACCTAATTAACCTAGTTGAGCCTTTAAATGTCACTTTAAGCTGTATAGAAGTGTCTTGAAAAATATCTAGTTAAATATTATTAGTTAAATATATTATTACTTCTCTCTGTTAAACAAAAATAAGGGAAAAAAATAAACAGCTGGGCTAATAATTCAGGGGGGCTAATAATTCTGACTTCATCTGTACATGATATAAAGTGTAATGAAATATACTTTCTTTATTCATTTTTTATTAATTTAATTATTTGGATTTTATAACCTTAAAGTATACACTAGGGGTGTGAACCTACACTGGTCTCACGGATCGGTTTGGTTACGATTATCATGTCATCGATTCGGTTCAACTCGATATCTCGATGAATCACAGTTCATTGATAATGCTTTCCATAAACAATTTGATATTTTACTTAGCAACACAATAACTATTGTATTAAAATTTATAATTTATAAATATATTTCTATTTTATTTGTAATACAATTTTGTCCTTTAATATAAGCAGTAAGATATATGAACTGTACCTTTAATTTTACCTGCTCTTTTTGAATGTAGTAATTTAAACTCAAGTACATGCACAGAACAACATGAGCATTTATAGCAAATAAACTAATGTAAATATTATCCCGCTTTTTGAGCGTTGTTGAGCGAGTTCTTAAACACAGATTGGTCACACGCTCAACAGAAAAAGCTGCGATTGGCTCTATCGGTCAGTGCAGCTCTGGCACTGTTCAGCAAACACAGTCATTTGGACACTTATGTTAAACGGCCACAGTGATCAGCTGATTCATTATAGACGGCGACGCAGTGGGGAAAACTCACTCTGCAGACAGCTGGGTTCTGATGTACTTCCCTGTCAGTGAAAGTCTGTCGAGTAAGCTCACAAGCAGTGAATTGTGCACAGTTATCTGCTTTTTAAATAGTTGGAGTGTTTTAATTACTCGCGGTCTCCTCCCACCATAGTAAGCTACCGCCATGTAACAAATACAGTATGTGATAAATGACGTCAGTACATAATAACCGGTTATGATTATTACTGAACCGATGCTCAATTGTTCGTGTCTGCATCGCGGTGCATCGAAGAAAAAAATAATTTTGACACCCCTATTATACACATACAATTTGCGTAAAACACTTAATATAAAGTAAATTTATATAGAATTTTATATAGAATCTTCTTCAAAATGTAATTAAAAACCAATAATTATATTAATAATAAAAATGTACTTTTTACCAAATATATCATTAAAGATTCTTTGATATTTTACAGTGCAATAGTACGATAGCAGTATTATTAACAGTGGTTTCTGTTGATTATTTTTAAAGAAAATGAATGAGTTATTTTTAATAATTGATTATTGTGATTATTATAATTGGTATTATTTTTGTAATTTTATTGTTGTGTATATGAATTTTTATTCTAAAAGTAAACTATGACCCACATGATTGGCGTAAAATGCTTCGTTATGGGGTATATTTACTATATTAATCTTCTCAAATATGTCATTAGGGACTAATAATTATAGTAATAATGTTATATTAATTTCCTTTTCCTTCGGCTTATTCCCTTTATTCATCAGGGGTCGCCACAGCGGAATGAACCGCCAACTTATCCAGCATATGTTTTATACAGCGGATGCCCTTCCAGCTGCAACCCAATACTGGGAAACATCCATACACAATTATTTACACTAATACACTACAGCCAATTTGGTTTATTCAATTCACCTATAGCGCATGTCTTTGGACTTGTGGGGGAAACCGGAGCACCCAAAGGAAACCCATGAGAACACAAGTACATTTGTTTCCTCTCATTGTTTTCGCTTGTGTCCTGCACTTTTCTACTATTGCCACACTAAATTCTTGGCACATTAAAAACTGGGCATTTTACATTGACATAAATCTGACATTCTAGAACACAAATTTATTCAAGATTATTGCTCATTCAGCTCACAGAAGCAAAGGTGCAGATCTGTAAATGCTGGCGCTCACTCATGCTGGGTTAATAATGTTTTTGGTGGGTGAGTGGCTCCTGCATGACTTGCCTTCAGGCTTTTCTGCATTATACAAATTCAGTGGACAAATAAATGAGACCTGAACTGATGTAGCAATTCATTTATCTCTATTACACAGAGGAAGAGAGAGACAGGGAGATGTTATTTCCGAGGTGTAGCAACGGTTATACCAATGTTCTGTCATCAGTCCAGTTCACTGAAAATCAATGCTCAATACCAGTATTGAAAAATATACACACAATGTAGACTCTATGTGGTTTCTTGTGGATAGCGCTTGGTACATTTAAATCTATAATTCACTCAAACATTGTTATTAAATTTTTGTTAACTACTTCACGACAGGCCATCCAAGATGTACACTCTAAAAAAAGATGCTGAGTTGTTTTAACCAAATATTGGGTCAAATTTGGACCAACTTGGACCAACTCCGGACTTAACCAATAAGCGAAGTAAGCAGCCGCTTAGGGCCCCAGGGAAATAGGGGGCCCCGGCCAATGCCAAGAAGCCTATATTAATAATCCTAAAGCTATTTTAAGATTTTTCTATCATATGTTGTAAAATCTGTCTTTATAACCATTACGATTTTAAAGTTATTACTTCTTTCCTAAACCGGGGGCCCTCACGAATAGTGGAACATTCCTTCCGTACTGCACATGCAAATATTAAAATCTAATCACAAATCACAAGTATGCCTCATTAACTGTACATAGCTTATGAGCTTGTTTTTTGTTTGTGAATTTACTGTATTTAATTTACATTAAAGTTCCACTTAATATATATTTTAACATGCAGTTTATTTAAAAAAAACTGAAAAATATCTATAAAGAAAGAGAGTGTTTTGAATTTCAATGCTAGGGCCCAATACTTGGAATTGCTTAGGGCCCCCAAATCACTAAGTCCGCCCCTGGTTATAGGCTACAGCCTTCAGAATAAGCACAAGCACAAACTATTTTTTACCATTTTGCGATTAGACGCTTTTAATGTTGTTAAACGTGCTCAGAAACGATTGCCAAGGCAGTGGATTGAAGTAATAATGTTGAAATAATGTTTAGTCTCAGTCTTCAAAAGACCTCAATGTATTTTCAGTGACCGCTGTATTAATTTAGTTTTGCCTGTATTCGTTTTTTAACTCTCAGAGTGCAGGTAGACTTACATCTTGGACCGAGGATAAATTAACAGCAACTTTTCATTTTGGGGTTAAATATGCCTTTAAACAGACAAAAATGTTCAGGCAAAATCAGCGCATATTCTCGTTTTGAGCTGATGTTTCCAGGTTGAAACGCGTGACTCATTCAAGCTGGTGCTTGTGAACGTGAGGAGCTCATCACACCGCCCGCTCCTTCTCGCAAACTCACCTCAGACCCATAAAATGGGCTCTTATCCGGTGAAAAAAAAGACGTGATTATTGGGCGGAGACATTTAACACTGTCTGATTTCAATATGCGGGGGTCTGAGCGCTCTTTTTTCCCCTCACGGGGGGCGAGCGCGAGCGCGCGGTCACTCGGTTCATTGTCTGCGGCATCACCGTGAAACGTAAAATAGGTTCTTCTACAAACGAAATAGTAATTAAAACGGTTGCAAAAGCATTTAAAAATCATATACGCACTCACTTGCGCAGTGTAAAACAAAGCAAAATGAGCCAGTGTGAAGATACACAGGGTAAAAGCATCAGTTGACCATCCACACCCAACGCGCAATGCGCATGTGCTTTGCAGAGACAAAGGATTGGGCAATTACGGTGGCAGCTTGAAATATCGATTAAACGCTAAATAAATACTACAATAAAAGGCACACCGTGACAGACTTGAAAGAGATACTAAACCATGTTTGTTTTAATCATGTTTGGGTTGGTAAGTGACCCAAGTAATTGTAAATTTGGCACTGTTTAGGATCAGAAAATGTCAAAAGTGCACAGACGTATGAATGAATTAAACTGATTTATTGTTTGTATAATATTTATAAGCTTCAGCTTTGTAATATCTGTGTATGTGTGAGAGTGTGTGGGTGGGTGGGTGAGTGTGCGCGCAAGCGTGTGCACCAGTTAGACAGCGCTGCAAAATGTGTGCCAGCTTTGACAAAAGAGGACGATGGGCATTAATCCGCGTGTATAAACAGGAAAACGCAGCATTTTTATGTATTCGTGATCAAACCCATTGTTACCACGTTTAAAATAATGACTTGTCTGAAAATCTTGTAACTTGTAAGGTTGCGCAAAAGAATGGGCACGTTACGCATTACGCGTTGTCCCAGCGTTTATTAATTACTCTCATATATATTTTTCTGTGACATTTTTGTTTCATTGATGATAACGAACAGTGCAAAAGAGACAGCATGCACGCGCAGAGACAGCGCTTCTCTGTCCAGAACACGCCCCTCTCCACTCAGTTCAAAAGCTTGAATTCCATGGCTAATTTATTGACATCTTTATGTGCATCTCAGAAATCAGATTAGCTCAGATACATTACTCCTCTATTCACCAACTTAAATGGCATGTTTAAAATGCGCGCTTGGTTTAGATATTCCCCCGGTTCACTATACCGCGCGCTCCGTTTCTCCAAATGGGAGCTGCTCTTATTTATCAGAGGCGCTCCAACTAGACAAATTCCTCCTGTAACTGATTCTGGGTGTTTATTTAATCTACTAAAAGAGTGAAAGACTCTTACCGTCGGCGGTGGACTTTCCTGTCACTCCTTTCTGAAGCTGCTGCTGTTTTTTCCCAGTGTCTTTTTTCCCGTGCGCGTGGATTCGGCGGGGTTTAACGGGGCTGTTCAGTGTGTGTCTCACGCTGCATTTCTCGCGCGCACTCTCGTATTCGGATTGGGGGGGCGGGGGCGCGCGACGCGATGCGAGCCACTGACGACGAGACACAGCGGCGCGCGCACCGTGATCAAATACAAATACTTATTTTAAAAAAATGCTGTTTCATGAATTATTAGATTAAAAAAAACAGTTACTAACATAAGTTATTTTTGGATTGTTTTAATAAGCATGATATGTTAACCATAGCCTTTGTTTGTACAGTAACTGTAACGTAGGACAATGTTTAATGAATTCAGAATATTTCATTTCATTCATTCAACTTTTAGCAGCTATTATGGAGATATAAGCAAAGCACAATCAAGCTTGAGCGAATGGGAGAATAAGGTTCCTAATAATTAATCTTTTTTTGACTTTGCGCGCCCTCTGGTGACTGGTGTATGGCAGCGTACACATATATGGACAATTAAATCAAATATATTCTTTAAAATCTGCTTCAAAAATGAATAATATACATGTGAAAGATATGCCCAGTTGAGTACATAGTTTCAGTGCATACTTGAATCTTAATTTTATTCTGAAATATTTGTTTGTTTGTTTTTTCAATTATTTATTATATATATTGAAACAGCTCAAAATTTCCACTTGGAAAAAAGGATAATAACAATTATTACAATATAAAATAACAAAATGATTTTTTAAAGAAACTACAGACGCCATTGGAAAATTGAAAGTTTGTATCATTTTACTTACCTCCAGGGCCAGGGGCGGACTGGCCATAGGGAGCACTTGGACATTTTCCGGTGGCCTGGTGGTCATCTGGCCTGCCACTGGGTCATCTGGCCTTTTCCCCCCCTTTTTTAAAAAAAAACTTGTCCCGGGTAAAAATGCTGTCCCAGTCCGCTCCTGCCCAGGGCCATTTATATTGAAGTTGATTTTTAGCCACACCATATTGGTGTTTAGTACCATCTAGTTTTTATGAGGTGGGTTGTTAGCACAACACTCAACCCCCAATCTGGTGGATCCAGGACATACACATATACTGTACACTACAGACAATTTGGCTTACCCAATTCACCTACAGCACATGTCTTTGGACTGTGGGGGAAACAGAGCACCCGGAGGAAACCCATGCCAACACGGGGAGAACATGCAAACTCCACACAGAAACTCCACCCAACTGACCCAGCCGGGGCTCGAACCAGCGACCTTCTTGCTGTGAGGCGTCAGTGCTACCCACTGCGCCACTGTGCAACCCTTGTGTCATTTTAGGGTTGTGAATTAAATACAACTCTGCTTATATAAATTCAGACTCTTTGTAATGTAACAATATAGTTAAAACAGATTTCTACCCTTAAGGGGCTGTTTATTGATCATGACTTGCTGTTGCATGTACAATACATGCATACACTCCAGACATACAGAGCAGTCAGAGCTAAATAATGAAACATTATTTTGTTCTGTGAGAGGAAGAAATGTATTCTGTTTACTTTAAACATTGTTGCATCTTCGGACAAGGATATTTTTAAAATGTTTATGACAACATTGTATATATAATCTCCTTACACTCAAAAAATGACTTGCTGCTTGTTCAAACTACTTATTTAAAATGAGTTGAAACAATGCAATTCTTATAATTTTTTTTAACTTAATTGTTTTACGTTTAATCCACTTAAATTTTTTTCACCTTATTTGATATGTGTTGGGACAACATGAAGGTATTGTGTGGAACCCAGACATTTTTAAAACGTGCCATTTGAACAAAATCTAATCTGTCTGGATGATCAGGGTACTGCTGATCTGAGTGCTTTTCGATCACTCTTTCCTTCAGACAGCACCAGTTTGTTGTTCACTGTGTCTGGATCAAAAGTGAACTGATGAGAATCTAATGAAGATGCATAAGTGTTTATAATCACACTCAAAAAAATATTTTTTTTTGCTTGTTCAAACTGCTTATTTAAAATAAGCTGAATCAATTCCTGAGATTTCATTGGGACAACTTAGGTTTTTTATGTTTGATCCACATAAATGTGTTAAAAGTGTTAAGTTAACTTAATTGATTTGTGTTGGGACAACATGAATGAATTGTGTGAAACCTAACATTTTGTACAATGCACGTTCAGCTTTAAAATAAGACACCTGAGGTTTGTAGTTGACCAGCAGAATTTATAATTATGAAGAGTTAAGATCGTAAAATGCCATCTGAATATTTCTTCTAAAATTGGCATTTTTCTCAGGCTCTTATGTCTTCTTCTTCTTCTTCTTCTTCTTCTTCTTTCAGTGGCGCTACAGCCCTTGCAGAGCCTTGGCCTCTTCAACCACTCCCCTCCAGCCCTCCAGATCCAATGCTCGATTTCTCCAAGCACACACTCCTAGCAAACGTAGGTCTTCTGCGTCGTCTAACCACCTCTTCCGTGGCCTGATGGCTTTATTCTTCTGGCTTTAGCTTGTACACTTTCTTAAATGCAATTTAGAAGGTATGTGTTGTGTTCTCACTATAGAAAACAGTATGATCCTTCGTTTTAAAGATCCCTTCCATGTTATCTACTGAAGAGCTGCCGCATCAACTTTGTATTTACCCAATTCTGTTACCAGATTTTTCAGGGCTCAAGGACGGTACAAACTGCGTACGTTGTATGTTGCTATTACCATTACATGTCCTTTTCTTTTTCCTTTTCGTAGCATGTGTTGTTGTCATTGTAAATCAGTTCGGGTTCCGAGGCTTGGTTTCAGTGTCATAACAGGTGTTCTTTTTACAGGGTGGGGTTGTTAACCACATGCCCGACCCTCCTCCTTTCTCATCCGGGCTTGGGACCGGCCATAGTGGAGTTAGGCTCTTATGTCTAGGTTCAGTAATTTCACTTTTATAGCAAAGAATAGGTTATTTTCATTGCCTTTAACAAGAAATGACAGAATATAAACATATGAGGCTGAGAAAAATGAACTCTTCATACTGAAAGACTTTTTGTGTCTCATGTAAAGTAAAAGTGTCATTTTCAATTTGGTCTGACTGATAAGATATAGTTAAAACAACAAAAAAACAAAGTACATATTTAATCAAAGAAACTTATTGGGAATTTAGTTAAGGGCTGGTCTTATCTTAATGTCTCTCACTATGAAAACAAACAGATGCTTTATAGTAAATACTGCAAAATAATTAGTGCTCTCAAATGATTCATTGCAATTAATTTATTTGATCTAAAATAAAGGTTATGTGTTTTATGTATTTAATATGTAAATGAATACACATGCATGTGTGTGTGTGTGTGTGTATTTATATATATATATATATATATATATATATATATATATATATATATATAGATAGATAGATAGATAGATAGATAGATAGATAGATAGATAGATAGATAGATAGATAGATAGATAGATAGATAGATAGATAGATATGAGAACAAGTTTATGTATATTTACATATAAAATATCTGTATATACAAGTTATATAAAAATGTATTAGTTTAAATATCAACAAGCATAATACACTCACCCGAAAAGCTACAAAGAGAGCAAAACGCTAGTACAGGAACAAAAATAAAGCTCAGTACATTACTGTACAAAATGTACATCACCTATCCAGTGAAACTAAAACATTGCAGTCGCCCACTGGTGACCGGATGCAGTGCAGGTCACAAACATGCCTTCTCTCTGCAAAACAAACAGGACGTGAGGCAAATAAAATAAAGATTTTTTTTTCTCAGCAATTGTTCGTGTCGAGTTAGGTAGTTCTCAAAATGCTGATGTTTAGTTTTTTAATTATTTGCGTTTGTTTTACTTTTTTGTCTGTTTTTATTTAGGTATTTGGTCAGTTGTGTAAAGTTTGTTGTGTGATCTTTGTGAAATTCATATGATTATTACCTCCCTGATTACCTTAGTAAATGTAGTATTGCCATGCAGTGCAGAAACCACGATTGAGACAATAAAAGGTCATGTTATCCAGTTTATTGGAGATATGATTATAGTTTGATGCACAACTTCACATGTAAGCTACACAGCAATATTAAAAATACTTTACAAATACATATATAAAATTAAAAGATGTTTTAAGCTGGATATTGAAATACATTCAACAAACTTGTGTCAACACATTACATATTACATATTACTCCCCTTAATCCATCTGAAAATTAAAAGAAAAGAAAAAAGCTACATGGTTTTTAATAAAGTTAGGTTTAGTTCAAAATGCCTTAACAGATAAAGAAGGATGACCACATTAATCCACAAATATTAGCAGAATTTACTTATGGACAAAAAAAACAATATTGATGTTAATTCATGTATAACATATCAGTGCAGTTATTCACTCCTGATTAATAAAAATACCAAGATCTAAAGTCTATGTGAATCACTTTATAATAAAGCATTTTAAATGTCTTTTATCACAAATCTTCTGCTGTCTAGATCAAAAATGAGCTGTTGAGAATCCGATGAAGATACATAATCAGTGTTGACCAATTAATGCTTGCCACTTTCAGCTATAAAATAAAACACCAGACCAAAGCAAATTATAATTAGCATAATTAGATTTCAGATGCAAAAACCTCTAAGTGCCTTTTGTCTAGGTTCAGTAATTTAAATTTTATTGCAAATAATAAGTTCTTTACGTTGCCTTTAACATCAAATAACTGAATATAAACATATGAGGTTGGGAAAAATGCTTATTGTAGAAGAAAATTCCAGATGGCACTTTTGGTTTTTGCACCTGAACTTCATATTAAAAGACTTTTTTGTGTCTCATTTAAAGTAAAATTTTCGTTTTCAATTCGATCTGACTGATAAGATATAGTAAAAACATCAACAAAAAGTACATATTCTGCTCCACTTTTAGAAAGGCAATAATGATGATTATACACATGATTTTCATGATCCATCAGTTGTATCCTTTATTATCTGGGAAAGAAAGACTCATTTGGAGGCTGCATTTAAAGGAGATTTCGATTCAGGACACTTTTCATCTTGCAAAGAATGCCGCCTCTGAATTGGGTCGATGTTTGTGTATGTAGCAAATCTTACCCAATGCTTTCCAGGACATCTACAGTCAGCAATGTGTAGGGAAGGCAAGGAAGATTTTCAGACCAGGCACCCAAGCTATTAACTGCTCTCGAACTGACAGTAGCACAGGACCTGAACCAGCAGACCAGTGTCAGCTCTTCTCACAGGCTGTCAGCTGAGCTCCAACCATTAACACCACCGCTAGCCACACCACCTGCACTGCACTTTACCCACATCTCAGCTACACTGATACTGAAGGACGGCACTGTGTGCATATTGTGTATTCTTGTGTATATTGTGTAATGTGCTTGCTATTTATGTATTTGCCTTCCTGTATAGAGGAGACTAATAGATCAAATAGAGATACCAGATAATGTATAGAAAATAATAGATACAATTTAATTACTATCTAAATGTGTTGTTCAAGCATTCATTCTTCTTTTTCTCAGGAAATATTGATTATCTGGAGCCTACATTTATGTTTGGAGGACACTTTTGACCAAAGCAACCATTATTACACTTAAGTTAAGGTATGTATTTTATCTGTCAATACATTCCCTGAGAGTTAAACTGATGACTTGTATGTTGTTAGGGTCATTCTCGCTTATTTCAGCTACTAGAACACTGATAATTGGGTAATATTTTTTTTTCTTACAGTGGAGACAAGCCAGAGTTACAAAACACTATATTGCTTTTACCTTAATATTGTGAAGTGTCATTTTTGAGGCAGGTCCTATCCAAGGTCCAAAACCCCAAAACCCAGGGTAGAGCGGCTGAGTGAATGTGGTGTGGACTCTGTGAATGAGGCTCATTGTGTCAGAGACGCTGTAGAAAGACAGAGTTCCTGCACTGTGATCCACATACACTCCTATTCTAGACGAGCTGGACACTACTGGGAGTTTGATCTGTTGGTTATTGTGCCAGAATGAGCATCTGGAGTCAGAGCAGTACAAACCCCAAGACTGATCATTACATCCAAACTCACACTCTGTTCGCCGTCCCTTCCTGCTGATGCTCTTATACGCCACCGATATACCAATCCAACCACTCCACTCCACCTCCCAGTAACAGCGTCCACACAAACCCTCTCTACACAACACCTGAAGAAAAGCATTAAATCTATCTGGATGATCAGGATACTGCTGGAATGTACGAGTGACTTCAATCACCCTGTTCTCTTCAGATAGTATCAGGTAATTATTCACTGTGTTTGGATCCAAAGTGAACTGACGGGAATCTGATGAAGATAAAACACATAATATCCATCTGACTTTTAATCATCAAATTAAACACCAGAGATCTATTGCATGTAGGTTTATATATTTGGAGATAAAGACTTACATTGTTGGAACTGCTCAATTGTCTCCGGTTCAGAGGTGGGAATTATGTTTATGTTTGTAACTATGGAAGAGAACAGGCATTTAATAGTCAATACTGTAATATGAAATGTTTTTTTTATTCATTTATCTGAAGACTCTGTTTCACAAAGATTAATTTTGATAGGCTACAATGGCTATACAGTACTGTATGTTGTACTTTCAGTGACATGCATAATATTTATTACAAAGCAACACAGTTATTTGTAATTATTAAAAAAATCAGGAATCATATACAGTACTTGTGCAGCCTTTGATATGACATCATATTCATTCATTCATTTTCTTTTCGGCTTAGTCGCTTTATTCATCAGGGGTTGCGGAACGAACCGCCAACTTATCCAGCATATGTTTTACGCAGCAGATGCCCTTCCAGCTGCAATCCATCACTGGGAAACACCCATACACTCTCATTCACACACATACACTACGGACAATTTAACTTACCCAATTCACCTATTCCGCATGTCTTTGGACTTGCGGGGGAAACCAGAGCACCCGGAGGAAATCCACAGAAATGCCAACTGACCTAGCCGAGGCTCGAACCAGCGACCTTTTTGCTGTGAAGCGACAGTGCTAGCCACTGCGCCACTGCACCGCCCATGACATCATATGATACTTGTAAATGTAATGCTTACTTCTGTCAGATATTATTTCTATCTCCTCTCTGCGGAAATGCTCCAGTTTCTCTCTCAGATGAGACACAGATTTACCAACATCATCAAAAGAGAGATGAGAGCTGACAGTGATGCTGGATGAGTCTGTAGATCCAGGAGGAGCAGAGAGAGACTGGAAACTCTACACAGACACAACACAAACAGCAGGTAAAGACACACACACACACACACACACACACATCTGACAGAAACACAATCTCCTCACAACTTGCTCTTCCACTGTGCTGTTTGTCAGATCTGTGTTACCTGGAGGAAATGGATGTGATGGTCTGTGTGTGAAAGCTGCTCCAGCTCAGCATCTTTCCTCCTCAGATCATCAATCTCCTGCTCAAGCCGCTTTAGTCGTCCTTCAGCTCTACTTACTGAAGCCTTTTCCTGATCTCCGATCAGCTGCATCAACTCAGAGCAGCTTCTCTCAATGGAGCGGATGAGCTCAGTAAAGATCCTCTCAGTGTCCTCCACTGCTGCCTGTGCAGAGCGCTGTTAGGTCACAGAGAGAGAGAAGCAGCAGAATCAGTCATTCACTCAGCTCTTACTGCTGCCTCACACAGTCTGTTCCCCACAGGGGCTTCAGTGGGACTCAAAGTGCTCCAGCACTGGGCTCCTTACTGACTGACTGCAGGACAGTCCTAACTGAGTCTCAAACAGCTCCTCCAGCAGTTGATCTCCTCAAAACTCACCTTGTGAGACTCTACAGCCGCTCTCAGCTCCTCACACTCCTTCTGTTTCTCCTCGATTCGCTGATGGGTTGTTTTTTGCATCTCAGCCAACTTACTCTATAGAGTGCATACCATAGAATTGATTTGTATGCAGAAAAACTGCATTTATCACTAGTAATAATTGGTTATACAAACTTCAAATATGTAGATATTACATATGAAGACACATTTATTATCCAGTATAAGTTCATACCTGTTTGTCAGTCCTCTCTGCTGCAGCTGATACAGTGTCGTGGTTTTTGTGTTCATCCATTGTACACAGATAACAAATACAGCTCTGATCAGTCCGGCAAAAGAACTCCAGTAGTTTCTCATGTTGAGGGCAGATCATCTCCTGCAGGCGTCCAGTGGCGTCCATCAGATTGTGTTTTTTACCTCTGAAGAAACTCTCGTGTTGTTCAAGATGATTTTGACAGTAAGAGTTCAGACACACCAGACAGAATTTGATGGCTTTATTTTTATCTCCAGTACAAACATCACACTCCACATCTGCAGATTCAGAGTAACACTGAGCAGGACGAGCAGCTTGTAGTTTTGTCTTCTTGAGTTTCTCCACCACTTCAGCCAGCATGGTGTTTTTCCCTAAAGCAGGTCTTGGAGTGAAGGTCTGTCTGCACTGAGGGCAGCTGTAGACTCCCTTCTGCTTTTCCTGATCCCAGCAGTTTGAAATACAGCTCATACAATAACTGTGTCCACAGGGAATGGCCACTGAATCCTTCAGCAGGTCCAAACAGAGGGAACAATTGAATTGATCCTGAGCCAAAGGAACACTGGATTCTGCCATTTTACTAAATGCAGCAACTCAAAAACAGCCTAGAGCCTAGAAAAAGAAACACAAACCCACTGAATTCTCTTTAAGATTAAGCAGGAAGTCAAAAAAAATTATAGTAATAAATCATACTGAAGGTAGGAGTGGTGTTGAGACTAAAGTTCAAAGTTTAAACATCCAGAAATTTATGAGTTACCTTTACTCCCATGAATGAATCTCTATGATATCTGTAGTGGTTTTTAAACCGAACAACATGCACATAATCGTGTTGTGTATGTAGATAGAGAAATACGTTTCATATATTTTTTATTTATTTTCCCTTTGATTATTCACAATTAAACTTTGATTATTAGCTCAAACACTTATTTGAAAACATCAAATCGCAGATGATTTTTACAACTTTAAGCCAATGTTTAAATACGTACAGTAAAATCAAACTTGTAATCTAAAAATTACTCTTTAATGTTGCGTAGCGTAGTAACAGAACTTACCACACCATGCAGATTTATTGGAGTATGCTAGGCTAAAGGTATGATCATTTTTTTATTTTTTGTCATAGAATGCAGAGTTTTCTAACGGGGACTTTCAATAGCTATATGTGTTATATAGCTTCGTCAGCATGTCCAACATATTGTCAACTTCGTCCATATATCGTCTCCGTCAACATGTATAATTAAATCAGTTATACACTTGTTAACACTGCAAGACCGCTAGATGGTAGTGTTGTTACTACAACAGTTGTTGGCGATTGTAAATCTCGTTATCATCTTTTTTATAGCATTCTATGAAAAACCTACTTTTATTCCTCCTAAATGAGGCCTTTTGAATGTAAGTTTGGAGTGTATGTATAAGATCAAAGTTAATTGAAGCAGTAAGTGTCTTTAATGTGCTTGTTTTTCCAAGTCACTTTACCTAGAGTTTTGTTTTTATTTTTTTTTTATTCATTTTCTCTGTATGTAAAATAGGGACACTTAAATATAGTTGAGGCTTTAAAGGAACACTCCACATTTTAAAAAAAAAATAGGCTTATTTTACAAGTCCTCTAGAGTTAAACAATTGAGTTTTTATCATTTTTGAATGCATTCAGCTGATCTCCGGGTCTAGGAACACTTCTAGCTTAGCTTAGCATACATCATTGAATCAGATTAGACCATTAGCATCAGCCAATGTGTTTTGATACATGTCCTATTTAAAACTTGACTCTTCTGTAGTTACGTCGCATACTAACAGATGGAAAATGAAAAGTTCCTATTTTCTAGGCCGATATGGCTTGGAACAATACTCATTTTGGTGTAATAATCAAGGGACTTTGCTGCTGTTCCATGGCTTCAGCAGGTGCAGAGAAATTGCACAGTACCTGGAAAAAGTCCCCAACTACTGTACGTATCTTCCAATGTGACTGGCACATGCCTACTGGTTTTGATGGAAGGTAGCTAATTTTCAAGTGCTGCATAATATCATTGCACCTGCTCCATGGTATGGCAGCAAATTTAATTTATTATTATGCCGGGATGAGCGTATAATTATTATTGAGTCAAAGTATAGGCCCTTCATTACCAAACACCAAGTAACTAAATAAAAATACAATTATGAGTCATTCTCAAACCGTTAAACATTAAACAGCTGGTTACTTTAAAACTCATCTTCATCTGGTAGATCACAGTGATGTGTGATTATTTGATCTGTTAACTGGTTGCATGTATATCAGATTTATTGCATGACTCTGGCTTAAATTAGCTGTTGCTAACAAAGACTTAACTCATTCAGTGTAAAGGTGAAGGGACGGATCAATATAGGCTAGTTAGTGGAAGGATTTTGAAGAAATTTTAAGCTCCCTTGTAATAGTGTTTTTAGTATTTTTCTAATACCAAAAATACAGTAGTTTACCTTGTTTATACTGTACATAATGTGGCTGTTGAACTTTGTAGTTTATTTTGATACACTTAAAATTAAGGTATTTTAATTTTAATTTTTTGTGTATCTACCCAATCCTTCCATCACAGAAAAAAAGTCTAATAGTTTTTACGATACAAATATCATTTAAACATTACAAACCATCACATTTCAACCATTAAATTTTCATTCTATTTCTTTTTAGCTGTTTGTATGTTTAAAGACTCATTTTAGCAGATTTATCATACAATCTACAATTTAAGATAAAGTCAGGTTAGCTGTATTTTCATATATCTGTGCCAAAACAAAGTCCACTGATAACCACACAAAACCAGATCAGGACTTTCAGCCGATCCAGTAAGTTAAATCGGGCATTATGTTGTAATTATGAAATATTTTGTGTATTTAATAGCAAATTAAATAAATGTGTCACGCGTAAATAAAGAGTGCTGTGAGCAGTTTAGCATAGTTTATTTATTAAATGCAGTGTTTCTTTGGATGCATGTTCAAGCAAACTGAATATATATAACAGTCAATGCTAAATAATATGATTTAAAAATCCAATTAAATAGTTTAGTTTTGCGAGATGAAGGAAAAATGCATATCTGTTTAAAACTGTCAGTGTCAGAAATAAATAATAAACATCAATGCATCTTGTCAATAAAATTGGTAATGTTTTACTTCATGTATACTACATACAACTATTTATATGATCAAGTTTGATATTTCTTTTGTGTTATAGAGGCCTTTCAGCTTGATGCAGTGCTAGACATAAAGGAAGTCATAATGCACTGTGATGTAATTTTATTTATTCTATAATAGACAACATTTACTCCCTTGAATTGATTTAAAAGCTTTTAAAGTCATTAAGTATTATGTCTTTATATTTTTTATTTAAAATACCTAAATTTAACCAGTTGCTTCAGTCAATCAGAATACTAGTTTCCAGTAAAATGTTATCAACATTATCTCGTCCATGCTGCAAATATGGAACAAAGGCTGAATCTGACATGGCATATATATTAACACTGACTGTTTAATGCTGCTCAGAGTTGGCATACATATATTTATTTACTGTACACAACACATATATGTTATAAAAAGACAGGAACTCATTACAGGACTACAATATTTCAACAAATCATTATTATGCTTAATATATTAGCAATGCACTTTATGTAAATTAGTGCTATAGAAAACCCATGATATATTTTGTAAATGGCATGTTCTGGCTACACAGACAAAACAAGCTAAACATTTTATCATTTCTTTGTTGTTGTTTATGCATTAGAATATTAAAACTTCATAAAATTACATTAAAAAACAAAACTCTTTTTTTCCCTGTTATGTTGTTATTATTATTATTGTTATTATTAGTGTTTATTTGTTAATTTTGCAACGGGAAGGGATATGGGATTCTGTGTTAATAGTAGCTGGAATAAAAAAAAAAAATGAAAATCCAAGACATGAGAATGAGAATCTCTGTTTCATGTTGCTTGTAGAATATCTGCAACATCAATGTCAGATCACAGAGTGTCAGTTGTGAACAAGATGCTTCCACCAAAAACCCAAAACCCAGGGTAGAGCGGCTGAGTGAATGTGGTGTGGACTCTGTGAATGAGGCTCATTGTGTCAGAGACGCTGTAGAAGGACAGAGTTCCTGCACAGTGATCCACATACACTCCTATTCTAGAGGAGATGGACAGAACTGGGAGTTTAGTCTGTTGTTTATTGTGCCTGAATGAAAATCTGGATCTAGAGCAGAACAAACTCCAGGACTGATCATTACATCCAAAAACACACTCATTTCCCCGTCCCTTCCTGCTGATGCTCTTATATGACACTGATATTTCTATATAACCAATCCACTCCACCTCCCAGTAACAGCGTCCACACACACTCTCTCTACACAACACCTGAGGCCAACAATCAAATCTGTCTGGATGGTCAGGATATGGCTGAACTCTGTCAGTGTATTCAATCACTCTGTTTCCTTTAGACAACACCAGGGACTTATTCACTGTGTTTGGATCAAAAGTCAGCTGCTTGGAATCTGATGAAGATGAAAAACATAATCTGCATTTACCAAGTAAAACATGACTTTAAGTATTACATATAAAACATCTAAAGTTTATTACATTTTAATTTTGTGTGCAATGAAAGTATAAATACTCTTTAATGGACAAAGGTCCTTACAGTAGTAATTTAGGTAAAACACCGGCCTTCCTGTTATCAATTTTCTCAAGTTGGTGTTTTTTTTTATCTGCTATCTCATTTCTGTGTTTTGAGTTAACTGATAAAATAATAATTTGTAAAAAAATTTAAAATCTGAAAATTCAGTTGGTTTTTTGGTTTATTTTAGCAGATCTATCATATAACAGACAGCTAAGCTGAAAGTTAGCTTAAATGTATTTTCATATATCCGCCAAAACTAAATCTAGCAATAAACAGAAGACCAGATCTGGACTTTTATCTGATCCACTAAGTTAAATTGGCCATTGTTCAATTCAGTTCAGCTCAATTTTATTTGTATATCGCTTTCCACAATACTTGTCGTTCCAAAGCAACGTAACAATGGGTGCACGACTGCACGTTATAACATTAGAGTCAAAACAGAACGGTTAGTGAGTTCTGTATTGTGATGCAATAATGAAATAATTGCTGTATTAATTGGCACTTCAAAAAATGTCTTGTATAAAAAAAGTGTTGTGTGCAGTTTAGCAGACTTCAAACTTTTGATATTCAATAAGAATTTTTTTTGCACTTATGATGATAGAGACTTACACTGGAGGAACTCCTGATGAGTCTTCGGTTCAGCAGAGATGGAAATTATGTTAATGTCTCTCACTATGGAAACCAACAGATGCTTTACAGTAAATGATGCAAGATAATACTGTATATAATATTTTTAATAACATCCCTAAATCAGAAAAAGTCAGGACAGTATGGAAAAGTTGTGATTTCCAAATTTACTTTAACTTGTATTTCATTGCAGACAATATGAATACAAAATATTTCATGTTTTGTCTGGTCAACTTAATGTCATTTGTAAATATACATTCTTTCCTGTCATTTAGACCTGCAACACATTCCAAAAAAAGTTGGGGCAGGAGCAGTTTAGGGCTAGTAATCAGGTAAATTGGTTAAATAACAATGTGATTTGAAACAGGTGATGTCAACAGCTGATTGTGATTATGATTTGGAACAAAACCAGCATCCAAGAAAGGTCTAGTCCTTTAGGAGCAAAGATGGGCAGAGGATTGCCAGTTTGCCAACAAATACCTGAGAAAATTATTGATAAAAACAATGTTCCTCAAAGAAGGATAAGAAGACATTTGGATATTTCACCTTCAACAGTGCATAACATAACTAAAAGATTCAAATAATCTGGAGGAATTTCAGTGCGTAAAGGACAAGGGTGCAAGCCTCATCTGAACAAC
The DNA here is from genome assembly GCA_903798195.1 of Danio kyathit. Lineage (NCBI taxonomy): Eukaryota > Metazoa > Chordata > Actinopteri > Cypriniformes > Danionidae > Danio > Danio kyathit. The sequence continues at coordinate 49,688,573 of LR812520.1, read as the reverse complement.
TGTGATCTTCTATCCCTCATGCGGCACTGCATCAGAAATCGTCATTCATCTATATGCAATATCGCCACATGGTCTCAGGGCTACTTTGGCAAACCTTTAAGTACAATATGTAGTTAAATCCACAAATGCAGGTTAAAACTGTACTATGCCAAAAGTAAGCCCTATGTTGACAGTGTCCAGAAGCATTGTCAACTTCTCTGGGCTCGGAGGCATCTGGGATGGATTATCACACAGTGGAATTGTGTACTGTGGTTAGATAAATAAGTATTTTTTGGGAGAAATGGATGCCGTGGGCTCCGGACCAAAGAAGGAAAGGATCATCCAGACTGTCACAAGCAACAAATCCAAAAGCCAGGGTCTGCCATGGTATGGGGTTGTGTCAGTGCCATTGGCAAAGGTAACTTGCACTTCTGTGCTGGCACCAGTAATGCTGAAAAGTACTTAAGAGATTTTGGAGCACAATAAGCTGCCTTCTTTTCCAAGGACGCTCATGCATATTTTAACAAGACAATGTAAAACTACATTCTGCACACATTACAAAGTCCTGGCTGCTGAGAAAGAGGGTACAGGTACTTGACTGGCCTGTCTGCAGTCCCAACCTGTCTCCAATAAAGGATGCGTGGCGCAATTTAAAGCTCAAAATGTGGCAACAAAACCTTGTACTGTTGCCCACCTTAAGACTTGTTTGCAGGAAGAATGGGATCTCTTGGTGTCTTCAGTCCCTAAACATCTTTTAAGTGTTGTGAAAACTTCTTTGGCATCTCCGTGAAGGCGGTCGCACTTTTTTTTTCCCTCTCTGTCCCATATCTTCCCTGGCTGGCTCCTCTTGTCTCATCTTATTCTATCTCTGAGGCTCTCTGTGCCCTGTTATCCAAACGAATAAGGAATTATGGATCTGATCAACTGGTCTCTGAACGCGATTGACACCATCTTCTCACTTGTCCTGCCAGGACGTTTGCAGCTGGATAAGTGATGGAGAAGTGGCACGTCGTGTGCCTGGCTGCTCTGTCCCTGGAGGATATTGAAGATATCTATCTATTCGGAACTTTGATAACAGGGTTTCTGCTGATGGGCTCATGCAGTGCCCTGGGGTATCGACGATTGATGAAAGCGGTCAGTGCTGCTCAAAACCCCACCAAGCTGGCCGGCTTGATTGAAACGGTGGCGAGCAGGATCGCTAATAACCAAACTGCAGTCTTAGACAGGAAATTGAAAAACATCGGGGTGAAATTAGCAGCTTTGCAACAAGATTTGACCAGACCTGGAGACCAGTGACGGACATTAAATATCTGTGAAATTGGCAGATATTGACCTAAATTTGAAATACTTTGCTTCTCTTTCAGCTTCCCTGTGTTTTCCTGTCAGACGGCATCGGCTGGAGAAAAACAACTTCTCCTGGATAGCAAGATAAGGAGACGCTCTGAAATTCCTGCTCCCTGTCAAGGACACCTGTTGGACTCTACAGGCTTACACACACACACACACACACACACACACGCAGCTACAGATAGACAATCACTACCTAGGCCCTCATTCCATGCTTTTGTGTGCTTTCACCCACTGGAGGGGGTAGGCGGGTCTGTGACCAGCGCTCTTCAGCTGCAGGACCGGATGGCTGCCTGCCCTTACTGGACTATATCCACATCCCCTGTTCCCATCCCCTGTTGCGATGTTGTGTCTATGTCTATGTGTTTATGTGCTTGACTGCTGGGGCTTTTTTTCTCCCTGATCTCACACTGCTCTAATTCAAGAGCAAGGTGAGAGGGAGTTTTTTCGCCTCTTTCTCCTGAATTGTATCTTACTTCCTTTTTCTAAATGCTACCTCCCGTTTACCTGTCTTCTCCTGAAATGTGATGTTTGTGTATGGTCAGGGGGTCCAATTTCACTATATGTCAGTGTATGTGAATAGATGGAAGTATATGTAACAAAAAATGGCCTTGATTGATTGATTGAAAAGGAATTACAACATTACAAAGTGGTTTAAAATGTTGCAAGAACCAACATTGGAATACACGTTTTTTGTTTAAGGAAAAACATTAAATAATATTTGTTGTATTATCTGCAATGAAGTTCAACTCAAAGTAAATTTAGAAATCACTTCTTACTTTTTTTATTTGCCTTCTCCATATGGTCCCAACTTTTTCTGATTTGGGGTTATATAAAACATTTTATAATCACTGAATTATGCATTGTTTTTCTCCATGTCTGAAATTGTTGAATTTACCTTTACTACATATCTTTTCAATCTCTTCTCTGCATGAATGCTCCAGTTTCTCTCTCAGATGAGACAATTTACCAACATCATCAAAAGAAAGACGAGAGCTGACAGTGATGCTGGATGAGTCTGTAGATCCAGGAGGAGCAGTGAGAGACTGAAAACTCTACACAGACACAAAGACACCACGACAGGAATATAAGAAAATCGGATACCTAACTCTTAATAAGCTCAATGTGCTGTTTGTCAGATCTCTGTTACCTGGAGGAAATGGATGTGATGGTCTGTGTGTGAAAGCTGCTCCAACTCAGTGTTTCTTCTCCTCAGATCATCAATCTCCTGCTCCAGTCGCTTTAGTCGTCCTTCAGCTCCACTCACTGCAGCTTTTTCCTGATCTGTGATCAGCTGCGTCACCTCAGAGCAGCTTCTCTCAAAGGAGAAGATGAGCTCAGTAAAGATCCTCTCAGTGTCCTCCACTGCTGCCTGTGCAGAGCGCTGTTAGGTCACACAGAGAGAGAAGCAGCAGAATCAGTCATTCACTCAGCTCTTACTGCTGCCTCACACAGCCTGTTCCCCACAGGGGCTTCAGTGGGACTGAAAGTGCTCCAGCACTGGGCTCCTCACTGACTGACTGCAGGACAGTCCTAACTGACTCTCAAACAGCTCCTCCAGCAGCCAGCAGGTAATCTTCTGCTCAAAACTCACCTTGTGAGACTCTACAGCCGCTCTCAGCTCCTCTTGCTCCTTCTGTCTCTCCTCCATTCTCTGATGGGTTGTTTTTTGCATCTCAGCCAGTTGAATCTGCAGGAATACAAAATGCAAGCTAAAATGAAAGTTGACCCAATCCCAAAAGCCTTGTGGGATCAAAACTGTTTCTTAAAATGGCTTAGATAGATGTATAAAGTGTGGTTTATTTATTAACTAATTTCCAGAGGATCACGTGCTTATAATTGAACACAGCTGGTGATGCATTAACTCTGCATATTGCGCCAATCAGATGAACACTGACACACTATAAATTACCAGAGCTTTTTGCTCCAGTCATCATTGTTTGAAGAATCCCCCCTTCCACCCCTACTCCTCCTCTTCGATAGGGCGGCACGGTGGCCCAGTGGGTAGCACTGTTGCCTCACAGCAAGAACGCCGCTGGTCCATTCCTCTCCGGGTCGGTCGGCGTTTCTGTGCGGAGTTTGCATGTCCTCCTCGTGTTCGCGTGAGTTTTCCCTGGGTTCTCCGGTTTGCTCCCACCGTTCAAAGACAGGCACCATAGGTAAATTAACTACTCCAAAATAGCATTCTAAGGCAACTCTTAGTCAGATATATCCCAGCAGTTCACAGTAGGGGAGTTCTCGAGACCCACCTGAGCTCAAACTCTCCTCTCGCCCTCCAAACCGGAGGGAGCCCCGGGCTCAAGGATATTCTGAGCTCAGGGCTCTCTCCCGGGACAGCATGCCAAACATGCTTTATTACCAGTCATCAGCTAAGTGTGAACTCTTGAAAATTATTTCTGTAGCACATACCTGTTTGTCAGTCCACTCTGCTGCAGCTGATACAGTGTCATGGTTTCTGTGTTTATCCATTGTACACAGATAACAAATACAGCACTGATCAGTTCGACAGAAAATCTCCAGTAGTTTCTCATGTTGAGGGCAGATCATCTCCTGCAGTCGTCCTGTGGCATCAGTCACTTTGTGTCGCTTTCTAGAGTGAAATTCTTCATGATGTTTAAAGTGAGTCTGACAGTAAGATTCCAGACACACCAGACAAGATTTGACAGCTTTACATTTTCTCCCAGTACAAACGTCACACTTAGGGTTACCACTTTTAATACAAAAAAATAAGGGACGCATACTGCAGCGGGGGCTACGTCCCCAATCACAGGCCCAATAGCATGCCAGTGGTGGTAAATCGCAACTTAAAATATCTTTTCAGGAAAGTATGAACACTTGTACAATAAAATAAACTGTCTTTTATTGAAATCTGTGTAAACAGATCAGATGCGGTCAGTCTTTCTCTTCTACAACTCTGCAGCACTGTTATAGCTGATGTTGTGTTTAATAGTGTGGCACACCTGCGTTAACTCAGCTGCTGTAGAGGAGAGGAGAAAATACTAATCAACCTAATTTTAAAGGGTTGTATTGTTAACAGATTTTGGCTAAAATATTTATCATTATTTGCAGTAACACCAATCCAAACATGTAAACAGCACGTGCATAAACTAGCTACAAACATTAGCTAGTAAAGTAAAAATAGCCTATTTCTAATTTAAAAATTTGGAAAGTTGCAATTTATTAGTTTGTTTTCTTTACATGGGCATTATGTTGTTTATTAATGTAATAAATGTAATGTTTTATGTAATAAATTAATGCTTATGTGCCTGTCTTTTATATTTATTTTAATATTATGACAAATCATAATATTACATTGGACCGTGATCCACTTACATTGTATTTACAGAATTTTTACAAATTACAATTTGTGACCCAGCGTGTGAAAACCAGGCCAAATCTAATTCTGAGAGAAAGTTTGATTGTAGCCATTTATTTCACTGTGATTTCAGCTGTTGGTATGGTTTTACTCAGTTAATATTAAATACATATATTTTTATTATTTTCACATACTGTTCTTTATTTCATGTAAAAAAACAGTAAATTACAACAACAAAAAATTACTCCAGCTAGATTTTCACAGACTGGGTCATTGTCATTACCATGTCTGCTTCGGGAGAAGAGCTCTGTCATTGCGGGAGTGCATAGATGAATATATCTATGTCGGGAATGCTGCTCTCCGGAGGCATGCTGTCGCATGAGCCACAGAGAACGCTCTTCGACAAATCGTGCAGTTGGCTTGTATACCAGCCAGGTATATGTTTACTCAAACTCTCTTCGGTACTTTTGCAGCCGCTTGGGTTTAAACTTTGAAACTTTAAGACGCGGAAGGTTATCTGGAGAAGCATCTGCCATTAGGCTACTCTCTGTCAAGACTTGACAGACTCTGCTTAAAAGACACGCCCTCCTCACTGGACAAAGACCAATCAAACTAACGATGACATCAAGTATTACCCAATCAAAAGTAGCAAATGAGGCATCTTCATAAAATGCGTGTGGAATGATTTGCATGAAAAGCTACTTTTTAAAAAAAATTATAAAAATACGGGACAAAAGCCGTCCCGTATCGATTCAAAACGGGACGCGCAATTTCATTCTCAAATACGGGACGATTCCGTATTTTAAAGGACGGGTGGCAACCCTAGTCACACTCCACATCTCCAGCTTGTAGTTTTCTCTTCCTGATACTCTCCATCACTTCAGCCAGCATGGTGTTTTTCCCTAAAGCAGGTCTTGGAGTGAAGGTCTGTCTGCACTGAGGGCAGCTGTAAACTCCCTTCTGCTCATCCTGATCCCAGCAGCCTGAAATACAGCTCATACAGTAACTGTGTCCACAGGGAATGGCCACTGGATCCTTCAGTAGATCCAGACAGATTGAACAGCTGACCTGTTTCTGAGCCAAACAAACTCTGGATTCTGCCATTTTACAGCACAAACTGAAGGGAATTCTCAACTCTTCGACGACTGTGTGAGTTTAGTTTCGATTTCTCTGAACTGAAACATCAGCCAGTCATATAAGCACGGTGGCCGCTAGATGTCAGTGTTACACAAAAATACTACAAAAGTTTATAGCCCTTGATACACATTACGTTAAAAACATACCCCCGGTTTCACAAACAAGGTTTAAGGCTAGTCTTGGATTAAATTGCATGTTTGAGCTGTCTCAACAGAAAATAACTTGCAGTGAGATGTCTTAAAAAATGTCAGTGTCATTTTTTGTTTGCAGGTGCACACCAGTAATGTATTTTTCTAAGGCTGTTTTTATAAATGTGGCTTAAATAGCCTAATTTAACTAAGGTCTAGTCCTGGCTTAAGCTAAACCCTGTTTGTGAAACTGGGCCCTAGTGTTTATAATTCTGATATTAGCACTCATCCTCTTCTTGTTTTAAATTGTGTGCGTCAGCTAATTTAAAAAAAGCATTTTTGTACCTTTACATTCTTTTAAAATGTTAAAATGTTTTACAATTAAGTTTTTTAAATCATTATTAGATCTTTGTCTTCTTTTATGTTAGATACCTACATTTAGCCAAATACTTCCCAATCACAAAACTATAGTATTAACAATAAATGTAGTCCATATCAACATAAACAAAAGTCACCTTTATTCTGCAAATATGAAACAATGGATGAATCTAACAAAGATAATGCCGCTCAGATATGGCATACATGCATTTACAAAACAATTTCATTATGTAAATTACATACATATAAATTATAAAATAAAATGTAAAAATCAGGAACTCACTATAGACCCTTTTTACAAGACTGTTATGACGCGTTTAATGGTCATCATAATCTTAAATCCTTGAAAGTTTTTAATATTTTAATATTAAAAAAAAACGTATGTACATTTACACTGCTCAGCATATGAGTACACCCCTCACAAATCTCTCATTTAAATTAATATTTTCTATAGGATGCATTGCAATATTATATTTGTGCAAATACATTAGTTTAGTAAGTACTGAAGCCCATTCTGGAGCTAATCTAACAAAATAAATTGCGATTATGGTTCAAAAATTAGTAGTCCAACTGTATATGTTAGGAAAAAATATTAAATAAATTTTTCAAAAATCAGAAGAAACAAAAAATATATACAATTTTGTTGAAATTTTTAAGTTTGTATTTTTTTGCAATAATAATAAGTTTAAATGTATTCTTTTTATTTCTAAAGATGTTCTGTGACTAAAATATTATTTTTTAATTAATATATTTGTTTAATAAATCTGTTTTGTTCAAATGCACCAAAATACATTACCCATATTCACTGAGAAATTATTTATGTATGTATTATCATCTTTGCGTCAAATTACAAAAAATGAATTACCGCTTGTGTGAGGCATTTCTAATGCAGCATCTATGGGACAGGACAGTAATTATGACATTATTCTCTCCTCTGGCTGCTGTTATCAGTCTTACACAATTATTTTCCTTTTTCTGAAAGTCTTGATAACACCATTGTGGAGTGTTTCTTTTATTATTATAATAGGATTGTAAAAAAGTTTACCCAACTATGACGACTTCCGCTGTTGAGAATCGCAGAAATGTTAAAAGGGTCCATTCAGTAAGGCTGCAATGCTATGACAAATCATTTCTATGCTCTTAATGTTGCAACAATGATTTTTTAATGTCAGTTAGTACAAAAGAAAGCAAACATTTTAATATTTTAGAAGTCACTTATATATTGGCTGCACAGACAGAATATGCTAAAGTCTTTGATGAATTTGCTGAATTTTGCTTTGATGAATTTTGTGCACAAAAAATCTGAACTAAATGTAGAGCCTTATTTGTTCATTTTAGTAGTATTTTTGCCCAAAGTCCCCATTAGTTTTAAACAATAGTTCTTATGTTATGTGTGAATGTAAAAAGGTGAATGACCTTTAGACCTTAGTGAATTTTGCAGTCTGTAATAAGTATCTATCTCACTATACACGAACCCTGCTTTTAAGAGTGCACACTTACAGATAATTGACATAATAATTTAGGTGTACGGGTGACATTGTGGCTCAGTGGTTAGCACTGTTGCCTTACAGCAAGAAAGTCACTGGTTCGAGTCCCGGCTGGGTCAGTTGGTATTTCTGTGTGGAGTTTGCATGTTCTCCCCGTGTTGGTGTGGGTTTCCTCCGGGTGCTCCAGTTTCCCCCACAAGTCCAAAGACATGCGCTATAGGTGAATTGAATTAACTATATTGCCCATAGTGTATGAGTGATTATGGGTGTTTCCCAGTACTGGGTTGCAGCTGTAAGGGCATCCGCTGTGTAAAACATATGTTGGACACGTTGGCGGTTCATTCTGCTGTGACGACCCCTGATTAATAAAGGGACTAAGCCGAAGGAAAATGAATGAATGAATTTAGGTGTATTTGGAGTGCTGTCCGGGGAGAGGGCTCTGAGCTCAGTAGGACACTCTTACTCGTGTTATTCCCCTTTGTCAGTGGAGAGGGTTAGAAAGGTCCGAATGCAATGTTAGCCCGGCCTCAGGACGTTCACCCCTCAAGTAAATTCATTTAAAAGTGCAGAGATGGAATGGAGGAGGGATGCTGAAAATCGAGAGAGATAATGTGGTAGGAAATACATGATCATTTGTAGGGTTTTGTTGTAGTGCTGATTAGATAATTGTGTGATTTTAAATTATGAATAGCCTTGTCAATGATCTGTGTATGCTGCTCCCGAAATTAGTTTATAAAACTTCACTTATGTATATTTGGTATTATGGCAGAAAGCAGTATCAGGCACTGTAAATCTGTAAATTCCCAGGCACTCTAAAGATAATCTGTCCTCACTTCAGGTACAGATGGAACTCATGTTGAATAATGCCACCAATTATAAATGTGTGATATTCTGAGTTCTTATGATATGCACATGAGAACACAACACAAGTTTTTTTTCTCACTCTGAGAATCTTTTTTTAATCCAATCATGTAATGCATTTTGTATTTATGTTTTTGTATCAATGCTATTCCTAGCTATTTCGTGTGTATTTGTAGTTTAAAAACCCATCTACACTGTCAAATCACATATTGTCACTTTTGAATCAGAACTACTTCCCCTTTTCCTGAATTCAGTCGCTGTAAACCCAGGGTAGAGCGGCTGAGTGAATGTGGTGTGGAGTCTGTGAATGAGGCTCATTGTGTCAGAGACGCTGTAGAAGGACAGAGTTCCTGCACTGTGATCCACATACACTCCTATTCTAGATGAGCTGGACACTACTGGCAGTTTAGACTCTTGGTTATTGTGCATGATTGAACATCTGAATCTAGAGCAGTACAAACTCCAGGACTGATCATTATATCCAAATACACAATCATCACCCTGTCCCTTCTTCCTGATTCTCGTATAGGACACTGATACTTACTTTCCCCCTCCACTCCACCTCCCAGTAACAGCGTCCACACACACTCTCTTTACACAAAACCTGAGGCCAACAATCAAATCTGTCTGGATGATCAGGATACTGCTGGTCTGTAGAAGTGGATTCAATCACTCTGTTCCCTTTAGACAATACCAGGTAATGATTCACTGTGTTTGGATCCAAAGTGAGATAATGAGAATCTGATGAAGATAAAATACATCATTTTTAATATATAATGCTTAGTAATCAAATCACAAATAGGTTTATTACATGTTATAATAAACTGTATGTATATAACTATTTAGTCATACTTGGAAGGACCACTTGGTTTATATTTGAGCACCTTTTTGATTGTTTCTGAAGCAGATATGACAATTAAAATGCTTCTTACAGAGGTCGTTTTAGCTGCTCTAAAATTTAAGCCAGTTAAGCCAGTTATATGGGTGCTGGTGCTATTTTGTTACTGAAATCTAAATTAATGAATTATTTAGTTGATTCATCCATTTTAGTCGAGAGGTTTGTTTTTTCCAGCAGTTGTTCTTGAATGACTTTTGGTTTTTGTAACCAGAGGATGTGACAGTTGACAACAGGGGTGCGGATCCACGTGCAGGTTTATTATCAGAATGGTCAGGCAAGCAATGATCAGAACAGGAGCAAACAGATGTATGAGGGCAATCCAGAGTCGTAGTCAATATAACAGGCAAATGGTCAAAGGCAGGCAGCAGACAGGATGAACAGACAAAGGTGGCAAAGGTCAAAACCAGGCAAACTAGACAAAGGATAACGCGTTGTGGTGTCACTGTAAACAGATAACAAGACTCAGCAACAGTGTTTGTGTTTGAGCAGTACTTATAGTCTATGTAATCAGTATCTGAGAAGCTACAGCTGTGCCAGTCTAATCAGTGGAGACTTGGAGCAGGTGAGTGTGTGTGTGTGTGGCCTGACTGGGTTTTGTAGTCCATATTTAAGCAGATTTGTAGTTCTTGTGAATGTGTGTGCGCACCAGCGATCTCTAGTGGTTTTATCTCGCTGGTGACCGTGACAGTTTTATTTGATTTGTCTATCAATTTCTGTCATTGTTTGGGCTATTTGTTTGCTGCTGCTATGTATTTCATAGATTCAAATGATTGTTCTGTTTTTCTTTTATTATGATTAGTGCCAACACCACAAAGACACTTCAAGAAACCTGCAAAACTGCAAAGTTACCCATAAAATCCTTATCTTCTTGCACTGGCTACCACAGTGAAGCACCCCCCAGAGTATTTGGTCAGTAAGTAAGTGATGTCTGGTGATACCATCACAGAGAGGTTATAAATCTATGGAGGTAAATCAGTAGCAAATCTCGAGAACTGCAATAAAACTGCAATAAAGTGCTCAGGTAAATTTGCCGTACACATTTGTGTTTGTGTGAATGATATTTTACAAATACATAACTATTAATCTGCAACTTCAAATTCAAAACACAAGTGTTTTGATTGCTGTGTGTGCAAATTGAGAGATTCAGCTGTCCACATCGAGCTGTGAGTAAATTTCAACCTCCACATAATCAAATATTATTATAAGTTCTCACATTTAAATTTGCAAGCTCTTGAGGTTTGCTACTGATTTACCTTCATATAAATCACTCTCCATAACTTTTTCATTACAGTTGCTCACTGGTGGAACAATCTTTCTAATCCTATACGGACTGCTGAATCACTGGCAACAGTCAAATAATAATCATTCATCACATGAAAACCATTACCACCTGATTATACCTTAACAAAAAACAAGCTTCTCATCCTTTCCTATTTGCTTCCTATTCTAGCTTTTATTTGTCTAACAATGCCAAAAACTATGTCTTATTGTAGCACATCTTGTAAGAATTGTCTCTTTATGATGAATTAATTGATGTCTTTCCACATGATTAAAAGTAGTTTTTAATTCATTATGACATACTTTTTAGAAAGGACCACAATTGTAATAATTTACTTAAAAATACTTTGGGTTAGCAAGTTAAGGGTTAAGAGTTGTCTCTTGTGTGCAGTTTAAAGTCTGTCTGTATAGTGTGATCATAGAGACTTACATTGGAGAAACTCCTGACAAGTCATTGGGTCACGGATGGAAATGATGTTAACGGGTTTCACTATGGAAATCAACAGATGCTTTGCAGTAAATACTAATGTATGAAATATTTTTCATTATAAAACATTTTTGAATAATTTAATTATGAATTGGTTTTCTCCATGTCTACAAATGTTCCATTTACCTTCACCAGATATATTTTCTAACTCTTCTCTGCAGAAATGCTCCAGTTTCTCTCTCAGACGAAACACAGATTTACTAACATCATCAAAAGAGAGATGAGAGCTGACGGTGATGCTGGATGAGTCTGTATATCCAGGAGGAGCAGAGAGAGACTGGAAACTCTACACACAATGACAGGAATATCAGAAAATCAGATAACTCTTATTAAGCTCAATGTGCTGTTTGTCTGTGTTACCTGGAGGAAATGGATGGGATGGTCTGTGTGTGAAAGCTGCTCCAGCTCAGCGTCTTTCCTCTTCAGATCATCAATCTCCTGCTCCAGTCGCTCCAGTTGTCCTTCAGCTCCACTCACTGAAGCTTTTTCCTGATCTCTGATCAGCTGCGTCAACTCAGAACGGCTTCTCTCAATGGAGCGGATGAGCTCAGTAAAGATCCTCTCAGTGTCCTCCACTGCTGCCTGTGCAGAGCGCTGTTAGGACACAGAGAGAGAGAAAAGCAGCAGCAGAATCAGTCATTCACTCAGCTCTTACTGCTGCCTCACACAGCCTGTTCCCCACAGGGGCTTCAGTGGGACTGAAAGTGCTCCAGCCCTGGGCTCCTCACTGACTGCAGCCAGCAGTTGATCTGCTCAAAACTCACCTTGTGAGACTCTACAGCCGCTCTCAGCTCCTCACACTCCTCCTGCCTCTCCTGGATTCGCTGGTGGGTTGTTTTCTGCATCTCAGCCAACTGACCCTGTAGGAATAAAAAAAATTCAAGCTAAAACGAAGGTTGACGCAATCCCAAAAGTCTTGTGAGTTCAAAACTGTTTCTTAAAATGGTCTTAATTAGATAGATGTATCAAATGATTTCTGTGGCACATACCTGTTTGTCAGTCCTCTCTGCTGCAGCTGATACAGTGTCGTGGTTTTTGTGTTCATCCATTGTACACAGATAACAAATACAGCACTGATCAGTACGACAGAAAATCTCCAGTAGTTTCTCATGCTGAGAGCAGATCATCTCCTGCAGTCGTCCTGTGGCATCCATGAGATTGTGTCTTTTAATTTTAAAGAGATTTTCATGTTGTTCAAGATGATTTTGACAGTAAGAGTTCAAACACATCAGACAGGACTTGACAGCTTTATTTTTGTCCCCAGTACAAGCATCACACTCCACATCTGCAGATTCAGAGTAACACTGAGCAGGATGAGCAGCTTGTAGTTTTGTCTTCTTGAGTTTCTCCACCACTTCAGCCAGCATGGTGTTTTTCCCTAAAGCAGGTCTTGGAGTGAAGGTCTGTCTGCACTGAGGGCAGCTGTAGACTCCCTTCCGCTCATCCTGATCCCAGCACCCTGAAATACAGCTCATACAGTAACTGTGTCCACAGGGAATTGCCACTGGATCCTTCAGTAGATCCAGACAGATTGAACAGCTGAACTGATCCTGAGCCAAAGAAACACTGGATTCTGCCATTTCACTGAATAAACTCAGAGAGGGATAATGAGGCGTGTACAGGGTCCGTGTTAGTTTCGATTTCTCTGAAACTTTTCCTGGTTTTTAAGTTATGGCGGATTGCAATCAACATATCAGATACACACCGCCACCTACTGTATCGAAGTGTGCAGCAGGTCTTCTTAAAAATTGATATCCTATATTCTATTATATTTATGTTGTAATATGTTTTCTTTCATTGATATGTTTTCTTTTACCTGTTTTTTAATGTTAAGCACTTTGTGACTTGATGTCTGTGAAAGGTGCTCTAAAGAAACCTTAACTTACTTATTTTTAAAAGTATCTTTCTAATGTCAACCCCAAACAGCATCCTGTGCGTCTTTTACCCTTTCTCCTGTTGTTTCCAGCACACCCTTAAGGTTCAGTTTTCTTCCAATCTGATTTATTGTTTGCTTTAATCTAATCCTGCCGTTTTATTTAACCCAGTGTGGTCAAATCTCAGCGTCCTCTATTCCTCCAATTCACACCCTGTGCGTTAATGTTTCTGTATACTATATTTCCTTCCAATCTTTAACCATATCCTTTCTGTCCTGACATTGCTGCATTATAACATTTTAAAAATTATTGCCATGGCTTCTCTTTTGCCTAAGGTAATATTTATGGTACCTAAGTTGATTTCTTTGCTATTTTATCTGCTTCCTCGTTCCCTTTTATAATTAAATGGCAATGTACCTAACAAAATCTCACATCTTTTGGAAGCCTCTGCGATCTTACAGTTTTTCTCAGTCACTTTGGTGCATTTCTCACAACACTTTTTACATTTGCACAACAGTTAATGCATTTCTCAAAACAATTAGTCATTTGTGCACATCATAGTAGCAGTTTCTCATTCCTTTCAACAAATTGCAAATGCTTTTGGACATGCATCAATTGCTTTCATACAACTCTCTGCTGTTTTATAACATTATCATTTGCTTATGTCATGTCAGTCAAAATTAACTAAACTTGTGAATGCTGAATAGTCATTCCATATAAAACTAATAATCCTCATTTCATTACTTGAGTCATTACATACAAAAATGTTGAACTAGTTGTCAAAATCTGTCAAGCAAATTTAAAAAAAAAATTTAATCTTTTTTTTTTTCCTGAAAATGTCTTCTAAATTGTACACTTTCATGAATGATTTACAGACCTGTGTATGTTTTAGGTTCAGTTCCAATATGTACTGCAATTTTGTTTACAGTTGTGTACAGCTCTACCCAAAGGAAGTTTATGTTTGTTGTAAATAAGGGTGTATTTATCCTTTTGCACAATGCTGTGAATAAATTAGAATTGCAAAGAGCAAATGCAGTAAAAATGTGAAACACATATTCAGTGTCTTGTACTCAGATACCTCACTAAATGCAGTGATGTCTAACTTTACTGTAGTTTTCAAATGGCTGTGCAAATAGTATATAGTGCTGTCTTGAGCATTTTCAGGACGTGTCACCAAAATCTGACTTTTTTGCAGTGGAAAAAATGTACAGAGAAAACTTTCATAATGAAAACATGACAAAGCCATTTGACTATCTTGTTCATAAACAATTGTGGCAGGACTTTTCATCTTGATGACACTGACACTTTCATTGACATGAATACTTGCTTTTGAGGAATGAACTATCCATTTTGAGCAAGTGACACGCTTTTGCAGGTTATCCACTAGGTTTTGCAGTTTGCACTAATTGTTTTGAGAAATGCATTAACTGTTGTGCAAATGCAAATAGTGTTGTGAGAAATGCACCAAAGCGACTGAGAAAAACTGTAATAAATGTGGATGGATTTCTAGCATTAAATCCTTACCTCGTTCTTTCTAGTAAATGTGTCACGCTCATATAACACACGAACCACCACTAGATGGCAGTCTTACATAGAAACTCAATTTACAAGCTGAGATTGCATATCTTCAAAGATGTCATTTCATATACAACGCACTAAAAGGAGCTAGTGATGAGGGGTAGGGTCTGCATCCAGATCCCTCTCATCGCTTTGGTACTTTTCTTAAATCAGAACTGAAATTCTCAAAACTACCTGTTCAATCTTCACATTATTGTGTCACTTTTGCACATCAAAAAAGTATTTTTTTTTATTCCTTTGAACAAGTTGCAAATGCTTTTGTACATCAATGCAAATTATTATGTGCTCTGATGTTTCTTACATTATCAATTGCTTATGTCATGTTGTTAAAAATGTGTTATTTTGGTCTCTGTCTGAATAGTCTCACCCCCCACAGCATTTAATTTTGTACATGGCATAAGTCTTTACATGCAAAATGACTGAATAATTTGTCATATTTTGTCATAATGCATTTTTCTATACATTTCAGATTCAGATGTACTATAAGGATTTTGAGCAAGAAACTGGGTTTTGCAGGCAATCCATGGTGATTTGCTATTTGTACGCGTTGTTTTGAGAAATGCACTTACCGTTTTGTACATTTCAATTATGATCCGAGAAATGTACCAAAGTGACTGAAAAAAAACTGTAAAAGGATAGTTGACTCAAAAACGAAAACTTACTCACTTTCCCCCCAAGTGGTTCTGCTTAGATAGATAGATAGATAGATAGATAGATAGATAGATAGATAGATAGATAGATAGATAGATAGATAGATAGATAGATAGATAGATGGATGGATGGATGGATGGATGGATGGATGGATGGATGGATGGATGGATGGATGGATGGATGGATGGATGGATGGATGGATGGATGGATGGATAAACGGACGGACGGACAGATAGATAGATAGATAGATAGATAGATAGATAGATAGACAGACAGACAGACAGACAGACAGACAGACAGACAGACAGACAGACAGACAGACAGACAGACAGACAGACAGACAGACAGACAGACAGACAGACAGACAGACAGACAGACAGATAGATAGATAGATAGATAGATAGATAGATAGATAGATAGATAGATAGATAGATAGATAGACGAATATATAGATGAAGACAAATATATAAACAAAAATATATACATACAAATATATAGACAGAGAAAGAAACCAAAAATACACAGACTGACGCGACTCGCCAGGCTTCAGAGTCGGATCTTCTGGAGTTTTGCCATTCAAACCGCGCCGGGGGGCGGAGCCAACAGAGCGCGAGCCGAGACGAGTCGACTCGACTCAGCGCTCCGGACTGGAGTCACTGCAAACTTGGCAGGAGACGAAGCCCTCGCTGCCCGCCGAGGCGCGTGTCACACCGGCTTACAAAGTGACTTTATAGCCCGTCACGGCGAGCGCCGGTGCCACTGCGCTCTTGAAAGAGACAACTTTTCCCTGCTCTCGCGACTGGCAGCGGGACGCATGATCGTTTCCAACATCTGTATAGTCTGAAACAAAGGCGTGTGTTTCTGCGCGAGAAAAAGAGAAGCAAACAGTTGTGTGGAGATGCAGTGATACAGTGCAGGACTGCATGACATTTTTCCCTCGGCTCTGTGACACTTATGGTTCGGCTCGTGGACTCCTATGAAGACCTTGGAGACTCATAATTATAAGGACAATGGATAACTTTTTCACCGAGGTAAGTTGAATATGAAAAATACAGTTTTGTTAAGCTATAACTATGATGTTCTGTTTGTTCAGGATAACAAAAGTTAAATAACGCATGCATTTATAATGTTTATTTGCTTATATAGGCCTACATAAGTTGCTTAATTGTAGTTTTGTTTGTGTTTACAACCGTGTGTGCGCGGTCGTTGAGTGTCAGTGTAATGTGTTTGACTCCCTCAGGTTCTGAAGGGTTCAAACATTTCCTTACCTTTCTTCTCGTTTCCTCCTCTACATCCCGTGACTATTATTAGAAGTGTACAACTGTACACTTGCTGAATTAATAAGTAGGCTAGTGGTTGATTAGTCTACAACGCATGACATAGACTAGATAAGTATCTAAATTTTATAATATCTTATATTATAAAAGTGTCTATATTCTGTCTAATGCAGTAATGATGTTATACATACAAAAATGAAAGAAATATATTATAATATTTATATATTTTTTATAGCACAATACATTAATAATAGTGAGGTTGTATGTTGAGGTTTTTTTCTTTCATATACAACACTCATCTAAATTGTCATATTGCTTAGCCTACTGTATTATTTTTACATTTTAACATGACAACATTTGTTATGTTTGTGTACAAAATAAAAAAACTCCTGATTCTGATTCATTAAAACAAAAATAATAAGTAAACTTTAAAAATAATAATTAAAACAAGTTGTTAAACCTGACAAATTGTTATGAGGTTTCATTATTCTTAAATTAAAAATGTCATCAAACGTCTCTTGTTATAAATATATAGACAAGATCTTTTTAGTGTTTAAATTACTGTTACACTGGACGAAAGTTTAGCGAGTGTCTTCTGTAAATCATGTGAAAAATGCATGACAGGGATTATATTCTGTAACAGACTTCACAGAAAATGATTCAGGAAATCTATATATAAGGTTCGAATGAAGTAAATCCCTGTTACAGAAACAATAATTGGGCTGGCTGTTGTCAGGACTGGTATTGATGGATATTAGACAATCATTTTATTCTTCATTCCTCCTGACCAGTCTGTGAAATGAGCGGGACATGAAGATCAGCAGCAAAAGCCTCTCCCATGGGTCGCATGATTCACAAGTGAAGGCTCTTAATATTGGCATTAGTCTTCTGGGTTGTGCTTTTCACTTGTGTGGGCGTGAGTGTAATTAAATAAATTGTCTCAATAAAACCTACTTGAACACACCAGCTCAGTTTCTGACAGTTAGAAGGAGAAGCACCAAAAGCTGTGGACTTGGCAAGATTATTGCTGACATGATATTAAAAGTTTAAAAAGTTGTCAATCCCCCGAAATACTCTAAAATACAATTTTAAAATGTTGTATCAAATATAAACATATCTCTAACTGGGGTAAAATCAAATCAAAGCAATGCATGATTATAATAAGTAAGTTATGTTTCAAACTCTGGGTTGATTATTAGATGAAGTTTCCCGTTTTTAGTAATTGTAGATTTTTTGTAGATTAACTTAAATGTGAAGTTTCCCATTATTAGAAATTTTCTACATTTTTTATATGAACTTAAATTTGAAGTTTCTCATTTTTAGAAATTGTAGAAATTTTTTGAAAATTTTAGATAAATTTAAATGTAGTTTCCCATTTTTAGACATTTTTATATGAACTTACATTTAAAATTTCCCATTTTTAGAAATTCTAGACATTTTTAGATGAACATAAATGTAAATTTTCAAATTTTTATATGTTTTAGATAAACTTAAATTTGAAGTTTCCCATTTTCAGAAATTTTTTAATGAACCTAAATGTAAAGTTTCCCATTTTTAGAAATTTTCTAAATTTTTTAGATGAACTTAAATGTGAAGTTTCCCATTTTCAGAAACTGTAGAAATTTTTAGATGAACTTCAATTTAAAATTTCCCATTTTCAGAAATTGTAGAAATAATTAGATGAACTTAAATTTGAAGTTTCCCATTTTCAGAAAATTTTTAATGAACTTAAATTTGAAGATTCCCATGTTCAGTATGGTTTCCAGTGAATTTCTCACAGGCTAAACAATACAAGTGTGACAGATTCAATTAAGCTTTTTGAATCATTCGAACTTCCTATCATTCTGACGCAGAGGGAGAAGCTCAAAAATCAGTGGACTGCACCAACTTTACACAATAGTGTCAAATATCCACCGGCTGCTGCGTATCCAGCCTGTGAATCGGTTCTGGACAAAAGGAGCAGTCTTTAAAAAAGACACAGCACTGTGTGTGCGGAAACAGATTCAGCCGAAACATGCGTGTGGAATGTGGGGAAGAGCTGAGCTTGTGAATGCATGAATGTCTTCTACATGACTGACCTCAGGACAAAAAAAAGATATGATTTCAGTCTCACACCGTTGCTCTTCTGTATGTCTAACCTCACAGAGAGCGAGAGAGAGAGAGAGTTCACGTGTAGATCTGCTCATGTTTTTTGGTGCAGTGTGTATGCACAACATGCACACATTTCTGTTTGCATTAATAGTCGCAGGCCTGCATGTCCGTTTTGTTTTAGGTGTGTGTGTGTGTGTGTGTGTGTGTGTGTTTGTATATGGTTGTATTTGCACAGCGGTGTGTCTGAGGTTATCTCCTCCCTGCAGTCGCTGTAGGCGGAGCTTATTCAAAGGTAAAGCTCTTTATTTTCATCTGAACTGGCCAATCAGAGGGCCAGGTACTGTTTGACAGTTGTTTTACTGCTGAGGAGTGCCACTATGGGAAAACAAACACTCCGGGTTATTCTTTTTTCATCCTGAAACAAAAGGATCTGAAATGCTTTGGCTTTAATTGTGAAGCATTATATATTAAGAATTAACTTTTGGTTCTCTTTTTTTTGCTCGCTTAAATGTCAAACATGACATTTTTAGTGAAATGAAGGCACTATGTTGTAGTTCAATACTTTTTATGTGTATTTTGTGGGCATTTTATAGTTTTGCAGTAGTTATAGTCTATTTATGAAACAGTTATTAGGCAATGATAGTTATTAACATGATGTTTTCCACTATTGTGAATCTTAGATGCTTCGAAACAGTCTTTGGTCTGTTTTTAAAGTCATTATTTGTGAGCTTATGGCAGATCTCACATAAAATGTGAAATTTTAAATGCAAAAAATGCTACAAAGTATTATTTTCCAATTTTGCATGACATGTATATTGTCCAAAAGATGTTTTTTTTAATAAAATATTAATAATAAAAGTTTCAATTAAAAGTTTCTGCTAGCTAAAATTAGTTTTTCATTTTCCAGTGCAACAACACAAGTGTGATATGCAGTTTTAATTTTGTTGACGAAGAATTTTCTGCATAATGTTCGTGACTTCTAGTTTCTACCGGCAAAAACTAGATGAAAACTAAGTAAAAGTTATGACAACAACTAGAATAAAAATACACTGATATTTCCGTTGACTAATAAAAACGAGACGAGAATGTGATTGAGGGATGTATTATATGTACAGTAACACATTATCATTTGCCAGTCAAATGTCATTACCCTACTTATTTAATTAGTGGTATAGCTGAGCACCAACTACTATAACACCAACTTCAAGAGTAAAGCTTGGTAGACTGACATTGCAAAGACTTTAACTTTTTTAAGCCCTTTCAAAGATTTAATGGCTTGAAACTCTTCAACAGACTAAAAAGACTAGTAGTTTACCACGTTAAAATAAAGAGTTTGCTAAATAATTGCACAATTATGCATTTTCAGATGGCTACTGTTCTTACATTTGGATTGATTGCCAACATATAATTTTACATATTACTTATCATAATAATAAACAATGCATATCTAATTTTTGGTCTTCAAGAGAAAGATTATATTTTAATGATACTGTTTTATTTCATTTTAAGTTAGAAAGTTTTTGTATAAATAAATGTATATACTATTTTAATTAAATTACACTTAAATTAAACTAAATATATTTTAGTCACAAATCAAAGTCCCTTTAAGGCAAGTCATTTCACTCGGTGGCCATTTTGAAAGGCCTCTCGGGCAGTATGCTCGGGCATTCTGTCTGAATGGGGAAACATCAAATTCTCCAAAACTCTTTGCCAAGCTTACGATTACATTATATATTTGGAATCACCAATAAAATTAAACAAGAACTGTCTCATAAGTTTAGTTTCTAAACGTCCAAATCAAACAATTATTTTCAAACGGCATACTTTTAGGTTGCCCAAGCTAATCCGCATGCGCACTCGAAATGAATGAGATCACGACACCAGGCCGTGTTACACATTATCATCCTCTGAATAATGATCGTCTGATTGTGCTACTCTTCTGAAGTAATCACAACTTGGTGGCGAATTTCCTCCAGAAATGACAGCGACTCTTTGCTTACAAGTTTGTTGGCATTTGAGTAGTTGCTGTCATGTGATGTGCTTTTGACAGGACATTTCATACAGATTACAAAACCAAAACACCTTTGTTTTCAAGTGCACTTGGTTCATTTAAAAGCACAGATTTCAAGCTTTATGTGGATGTGTTTTTTATGTCTGTGAAGAAAATATTAGCTGAGATTCCAGTTTGTTCTTTGTTGACCTCCAAACTGACGTTAAAGAGCACATGTCCCGGCCGATCCCCTCTCCCGAAGAAACGTCAGTCTATAACGATCAATGATGGACTCCTGTATTAGACGGGGCTTCATTCGAACTATACGAGTGACATGTCTTGTTTTCTATAGTCTTTGACTAAATCTAGAGTAGATTTAATCGACTAAAATCTTATGAAATTTCATTGACTAAAACTAAAATGATTCATAACACTAAAATATGACTAAAATTAAAATGGAATTTTAGTCAAAAGACTACAACTAAAACTAAATCAAAATTTGCTGTCAAAATTAACACTGGTGATATGTAGACATTCCCTCTAAAATGTACTCATTAGTCTGTTATTTGCAACTTTTAACATTTTTTAACATCCAAAATGGAGGTTTTGTCGCATTGAGTTAACTAAAATTGGGAATATAATGTCCTCAAAGTTTGTAAACGTGAACTCCTTACACACATTTGATCATGTACCCCCTTTGCTCTACTCATCTGCTTGGTGTCAGTTAATCCTTTATTACACTCACACACACACACACACACACACACACACACACACACACACACACACACACACACACACACACACACACGTACACATTAAATCTTGTGAGCAGCTTAATGATTACACAGCACAGTGAATCAAAGCTGCTTCCAACAAGAGGAAAACCCCTCAGTGCTCACGCTGATAAAGAGAAACACTTGACGAGAAAACCGTTAGAGCTTTCATTACGCATTTGTCCTTTTGTTTTTAAAGGCTTTGTGGGATCTATATTTCTTTTAAACAACTAGTTCAGCCAAAAACGGCAATCATTTATTCATCCTCCCGTTGGCTTCCTTGAAACACTCGAGACACGTTGAGTTATGTACTGAATGAATGGACACTGATGCTTTCCAGCTTTAAAAAGATGCCAGCTGTGCTATAAAAGACTCAAGTGTGAAATTCCAAGCCTTCTAAAGTCATTGGATAGTTTTTAGTGATATCAATAATGCTTTAATAATAGTTTAAGGTGTTACTTCGCAATAATCCTACAGTGGTCTGTTGTGTTGGTCCCAAGAATAAAATCAGTTGAGTTACTCATTAAAAACCAGCTGATTCATTGGAAATATCTGAGTTTTTTTACACAACATATGCTCATTTTCAAATCGTAACCCTATATACACTTCTAGAGATCGCAAATTATTTAGCCAGAGGTACGTATGGCTGCATTTCGTCTCTAAAATGAACGCTAAGGGGTGGTATGATGCTGTTTCTTTTCGCGCTGACCGCTTACCTCCGTGTGGACAGCTTTTCTGCTGTTTCCAGTAAAAATCAGGCTGCCATGAGGGCTTTTATTTTTCTGGATTGCTTTTGAAAGCACTATCGGTTGGGTTTAGGGAAGTAGGTGAGCGGGTCAATTGGTGCTTTTTAAAACACTAGCGGTTGGGTTTAGGGAAGGCGGTGGGCACTGGTCAATCTGTGCTTTTGAAAACACTATCGGTTGGGTTTAGGGAAGTGGGTGAGCGGGTCAATTGGTGCTTTTGAAACACTATCGGTTGGGTTTAGGGAAGTGGGTGAGCTGTTCAATCGGTGCTTTTAAAAACACTGTCGTTGGGTTTAGGGAAGTGGGTGAGCGAGTCAATTGGTGCTTTTGAAACACTATCGGTTGGGTTTAGGGATTTGGGTGAGCGGGTCAATCGGTGCTTTTGAAAACACTATCGGTTGAGTTTAGGGAAGTGGGTGAGCTGTTCAATCGGTGCTTTTAAAAACACTGTCGTTGGGTTTAGGGAAGTGGGTGAGCGGGTCAATTGGTGCTTTTGAAACACTATCAGTTGGGTTTAGGGAAGTGGGTGAGCGGGTCAATCGGTGCTTTTGAAAACACTATCGGTTGGGTTTAGGGAAGTGGGTGAGCGGGTCAATTGGTGCTTTTGAAACACTATCAGTTGGGTTTAGGGAAGTGGGTGAGCGGGTCAATCGGTGCTTTTGAAAACACTATCGGTTGGGTTTAGGCAAGTGGGAGAGCGGGTCAATTGGTGCTTTTGAAAACACTATCGGTGGGGTTTAGGCAAGTGGGAGAGCGGGTCAATCAGTGCTTTTGAAAACACTGTCGTTGGGATTAGGGAAGTGGGTGAGCGGGTCAATCTGTGCTTTTGAAAACACTATTGGTTGGGTTTAGGGAAGTGGGTGAGCGGGCCAATCTGTGCTTTTGAAAACACTGTCAGTTGGGTTTAGGGAAGTGGGTGAGCAGGTCAATCGGTGCTTTTAAAAACACTATCGGTTGGGTTTAGGAAATTGGGTGAGCGGGTCAATTGGTCAGTCGATCGGTCAGTCAGTCAGTCGCGGCTTCTGGTAGATTTACACAAGGTGAGCTGGCGCATGGCACTCGGGAGAGAAATTTGAGATCTTAAAAAGTGTACACAGCGACATCTGGTGGATTCGCGAAAACAAAAACCGCAAAAAAACATAGCTCCTGGGACGTATTTGTCACTCTCCAGAAAAGGGGTACGTTTTCAGAATAACCCTGGGTTTTTTTTACAGTATAGATAACACAACATTCATGAGCCAAAAATAGAAATGTTCTATAGTGAAACATGAATGTTATGTTTTAGATGAATGGACACGGATGCTTTTGAGCTTTAAAAATATGACAAATGTGCTTTAAAAGACTGCAAATCCAATTTCAGTGATTTTAATAATAGCATAATAATAGTTAAAATTGTTACTTAGCAATAATCATACAGTGGTCTATTGTGTTGATCTCAAGAATAAAATCAGTTAGACTGGTGAAATAATCAATAAGACCATTTGATTTATTCAAAAAATCTGACTTTGTTTTTACAATATAGATAGTACAACATTTATGAGTCAAAACTACTGTACTACTGTAAATGAATGGACACTGATGCTTTCAAGCTTTAAAAATATGACAAATGTGCTATAAAAGACTGTGAAATTCCATTCTAATTCCAATGATATTAATAATACCATAATCATTTTTGAAAAGGTTACTTGGCAATAATCCTACATTGGTCTATTTGCAGGGGTGCCCAGACTTGGTCCTGGAGGGCCGGTGTCCTGTAGTTTTTAGATCCAACTCCACTTAGACACACCTGAACCAGCTAATTAAACTCTTTCTAGGTATACTAAAAACTTCTAGACAGGTGTGTTGAAGGAAGTTGGAGCTAAACTATATAGTACACTAGACCTCCAGGACCGAGCACCCTTGCTCTATTGTGTTGATCTCAGGAATAAAATCAGTTAGACTGATTCATTGGAAACATCTGACTTTTTTTTTTACAATACAGATAGTACAATATTTATGAGCCAAAAGTAGAAATGTTCTATAATACAGAAGATGAATGGACACTGATGCTTTCAAGCTTTAAAATACTATTAAAGACAGTTCAATTCCATTCTAAATTCAGTGATATTAATAATAGCAGAATAATAGTTGAAATACTTGGCAATAATCCTAAAGTGGTTTATTGTGTTGATCTCAAGAATAACATCAGTTAGACTGGTGAATTAATAATTAAGACCAGGTGATTCATTGGAAATATCTGACATTTTTACAATAAAGATAGTACAACATTTAGGAGCCAAAACTACTGCAATTGAATGGACATTGATGCTTTCAAGCTTTATAAAGAAACCAAACGTACCATAAAAGACTCAATAATGAAGTCACTCGGTAGCTTTCAGTGAGATTAAGACCAAAGTTTAGATCATTTACTTACTGATAATCTCCACCTACAGTGAGCTGTTGGGACTGCGTTGAGTTGAAGCCAAGAATCAAAATCACTTGGATTTGTGAATGACTCATGAAGACTAGCTGATTCATTGTGAAAAGCTCTGACTCAAAATAATGATTTTTGCTTTCTAAAGTAGCTCCTACTACTTTTATAACCCAAAGAGCTGTTAGTTTGATATCGAGAAGAGGCTTGAAATACAGTGTACATGTTAAAAGAGCATTTATGATACTCTCATATATATATTTTTTGTACATTTGAATTAGAGGAGAACATTATATAGTTTGAGCATCAATATCGCAATGTGGGTTTCTGTAATAGTCACATTGAAGGATTCGATTATTTATTAAAGATTAAAAGATATTAATTTTTTTGTGATTTATACAATGTTTACCACGTTTTTTTATTTATTTATTTATTTATTTATTTTTTACAACTTACTGTTTAATTTCTGCATCTAAATACTGTTAAGCTCCCCGGAAAACCATAAAGCACTGTTTATTTATTTATTTTTGCTTGTAATTTATTGTCATTTATGCAGATGCACTGCATAAAAAAGAAAACGGCCCTAGCAGGAAAGCTAAAGGAGTGCAAAATTCCACCGTCGGATTTAATGCCACTAATAAAAGGCAACATTTTAAACAAATGACAAACAGAATGAGATCAGTGATCAGAAAATAAACTTTTTGAAATTCAGCCAGAAATAGGAAGAAACATGATGAGAAAACTCAAGACATGATGAGATTGTTTATAGAAGATGCCGCATTGGACACATGAGACTCACACATGAACATTTACTTAAAGGAGAAGAACCACCAAATGCCAATACTGTATTGTAGCAGAAACCAAACTGTTAAACATATTCTTGTGGAGTGCCCTATTTTTAATGTTATCAGACAACAGTTTTTATCTAGAGAGACTTTAAATGAAATATTTTTAAATGTGAATCCTTCTAAAATGGTACAATTTTTATCAAAAGTAAACCTTAAAAAACTGTTTTAGAGGTTTATCTTATATTATTATTATTATTATTATTATTATTATTATTATTATTATTATTATTATTTATGTATTATACCTTGTGTATTATTTAGAGGTGTGAACCTACACTGATCTCATGGTTCGGTTCGGTTCGGTTACGATCATCATGCCATCGATTCGGTTCAATTCGATATCTCGGTGCATCACGGTGCATTGACGATTCTTTCCATACACAGTTTTATATTTTCTTAACAGCACAGCAATTCTTGTATTAAAATGTATAAATATATTTATTTACTTTTTGTAAAACAATTTTGTCCTTTAATACAAAGTCAGATATATAAACTGTACCTTTAAACAAGACCATTTTGAGGAATGTAAACAAAAACAATGGTCCTAACGTATTTCCTGTTTTACATTTTTAATTTCCATTGCTTCTGAGAATCCAAAAAGGTCCACATATTAATAAATAGTGTTATGACGGCTGATTTAAAATCAAGTTATGATTGAATTGCCTCTTGTTACAGTTAGGAAATAGTTTAACGTCAAGCAGGAAATGTTGATGGGCCAATGACATGACCACATTGAAATAGTCTATAGCAAATAAAGAAATATAAATATCCCGCTCGCTTTCTGAGCCTTGTCTACCAAGTTCTTTCTTACACCCCTTTGATTGGCCAGGCGCTCAACAGAAAGGGCTGCGATTGGCTCTTACACGCTGGCGCTCTTCACAGATGCGCTCATGGGCCACACAGTGAGAGAGAGAGAGAAATGGAGATTACTTTCATTCTCATAATCGCTGTGAAATAGGGGCTTTTGCTGTAAGTGTCAGTGAAACAGTGTTCAGCAAACACACGCGAAGTGAAATTGTGAAGTTGTGTTTCAGAGTTTTTGCGTAGTTAGTGCGTTGTATATACTCGCGCTCGCCTCCCTCGCCATAGTAAGCTACGGCGACATAGCGCATGTGAGATTAATGACGTCAATACATAATAACCGGTTATGATTATTACTGAACCGATACCGAATTGTCCGCGCCTGCATCGCGGTGCACCGAAGAAACGATTAATTTTGAGACCCCTAGTATTATTTATTGCTGTTGATGAAGTTTTAATTGTTAGAATATTTTTATAATTATAGAAAGTAGTATTTATAAAATGTAGCAAACTTGATCTGTTTTTTTACCATGACATAGCCATAGAAGCTGAAATGGCAATAAATCAAAATTCTCTCTCTCTCTCTGCATAGAAAAAGACTTGATTATGCCAGTTGATCTAAATTAATGAAATCCGTCCAAATAGAGTTATTCAAATCATCTGGTGAAATTGTATTCATATCGCAATAGGGTGCAATTGTCGTGCGCATTATTCTATAAAGCCGGTGTTCTGACGATCTGTGCTACCTCATCAGAATGTGTTACCGGTAGCTCAATCTGTCATATTTCATCTAAAAAAACAGGGTCAGCTTCAAATGTCTATCAAAATTAACTCCTTAAAGAAGGGTGTAAAAACAGGGGTAGCGCATTTTGTCAGCTTCAAATGTCAATCGGAATGAACTACCACTCTAATAAACAAATTATAAAACTAATAAAATAAAAGATAAAAAATTAAGGCAGTAGATTACTCTGATAGACATTTGAAGCTGCTACGTCTTTTTCTACATTGTTCAATAGAGTAGTAGTTAATTTCGATAGATATTTGAAGCTGACAATATGTGCTACCCCTGTTTTTACATCCTTATTTAATGTGGTAGTCCATTCTGATAGACATTTGAAGCTGACAACATCTGCTAACCCTGTTTTTTTAGATGAAATATGACAGATTGAGCTACCGGTAGCACATTCTGATGAGGTAGCACAGATCGTCAGAACACCGGCTTTTAATCAGCTGTGAATCTCCGGCACCTGTGTTCAGCTGGAGCAGCATGTACTACACAAAGCCATAGTTCTCTGCCAAACAACGCAAAATAACACATTCGATATCAACATATGATCAACATTCTGCGGTATTGACAGCTGTTCACGTAGCTTCTCGTTAAACTATGGCGCTTTGTAGTAAATGTTGCTCATGTTAAACCTGAAAGCACGTGCAAATACCACATACACAGTAATGAGGTTTTTTGTTCAAAACTGCATAGTTTCAGTTGAGTGTTTGAATTAAGACCTGTGAAATGATGCATCTTCTTACAAAGAAAAAAGCACGCAACATATTTCATCATCGCATTCTAAGCAGTGACAAATGCATTGCATCATTACATACATTATTATCAGATAAATTATAAGAAGAAGAAATCGGATAAACCATATGTTGTCGTGGCCATGTGTTTGTTAATCCCGTTGAATCAAATGAAAGCAGTTATATTTTTTATCCTACATTTTTCCTGGTTTTCTTCGAGGCATATTTGTTTTTTTTTTTGTCTTTTGTTTTTACTGTGTGACTTGTGTGAGAGAGCGCCCTCTGGCCTTCAGAGGAAATTTACCGCTGATCACATCACCATACGTTCCTCACATGATGTGCGCAGTGGTGTAAAGTAACAAATTACAAATATTCAAATGACTGTAATTGAGTAGTTTTTCTCAGAAATTGTAATTTACCAAGCAGTTTATAAATGTGTACTTTTGCTTTCCCTTGAGTACATTTTTAGTGCTGTATCGGTACTTTTACTCCACTACTTTCCTTCAACTTGCACTACTTTTTCTTGTCTATGAGGATTCGAAAAATCATTCCTGTGATTCCTGTCCAATCAAATCACACATAGAAAGTAAATCGCCTCCTAATGAACTACCTCAAGACATGGGCAATATATATTTGCAGCAAACTGTTTGGAAGCATTTAAAGTGTTCAAGTAGATCTCCAAAATCTTTACACGCAATGATCCAGAGACAGTTTAGATGGACACTGATGAGAATGGTAATGTTTACTGTATGATGACAGAAAATGGCCTTAAACACCCAGCCGACACAAGACGTCAACATGACGTCAGATTGACATTGTACCCCAATGTCGTGGCGACGTTGCATTTTGTTTGAAAATGAAAATTGGGTTGACATTAGAACCCAACGTAAGGCCGACGTCAATGTCGAACATCCAACCTAAATCAACCAAATATCAGCCTCTAATGATGTTACAGCTTGACGTTGTGTGGACGTTACCAATATAACATCTATCAGACATTGGACTTTAGTTGCTATACCTGACGAATAAATGTCAGTATTTGACGTCGAATATGATGTTGGTTTAAGATGTTGGCTCGACATTGGCTTTTGGTCGCTTTTTAACACAACCTAAAATTAACCAAATATCAACGTCATTTGACGTCATTATTGGACATCAAAAAAAGATTGGCTGGCTAGACATTGAATTTTGGTCAACTGACATCACAACCTAAATTTAACCTTATATTAACTTCTTGTGATGTGTGCGTGCTGGGCCTTAACTAAATGCACTACAGAATGTTACGTTTACACCATAGACTGTAAAAGATATGGACGTAGTATCCGTGACGTCACCCATAGGTTTATGAAGAACCCAAAAGAAGCTACTAGAAGGCGTGGCAGACCGTCGCCATTTTATTCGCGCGTCATCGCACCAACCCCGGGCATACCATACAAGGGCAAAGAGGCAGAGCGTGAGCGGATCTAAAGACGCCCTGCTTAGACGGGCTTTCCTAAGGGAGAAACGCTAGCTGTCACTCAAGTGGCCACGCCCTTAATTATGCAAACTTAATATAACCTAATATAAAGGAAACGGATGAGTTATAAAAAAATTCACCCCCCTCACAGTTGTCACGAAGGGTAATAGTAGCTATATGAACCAAAATCGTTCTTTGTACAAGGCTGTAAACACCTTTTTTCTGCTGTAAAGCTGGCCATTCTAACAGTGGGCTCAATAGAAATTTGCTCTATTATGGAGCCAGGACTAGCGGAATTTCGATGAATTGCAGTTTCAGTTACTTCCGTATTGGCTTCCCGAGGGAGAGCGGGAGGTTGCCGCTTGGTTTACACACATCCACATATTACATGTAAATGCATCAACTTTTTACAGCATAATACTCACTACTCGAGTACTTTTGAAAGGGCTACTTTTTACTCATACTTTGAGTAATATTTACAGCAGATACTTTTACTCTACTCGCACTACATTTTAGGCAAGTAATGGTACTTTTACTTAAGTATGATTTTTTTCAGTACTCTTTCCACCACTGGATGTCCAAGACAATCACGGCCACTGTACGATTTATCGTTCAGCCCTTTATCGCAATATATATCGCAGCAAAACAAATTATCGCAATGGCAGATTTTTCCAATATGGTTAGTTCCCTAATTTGAAACTTGAAAAAGCTTCCGATGTCAATTCCATACAAATCATTGACCACTTCATTCTTCAAAATGTCTCCTATTGTGGTTTAGGGAAGAAATAAAACCGATACAAATTAGGAATGATAGTAGATTGATGACCAAATATTCCTTTTAGTTAAATTATTCGTCAAATCGTGACTCATGTCAATTTACACGCACCACTTGAATGCTTAATTAGTCTGTTTGTTCCCGAATGACTCAGTCATTATAATCACAAAACAAAGAGGAAGCAAACAAGCGAACTTCCTTTTATGGTTCATCACAATTGCAAACTCCGAGGCATCTAAAACTCATACAAGTGCAAAGTACATCCACATACAGGCATAACGATGGCTTTTGTCTTTGTTCAGTGTGAGTTTATACAGCTCTTTCTTTCCCTCGTTCACTTTCTTCTTGAAATATAAACACACATTTTTCACTGCTGGAGAGAGAGAGAGAAAGAAAAGGAGAGTGCTTTGGAAAAGTAGGTCAGCAGTTGAGCGGTGTATATGTGAGTGTGTTGCTTGGTGAAATAAGTTTGGTTGCATCTTGAAGACTGGTTTAACTCTGAGCAGCAAGCCCGGGTCAAACGCTGCATGTGAGAGAGCTGGAGTTTGAAAGAGAGCTTTGGGTTTGAAATATGCAGGAATGCCCTTCATCACTGGCCTGCCTTCCTGTTGACCCAAACGATATCTGATCCCTCACTTCCTGCAGCCAAATGAGAGAACGAAAGGGGGACAGAGAAAGAGAGCTAAGGAGAAGTGTGTGCGTGTGTCTGTATGTGTGTGTGTGGTCATGGTATTCACTACATTGTAGGGCCTAAATGTCTCCTTAAGTGTAGTCATCGCAGTATTTATTGACCTTGTGGGGACTTTTTTAGTCCCCATGAGGAAAACCATACACTCTAAATGTTATGTTTGCTGTTTGTCAAACTACTTGTTTAAAATGAGCTAAAACAACACAATTCTTGAGTTTTTTGGGACAACCTAATTGTTTTATGTTCAATCCACTTTCATTTGTAAAAACGAATTAGTTAACTTAATTCCTTCATGTTGTCCCAACAAAATCGATTGTGTAGAACCCAGCATTTTTTACAGTGCATACAAAAAGTCTTTTGAAAATGTCTCCTGTGAGGGTTGGGTTTAGGGCTAGGGTTGGGGTAGGGGGAGAGAACATACAGTTTGTACAGTGTAAAAATCATAACATCTATGGGACATTCTCATAAAACATAAAAAGCCTGTGTGTGTAGCTTGTATTCTTTACATTGTTGGGACCAAACGTCCCCACAATTATATTTATACCAGTCAATTTTCACATTTTTTGGTCCCCATGAGGAAAATGGCTCATAAATAACACAGAATTAATTATTTTCCAAGTGTAAAAATGCAGCTTGTTTTTTTTTTTTTTTTTTGGGCTTAATGGTGTAGGTTTGGGGTTGCGGGATAGAATATAATTAAGGTTGTATATGTGCTGTAATGTAACGTGTGTATTTGTTTTGCGCATTTATCGTGTATGGCCATACACCCAACGCGCTTCACAATCATGAGGTGGGTCTCTCCACACCACCACCAGTGTGCAGCATCCACTTGGATGATGCGACGGCAGCCACAGGACAACGGTGCCAGTGCGCTCACCACACACCATATTGGTGGAGTGGAGAGACAGTGATAGAGCCAATTCGGTGGATGGGGATGATCGGAAGTCCATGAACGGTAAAGGCCGATAGAGGGAATTTGGCCAGGACACTGGGCAGGGCTCGACAGTGCGACCATTTCGCTCGCATTTGCGACTAAAAATAGACGTGTGCAAACTGGAAAATTAATTTAGTCGCACATGTGCGATTTTCTTTTTTTAATAAGCTCGATTGATGACTTAATTCCCTCGGCCACGGTAAAACAACATGCTCTTCACGCTAACTTATGGTGGAAATCTATTGTGACTGTAGCACATGCTGACGCTATCAACAACAGCACATCCCTACTGGTTTATTTACTTCACGTCAAGCGGTCTTTACATTGTTTTGTATACGTTGCTAAGCAACGAATGGCACGGAATGGCGGCATGTCGCACAACGTGCGAGCCTCATAAAACGTCTACAATTCGGCCATGCATGGCATATCGCGGCACATCCAGTGTGAGACCCAATTTAACACCAGCGCTTCCCACACAAAGAACTTTACCTGGGCGGCCCGGTTCTGTGTTCGCGAGAAACTAAGAACAGTCCGCCACAGACCCACGTGCTCTGCATGCAGACCCACAGAGTCGCGCTGCATACAGAACTGCTGTTCTGACTTGGTAGCAGCTTTGAGACGAGCGTAAGGAAGAGCGTGATTACTTTGGGGCAGAAGGAAACTTTAACTCATAGAGGGATTCCCATATTCAGCTCTTCTTTAAAAAGCCCAGAAAGATAAAGTACTCTGATAAACAGTGTCAGCTTTGCACATGAGGTTGTAGTTGTGTCTTTCCATTGTCGTACTTTTCCCATGTGGGAAGTAGGGTGGAATCGGTAGAATATGTTATGCAAATAAATAAATTTTAATAAATAAAATTATTCTTAAAAGTCACATTATTTTATGTGCTGTGAAGAAAATGTGTTTCAATCCAGCTACTGCAAGTATATTTATATTAAAGATAATATGTACCATATATATTATTATAAAATGAATAATGTCTTGGGGGTGGCGCAGTAGGTAGTGCTATCGCCTCACAGCAAGAAGGTTGCTGGTTCAAGCCTTGGCTGGGTCAGTTGGGGTTTCTGTGTGGAGTTTGCATGTTCTCCCTGCGTTTATTAACTTAACAATAACTCCCTATTTCTGCTGCCTAGTGTGAAAGATACTTTTTTTTAGCTCAAAACTGGATCAAAAATTGAGCAAGAAGCTGTCTAGGCATGTCCACAACTGAAGACTTGATTCAGATCAGTTTAGAGAGGCCTTCATTAGAGCAATTTAATCCCAGTCCTGCTGTGGACCGCTAACTAAACTCCATACAGCTTAAATTCATTCATTCATTCATTTTCTTTTCGGCTTAGTCCCTTTATTAATTAGGGGTCACCACAGCAGAATGAACCGCCAACTTATCCAGCACATGTTTTCACAGCGGATGCCCTTCCAGCTGTAACCCATCACTGGGAAACATTCCTACATACTCATACACACACACGGACAATTTAGCTTACCCAATTTACCTGTACCGCATGTGTTTGGACTGTGGGGGAAACCGGAGCACCCGGAGGAAACCCACGCCACGCCAACATGCAAACTCCACACAGAAATGCCAACTGACCCAGCCGAGGCTTGAACCAGTGCTGTGAGGCGAATGTGATACCCACTGCGCCACCGCGTCGCCACAGCTTAAATTATAAATAATTATCAAATACTATTTAAGCGGTTATTAAGTAGAATAAAACCTATTGTACTTATTGTGTTCAAATGAATGAAACTGCTTTGCTTCTAAAGATCTCCTCGTGTGCATTTATTAGGTAAAAACACTATTTTATATATTTTCACTGCGCTCCTAAAATTCTTTAATGTGCTCCTAAATTTTTCAACTTAGAAGCGCATGTGCTAGTCCTGAAAAAAGTAAGCATCAAGCCCTGCTGGGGTTAAACCTCTACTCTTTACGAGAAGTGCGATGGGATTTTTAATGACCACAGAGAGTCAGGACCTCGGTTTAACTTCTCGTCCAAAAGACGGCACTCACTAGCTACGTTTCCATCCTTCATTGTGGATATGCGCATAAAAAAACGGTTGATGGAAACGCCAAGATGTGCATAAATTTTGAAAATGCGCATAAAAAAATGTATGTGCATAATTGAGTAGTATAAACTTTTTATTCGATAAAAAAAGATGCGCATAAACTACGATGGAAACACTTTTCAAACAAATTCCAGTATGTGCATTAAAAAAGTCATGTGATTTTGTTATAAGAGATCATGTGATGATAAAAATCTGCGAATGGACAAACCAGCAGTCTGAGCACACTGTAAAACATCTGAAATGTTGTTTTGGTCTTTCTAAAACGCATTAACCATTTCAGTATTAGTGTTATTATATTATTAATGACCTCCAGAATCAAGAGTGTATGTGGTCCCCATCTCATGGCTTCAAACGCCACAGCATGTTCACTCTGTGTCAGGATTGCCTTCTGAGGCACAAGTAATTTATTAAATAAAAGAAAAGATTCACGCAGCTTCTCCTACCACAGCAAATTCCGTTTTTGCTGTTGATATTTGGCGCCAGTTAATCGTTAATCGCCAGTTAACGATTTTGTTCGATTTGACTCGTTGGATGGAAACGCTGCTTTTTTGCACGTCTTTTATGCGACATTTCAGTTTTGTGCATAAACTTAATTTGCATCTTTGGATGGAAACATAGCTACTGACTAAAAAAAGCATTAATTATATAACATGATCATATCCTGCCCTCCTTTACAGCTGTCTGCTTTTGTTCCACTGCAAAACTAATTTTTCCATGTGGAAATTGGTAAAATTAAACCAAAAAAAACATTTTGTTAGTTTTCTTTTTTTTTTTTGCTTTTAGTTACCCATTCTGCTTTGGTATTGAGAATTGTGAAATGTCATAATCTTTGAAATTTATAGGTGCTATTGTAACTTTATTTAAACTATGTATGTATATATATATATATATATATATATATATATATATATATATATATATATATATATATATATACACAGTTGAAGTCAGAATTATTAGCCCCCCTGAATTATTAGCCTCCCTGTTTAATTTTCCCCAATTTCTGTTTAACGGAGAGAAGATTTTTTCAACACATTTCTAAACATAATAGTTTTAATGACTCATTAATAACTGATTTATTTTTTCTTTCCCATGATGACAGTAAATAATATTTGACTAAATTTTGACTAGACTAGACACTTCCATACAGCTTAAAGTGACATTTAAAGGCTTAACTAGGTTAATTAGGTTAACTAGGCAAGTTATGGTAATTAGGCAAGTTATTGTATAATGATGGTTTGTTCTGTAGACAGTCGGAAAAAATATATAGCTTAAAGAGGCTAGTAATTTTGTCCTCAAAATGGTTAATAAAAAATTAAAAACTGCTTTTATTCTAGTCGAAATAAAACAAATAAGACTTTCTCCAGAAGACAAAATATTATCAGACATACTGTGAAAATTTCCTTGCTCTGTTAAACATCATTTGGGAAATAAAAAAATAAATAAATAAATCAAAGGGGGGCTAATAATTCTGACTTCAATTGTATATGACCCATTGATAATTATTTTAAATAATTCAGATTTATAATTTTGATCAAAATAATTGATTATGATTTAATCTCATAATCGAGCAGCCCTAGTTTGTATAGTAATCATTACGTTTGTAGTTATTATATCTTTATAAGTTATTATAAAGATAGCTGTGCGTGTGTGCATGTGTGTGTGCATGTGTGTGTGCATGTGTGCGTGTGTGCGTGTGTGCGCGTGTGTGTGTGTGTGTGTGTGTGTGTGTGTGTGTGTGTGTGTGTGTGTGTGTGTGTGTGTGTGTGTGTGTGTGTGTGTGTGTGTGTGTGTGTGTGTGTGTGTGTGTGTGTGGTAAGCTCTAAACATGCTCAGTAAGCAGCAGTCAGATTACAGAGTAACTCTGGTCTGTTTCATCCTTGACTCCGCCCAGCCTGACCGCCCTCCAAAACTCTGATATTATTTTAAGAGTTTAGATACACAATACAAGGACGCAGACATGCATGCACACAGAGCACTTTTTAACTTCAAACACAAGTTTTTCTTTCATCTGAACATGAAACAAAATTAAAAAGACTCGATGATGTTTGATTTGGGAGTCTTTGTGAATAAGTGTGTGTGTGTGTGTGTGATGTTTTAGTTGGATTCTCGCTACCTGTTTAAATTTGCGATTCCCTCGAGCCATCTGTTTTAGCACAGGAAGTGAATATTGGCCAGAAAACCTGGCAGACACGTACAGGACCATTCAAAAGCCTGGAGTCAGAATGTTTTTTTTTTTTTTTTTTTATAAAGAAAGCAATACTTTGAACTTAAAATAGAATAAAAAGGGACTGTGAATACCTGCTATTCAGTGAAGAGGAAAACAATATTAAGCAGCAACTCTTTTCAACCTTTTCGACATTATTAATATACATAATATACAGCATACTAGACTTTGCAGTTTTCTTTTA
The DNA here is from genome assembly GCA_903798195.1 of Danio kyathit. NCBI lineage: Eukaryota > Metazoa > Chordata > Actinopteri > Cypriniformes > Danionidae > Danio > Danio kyathit. Next base: position 49,652,389 of record LR812520.1, on the reverse strand, counting down.
AATTATAGTGGGCCTATAAAAAAAGCCTAACCCATAGACAAACTGTTTTGATGAGGTGTTTTCTTTTTATACTTCTGATGTATTTAATATAGATAATTTTAATGAATTCGCTATAACTTTTGACTGCTCTTACCTTTTTTTATGCTGTTATGTGCACATTATATTTCACACATATGCAAGGTGACTGAATTTGAAATTAAAAAGATACTGGGCCATTAATAGTTTAAAAAGTTAACAAATCATTACAATTTAAAGGACAACATTGATGTTTTGAAAAGTGAACTGAACTGAAACTAAATTATTAAAAATAAACTTTTAAGTTAATTTACGTCCTGCGGCAAAATATTTTTTTATTATAATTTCATTGATCTGCTTGAGGTTTCTCCATGTTTCGGTAATGTCTTTAAATAAATAATTATTTAGACATATTTAATTATTCATTTATTATTTATGTACAATACTTAAAACATAAATTGAGAAAGTAAAATCAACAAAAAATGTAAATGAAAACGTAAATGAAAAACCTTATTTATTGACTGTCTGAAACCTGATTTAAACTTTTGCCTGACGCCACATCGTGGACCTCCACTGACTGCTCATGCACCTCACAAAACAGACGAGACTTATACTTCACGCATTCGCCATTGACATATTCTTTAAAACAACAGAGGGTGGTCAATAGAAACAGACCGTAAAATCAGATGGATAAACAGAGAAGCAGAAAGTTTCCGGAACTACATCATAGCATTAATATCAAGATCTTTAAACTAATATTTTTTTTTTAATATAAATTATTTTAATGATTATATTTTTTTAAATCAAACTTTGGTGCATCACTTGCTTTTGTTCATATCTCGGACAGTTTTACCTATTAAAGTTTATTAAAATAATAATGACAAATAGGGCTGGACGATATGGCAAAAATTTATATCACAATATATTTTTTTATTTTGGTCGATACGATATAATTCCGATATCGATATGGACAATATTAAAAAGAAAGGGAAAACTGCCAAGAACGCACACAATGGATGTCTGTACCTACAAATGTCTGCAAAGTGAATTTGCAAAGTCGATAATACCTCCAGAGTCTTATAACTTTTTAAAAAAATAAAAACAGTACAAAAAAATTTGTTCACTTTTTATTTGTATTTAACCTATACAAACAAGAAATGTGAAATAAACTATGATCCGTCCATGCGTAATCATAGGGATAACCAGATTACCAATAATTCTTGGCTAGATATTGCAACAGCAGTGGAAAATGTTTATTTATGTAAGTATGTGTTTGTACTTTCATTTTAGTTGTCTTTTATTTCTTTAGTTTTAATTTCCAAAACGAATCCTCATTGCACTTAACAAGTTTACAATGATAATAAAGCTTGTTAACAAGTTTTTAATTATTTATGAAGGAATTATGATGCTTTGTTTCGCTATTTCATCTTCATTTACAAATAGCAGGCTATTTACAGCTACTGTATATTTCTGTCCATTCGCATTCTGTCCCTTTGTGCCCCCTGGTGGCATAGTCGCAAACTGCTGTTACACCTAAAAACACGTTCTTGATCCCTTAATACTGCCGTGGTGCCACACGCGGTATTTATGTTCATTTTGAAGTGTCACCCACTGTACTGTAGGTTTCTTGATTTCTGAGAGATAGTGTGACATAGGAAATTTAACTTTTTTTAATCATTTATTGAGCTTATAATATCTGTTTTTTTTACAATACTATTGCTTTTACTGTATACTATTTCAGATTAGTAAACTTAATGTTTTTCGTGTTCTTAAACAACTCAAAAGGGTGCCATTGCTGTGAATAAAATAAATCTGTTTTGGAATCTGTATTTTAAAGGGTGTAAAGAACCATTTGTGTAGTTGGAAGGTAAAAATTTTTTATCAACTTCTCCAAAACTGGATTGGCTGGTTTCCAACAGTATGTTTGCATCACAGTTTATCACTGAAATCAAACTTGTTTTTGTTTCACCTTCTTTTCAATCCTTTAAATGCACTTAAATATTTCTGTCAGTAGTAAATGTTAATGTGTAAGCACACAGAATAAAACTGACAGTTATGAATGTGTTTAGTAAACTGTAGTATGTGTGTGTGTTGCAGTCATGAACTGGTTGAGCAGTTATAATCTTTTCATGTTTGCAGATACACAAAGCTGCTTAACTTGAAATATGCTTCTGTCAAGGAAACACGCACACATTCAGGTTCAGTGTCTTAACCGTAAGACCCATTCCTGGATGTCCCCAATGTCAGATTTTGTAAGGTCTAGCAAACTTCTGGGGGCATTTTTTTTGTCCTGAAAGTCAGTTCACCATACAAAACGATGAATATTTCCACACATTTCTTCACATTCGTTTCTTAACCTGTCTCTAGAGATGTGCTACACATCAAGCTAGTGTGTGGAGAAACGTATTCTCATGACTGTCGAGTATAAAGTGTTTGAGTCAAATGTTGGGAAACGGTGTTACTGTGCGTCCTGGTTTACTGAAGAGATGGTGAATTGGATTAGAGGCCCAGGATTCCTAAGATAAACTTGTTTAGGGTTTCCTGTTTGTTTGGGTTAGAGATGGACTAGTGTGATGGGACTAACTCTGAGTTTTGAGGTTGTTAAGTCTTTTTTAACTAAAGCAAATCCAGTATACACTGTTAGACTTTGCTGCAAATTTACAGTTATTTAATGCAAAAAATTCAGTAAAATACCACATACATTCTTTACAGTTCACTGCTGTAATATGCACTGCATTGTGGGTCATTTAAAAACTTTCACAGTAACTTTCTGCATATTAGGAATTTGCAGTATTCTACTGTAATCAGCTTTGTAACTTACTGCACATTAGCATAAACTGCTACAGTAGTTGAAGACAAAAATTAAATGGTTAATAAAAAAGTATTAATTTTGCATCTTGTATCACAAAATGTATTTAAAATAGATGATGTCTGATAAATGAAAATTACTTTTGTAAACTATTTCAAATGGATATTATAACAATCAATAATAAAAATACTTTGTATGTGATCTCGTCACTTGTTTGGAATTTTTTCAATTGAATATTAAACCGTAAAAATATAAGTTTTGTAAGGCCAGGGTAAAATGTAATAAATTACAGTAAAAGTACTGTAAAAATTGTCAAACTCTAAAATTAAAATGTTGTAAAAGGCATTTTATCATAAAAGGAAATTGCGGTAAGGCTATCTTATTGTAAAATGAAATTGCGGTAGGGCCCTACTACTGTAAAACGCATTTGCAGGTAAGATACTGTAAAGGGGCAGTTGTTCTAAATTGCTGGCAACAGTGCCGCCAGTAAGTTACAGCAAAAATACAATAAAATGTCTAACAGTGTAGTTAATGTCTTTCAACAGTAAACATTGTCTGTTAATACTCAAAAATATATTTGTATTGCAGTGGCAGTTTTCATGCTGCTTATAAAACGTAAATGATGTCACATTTAAAAGTGTGATATCTTTCTTATTTGTTCACTTTTATAAACAGGTTACATTTTATGGTGTCCTTTAGAGATTATTTTGATTGTATAGTAACTTTTCAACAATGCGTCAAATAGATCTTAAGTAGATGATTACTTTTAGGTTAGAGGTAATAAAATAGGTTTATGTGTATTTGCGAAGTTACTGATACTGGAAAGTAGTGTTGTCATAATACTGGAATTTCCAACTTCGATATGATACCTTGAAAAATATTGATTTTCGATACCGTGGGGAACTAGTTCCAGAACATTAAAAGTTCGCAAATGAATTAAAAAGGGGGAAAATAACTAAAGCGAATAATACTTATACCTGATACATCAACATTCCTTAAGTCCAAAAGGAAATAAATTGCAAAAAAAAAAAAACTACATTTGTGAAATCTCATGTTGTTTTCTGATTAAAACAGTGTTAAAATCGTAATATTATTTAATAATGATCTTGCTGGTAAGAAGAGAGAGTGCGAGGGAGCAAAGCCAGTGTCCATACTAATCAAAAGCAATATTGTATCATTTTAAATATTTCAGTATCAATATTTATCGATATATCAATATTTTTAAAAACACTACTGGAGAGTATAAAATAAAATGTTAGCAGGCAGTCTGCTAATACTCTGATTTCTGCTAGTTGATATAGTTGCAAAATTACTTCAAAAATAATTTTTTATGGAAAAATCTAGATAAAGTTTTATCATTAAATACTTTAAAACACTGTAATATCTTAATCCCATAAGTGAAATCATCACTCATTCTTTATGTCTTTGTGTTTTCTTTGCTTTTGTTTGCTGTTAACTTTAGCATAGGATGTTAAAAACCAGAGAGATGCGCATGTGACAGTAATCAGAGAGAATTGGCTTAAATTGTCCATTTCCTCTACAGACGTTTGTCTTATTCCTACCAACGTTGTTTTTCATGTGGTTACTGTGTATTTTTCTCAGGTCGGCAACAACTTTGTAGGCTTTTGAAACATAATAGTGTAATCTTTATAATATGGGCTGCAATAACTATTTAATCATGTGACAGATTTGTTACTGTTTACAAACACACTTTTTTGTGTTAAAAACTACTATTACCAATTATTACTACTGTTATAATTCTAACAGTGGGCTGCACGATATTGGAAAAAACTGACAGTGCGATTATTTTGTCTTTTTTATTTGTATAATTTTGAGCACAACATATAATATATCACAAGCATAGACAAATACAACAGTGCAAAGATACAAATGAAATGATTAGTGCTTTATGGTTTTTAGGGTAGTCAACTAGTATTCAGGTACAGAAGTTGAATTATTAAATGGAAAATAACACTATTGTCCTCATCATTTAAGTAATTCTAATTTATTAATCTTATAATCTAATAATAATTTAATAATCTTTATTAAAGCAACAAACAATGTCTTGTGCCTGGATGCTTACACTTGCTTGAAATCCTGAAACAGGCCTTAAAACAAATACTAATTAAAAACTTTCATTATAAGTTATGTAATAACTCCACAAATCACATGATATCTGTTGTGCCTGATTGCTAATCCTGACTGGATATTGCAGAACCTACAGTGTGACTATTGTGGAGGTGCACATCGCAATGTCAATGCTGAAGAAGCAGTATTATTATTTGAGTAAAGATAAAATGTACAGTCTATTACCTTAATTAAAATTTTTAGGATTATAGTTTCAAGCTAATTTACCCTGTTTAGTTAATACACAGCGATATCTGTTGATATTTTAGTCAGTTAATTGATTTTATACCCAGTGTTGCATTGAAATAAATTCCACAACTTCTTAATTCCCAATGTTCTGTTAAACAATTTAAAATTAACTTGTTTATGGTTTCCTGTTCGTGATGGGGCTAGCTCTGGGTTTTGAGCTTGTTGAGCCTTTTTTTAACTAAAGCAAATCCAGTTTGCCGCAATTTTAGTTATTTACTCCAAAAGCGTCCAGTAAAATACCAATTCACTATTGTAATATGCACAGCATTGTAAGACATTTTAAAACTTTTACAGTAACTTACTGGATGTTAGGATTTTGCGGTATTTTACTGTAATCAATGTAATCAAGTTCTGCTTTGTTGTTGAAGTCAAAAATGATAGATGATGAATGAAAAATTACTTTTGTAAACCATTTAAAATGGAAATAATAGCAAATACCGTGCACGTAATCTGGTCATTTGTTTGGAATTTATTCAATTCCATCGTAAATACTAAAAATAAAGGTTTCGTATCAAAATGTAAATAAATTACAGTAAAAGTACGGTAAAACTGTCATACTGTATAATTAAAATGTGGTAAAAGGCATTTTATCCTAAAAAGAAGTTGCAGTTAGGCTATTTTTCTGTAAAATTAAATGTAAAAATTACTGTAAAATAACAATATAATTGCTTATCGCAACAATTTCTGTGACAATTTATCGCACAACAAAAACTCCTTATCGTTACATGCCTATTAGGGTCTAAAATTGCACAATGGTGAGTAAATAACAGACTTCTCTGGGTGAACTAACTCCTTAAACTCTGCTGGGCAGTGGCCTTAAAGTGAACTATAAAGCTACAAAAATTGTGTACTGAGTATAGCTTAGGAATTGGCTTGATGAGAAAATGTTAGTCTTCATATAGAAATCTTTAACATTTGATTTGGAGTTTATTCAATTCAATAGTAAATACTAAAAATAAAGGTTTTGTATTAAATGTAAATAAATTACAGTAAAAGTCAGGTAAAATTGTCATACTGTAAAATTAAAATGTGGTAAAGGGCATTTTATCATGAAAAGAAGTTGCAGTTAGGCTATTTTACTGTAAAATGAAATTGCAGTAGGGCCTTGCTACTGTAAAACACATTTACAGATAAGTTATCGTAAAAGGGCAGCTTTCATTGTTCTGTCAAACCATATGCAAAATGAAGGCCAGCATTTTTTTAACTGAAATCAGTCTAAGCTTCTCTACACTGTTCTTGCATATAATTCTGGGGCAGAGAGAGAAAGTGGCCAACTGTGTGTGTGTGTGTGTGTGTGTGTGTGTGTGTGTGTGTGTGTGTGTGTGTGTGTGTGTGTGTCCAGCTGCACAGCTGTTCTGTAGCAGTCTGATCATTCAGCAGTTGTGTGTGTGTGTGTGTGTGTTTTTCTGCTTGTCTAAGTTATAAAGAGCTGTTGACTTCATGCTGTACTGCTTGAATAAGAGGATGACAGAGAGCACGACATGTTAACAATGGTGAATTTTTAATAGCAAGCTATCTTAATTAGCTCTAGTGTCTAGTGCATCCACACGGCCTCCATCAAGTTTCCAAATTCCATGGTTTGGATTTAAAACTGGCTATTTGTACTGTGGTCAGCCATAATCACTTTGTTGTCTTCATGTATGATTTGATTTATGGTTGCAGTCTGATGTTTTCCATGTGGAAGAATGAGTGGTAAATTCATGTGCACTACCCTGCTGAAAGAAAAAACAACAATAGAAAACATCACAGAAGCTAATGATTTCCACTACAAATACCATATAGCATTTTAAACCATTAAAACCAGTACAATTTAATGATTTCTAGTGTGTTTTTGGGACATATTCCATTACTGAAGTTGAATTGAATTCCATTAGGCTTTATTGGTTTTAACATGCCACCAATAGAATACAATAAAACTACCAGTAGATTCCCAAAAGACCAATGTAGTTTCCATTTTAAACAAATGTCATTTCCATTATAACCGTTAAAGGCATTGCAAATTCTGTGACTACGGTACCCACAATGCAGTGCAACACAGGCCTGAAAATAATGCTGCAGTGTTTGATGCAGTGCTGATAAGCGTATGTGTGCGCATGTATAAGTGGGGAATGGGGTTAAAGTTGAGCCATGTCTGCTTCACTAGGGCCTCACAGCCAGTCATGCCTGTTCAGATCTCCATGTGTTTCTTCCATCAGCATGTGCACTTATACAGTGTGTGTGTGTGAGAGAGAGACCGAGAGCGAGGAATCTGCTCTAATGAGCTTCAGTTATTGGCAATCATACCTTTTTTTTGACCTAATGTATGTACAGTCCTGCAGACTTCCAGTAGAAAAATTATAGTATTATAGTAAGGGTGTCCAATCCTGCACCTGGAGGGCCAAGATCCTGCAAGATTTTAGCTCCCATTATAGCTTCAACACACTTGTCTAAAGGTTTTTTAATGAGTCCAAGACTATGATTAGTTTGTTCAGGTGTGTTTAGTTAAGGTCATTTTTAAAGGGTTAGTTCACCCAAAAATGGAAAAAAAAACTGTTATTAATTACCCACCCTCATGTCGTTCCAATCCCCAGAGACCTTCATTCATCTTCTGACCACAAATTAATATATTTTAGATGAAATCAGAGAGCTCTCTCTTGCTTCATAGACAGCAACGGTTGTCAAAACATACCATATGATGAAACTCCAAAAACACATTTGAGCACTGAAAAATCTATAAAAATTAGTTTTATTTTTGCCAGTTTCTTCTACGTCAGATTAGGATGTGTGGCAATGCAATCCTTGCACAAGAATGTTGTCTTAACAGTTTTTTTAGCACACAAAATGTGTTTTTGGAGCTTCGTCACATGCAAATGTTTTTGCAATGTTTTGGGGTCTTTTTCTGGACTTTGCATATCTGTTACTGTCTATGGAGGATGAGAGAGCTCTCAGATCTCATCTAAAATATCTGCTTTTGTGTACCGGAGATAAACGAAGGTCTTAGCTCTTTAGCTTTGCTGGGCAGTGGCCTTCCAGGACTATAAAGCTACAAAAAATAATGAGTGTAACTTAGGGTTTGGTCTGATGAGAAAAAACTCATTAATATCAAAACTGAATATTTTTGGATGTAGTTTTTAGTTTGTTTTTAGTTTTAGCTATTTTAGGAGGATATCTGTGTGTGCAGGTGACTATTACTGTGCATAATTATTAGTCAACTTAACAAAAACAAATATATACCCATTTCAATTATTTATTTTCACCAGTGAAACCAATATAACATCTCAACATTCACAAATATACATTTCTGACATTCAAAAACAAAACAAAAACAAATAAGTGACCAATATAGCCACCTTTCTTTGCAAGGACACTCAAAAGCCTGCCATCCATGGATTCTGTCAGTGTTTTGATCTGTTCACCATCAACATTGCGTGCAGCAGCAACCACAGCCTCCCAGACACTGTTCAGAGAGGTGTACTGTTTTCCCTCCTTGTAAATCTCACATTTGATGATGGACCACAGGTTCTCTATGGGGTTCAGATCAGGTGAACAAGGAGGCCATGTCAATTGTTTTTCTTCTTTTAGACCCTTTCTTGCCAGACACGCTGTGGAGTCCTTGGACGCGTGTGATGGAGCATTGTCTTGCATGAAAATCATGTTTTTCTTGAAGGATGCAGACTTCTTCCTGTACCACTGCTTGAAGAAGGTGTCTTCCAGAAACTGGCAGTAGGACTGGGAGTTGAGCTTGACTCCATCCTCAACCCGAAAAGGCCCCACAAGCTCATCTTTGATGATACCAGCCCAAACCAGTACTCCACCTCCACCTTGCTGGCGTCTGAGTCAGACTGGAGCTCTCTGCCCTTTACCAGTCCAGCCACGGGCCCATCAAGACTCACTATCATTTCATCAGTCCATAAAACCTTAGAAAAGTCAGTCTTGAGATATTTCTTGGCCCAGTCTTGACGTTTCAGCTTGTGTGTCTTGTTCAGTGGTGGTCGTTTTTCAGCCTTTCTTACCTTGGCCATGTCTCTGAGTATTGCACACCTTGTGCTTTTGGGCACTCCAGTGATGTTGCAGCTCTGAAATATGGCAAAACTGGTGGCAAGTGGCATCTTGGCAGCTGTACGCTTGACTTTTCTCAGTTCATGGGCAGTTATTTTGCGTCTTGGTTTTTCCACACGCTTCTTGCGACCCTGTTGACTATTTTGAATGAAATGCTTGATTGTTCGATGATCACGCTTCAGAAGCTTGGCAATTTTGAGAGTGCTTCATCCCTCTGCAAGTTATCTCGCTATTTTTGACTTTTCAGAGCCTGTCAAGTCCTTCTTTTGACCCATTTTGCTAAAGGAAAGGAAGTTGCCTAATAATTATGCACACCTGATATAGGGTGTTGATGTCATTAGACCACACCCCTTCTCATTACAGAGATGCACATCACCTAATATGCTTAATTGGTAGTAGGCTTTCGAGCCTATACAGCTTGGAGTAAGACACCATGCATAAAGAGGATGATGTGGTCAAAATACTCATTTGCCTACTAATTCTGCACTCCCTGTAGAAATCTTTGACATATGATTTGCAGTCTTATTGCTTTGGCAAGTATGAGCACAGTTTGAGACCATATTCTAAACCTGAGACTCCTTTTTACTTTTTATTACATGTCTATAGCTCTGTTTCCATTCATCCATGTGCATACAAGTAGAAAATTGCATTAAACATTTGCAAATAAAGCACTATTTGTATAAAATTGAGATTAAAATTTCTGGCAAACTGTTTAGAATTTTGTATTCAAAATCCAGGTTTACAAATTCCACGTGGTGCTACAAACAGTTGTTTGTGTTTTTACAATCGATTTGTGTTGGGACAACATGAAGGAATTAAGTTAATTGAATAGTTTTCACAAATTTAAGTGCATTGAATATAAAACAATTACGTTGACCTAAAAACACCTCAAGAATTGTGTTGTTTCAGCTTACATTATATAAGCAAACATATTTTTGAGTGTATTTTTAAATAATAAATAATATACATAACATGCATCATGTTTGTTTGTTTGTTTTGTACTATCTTGTGTTTTTTTTTTTCCAATAATTTATCAAATTTACCAAGCAATTACAAAATACTTTTGCTTTAATGGAAAATGATATGTATTATGCTGTTTTTGCGTACCAACAAGCAACTTAAACATATTGTTTACTGAAGTGACTGTAAATATAGTGGCGTTTTCCCAGTAAGAGTTTTTGTACATGAACAGAAACCAATGAATTTGTCGACTTGTGAATTTTGTTTGTATTGCATTTTTCTTGCTTGATATTTCTATCCCGCAGCCTGTACTCAAACAGCATGTTTTATCTCCAGATCCATAATTACCTCAAACTCGTGGCCCTGCTGCTATTGTTCAGTGTGTTATAACCAGTGTTTGTGTGTTTGACAGGGTTGTCGTGTGTGGCTCTGGGTGGAGGATCATTATGTCCCCAGTACGGTGGACTCATGCTCTGGCGGAGTGGTGGTCTTTAACACAGACTACGGTCAGGTAAGTAGGTGTATGCATTACACGGGAGCAGTGGCTGAACATCTGCTCTGTGCACCTCAGATCACAACGCACTGCTGAACAGGTGGTGTGCTCTCATTTTACACAAACACACACACACTTCTGTTTGTAAAAGATCAGCAGGCTGTTTGTCGTCATGGAGTCTCAGTTAACTTAGCGGTGTCTGTGTTTGTGTTTTAACGTTTTTCTTGAAATGTTTAAGTCTGTTTTTAATCTTCTTGTATGTTCAGTCATGCATTTGCAACTTTGTCTTGTGTCTGGCTGTCTTGTCTACAATCTGTTACCTACAGGATCTTTATGGTTTTTCATAGGTTAGTTTGAGTATCATTTTGTATATTTGTGCACTGTAAAAATGTTGGATTTACTTTTTTTTTTAAGGTAAGCAGTTGCAAACAGTTTATACGGGCTGAATTTAAACAAACAAATGAATTTGAACATTACTCAATTTGATTTGTTTATTTAAGGGTGCTTTCACACCTGTAGATCAATTTGTTTGTTCCAAAACAGGAAATAAAAATTATTACAATGTTTTTTTTTGTTCTTGGTGCGGTTCGCTTTCACACGTCAAAGTTTCTAAACGGACCAAAATAGTTCAAACAGTTCAATTCAGTTCATCTTTATTTCTATAGCGCTTATACAATGTAGATTGTGTCAAAGCAGCTTCACATAGAAGATTATAGTGAATTTAACAGTGTCAGTTCAGTTTTCAGTGTTTAAGTTTAATTGAGGTTTAATAATCACTACTGAGAGTCCAAACACTGAAGAGCAAATCCATCGATGCGCAGCTCTACAGATCCTAAACTATGCAAGCCAGTGGCGACAGCGGCGAGGAAAAAACTTCACCAATTGGCGAAAGTGAAGAGTTAAAAAACCTCGAGAGAAACCAGGCTCAGTTGGGCACGACCATTTTTCCTATGGCCAAACGTCTTGTGCAGAGCTGCAGTAACAAGTGCGAGTAAACTCTCCTCACATTAATCAGAGTTTCAGTGTTTATTATTCAGAGTCCCACGAATTCCTCTCAGCTGTCATACGTCATTATTTTAATTTATGATGAGGAGAAATGAGACATTGTAAACGAAAAGTTGCGCTTTATATGGAGTCAAACTAGGGCCATAAAACTTGCAACATAAAATATAGTTTTGCAAACAAAAAATAAAGTATTGAGCAAAAAAAAAAAAAAAAAAAAAATGGAAATCTCAAAAAATCGCAAAGGGAAAATTGAGTTTTAAGAAATAAAAAGAAATTTTGCAAACAAAAATAAATAACTGCAAATAAATCAATTAGTGCAAAAAAAGAAATGTATTATTTGCAATTTTTAAAAAATATATGTTGCAAAATATTTTTTCCAGTATTGCATTTACAAGACCTCTCAAGTTAATTGCAGCGCTCATTTTGATTTGCTTTTTAGTCATGCCGTACACGCCCCATGCTGTACACGCCCCAGTTTCAGTCATGCCGTACACGCCCCATGCTGTACACGCCCCAGTTTCAGTCATGCCGTACACGCCCCAGTTCCTGTGACTCCACCCCCTTGTCAAAACAAGGCCAGAAAGTGAAACGCACAGAAACGTAAAGTGCAAAGAGAAAACAGCATCGCAAACCCGGTTGACTGAAAAGCAAATCAAAATTAACATTGCAATTGACTTGAGAGTCTTTAAAAAGGCAATAATGGAAAAAATATTTAGCAAATGTATATTTTTTAAAAATTGCAAATAGTAAAAATTTTTTGCACTAGATTTTTATTTGCAGTTCTTTATTTTTGTTTGCAAAATTCCTTTTTATTTCTCAAAACTCAATTTTCCCTTTCTGATTTTTTTGAGATTTGCATTATTTTTTAACAATGTTTTGCTCAATACTTTATTTTTTGTTTGCAAAACTTTCTTTTATGTTGCAAGTATACCAGGCATGGGACAATAATCGTTTTCAAGGTATACCGCGGTTTGGAAAAGTCAAGGTTTTAAAACCGCCAAAAATTTCTGTAATACCGTTCCTAAGGTATGTGTAATATTTTTTTTTATTTACATTTTTTTGTTGTTTTTAGGACAATGGTATTTCCAGCAGAAAAAATATCCAAAGATGCCGTTTTAAACGGTAAAGAAATCTGTGTTTTTGAAACAAATGAAGACAGCAGAAGTCAATGATTCATTTGAATTATATAGCCTGACATGTTTACTGTTCCAAAATATTATAAATCTTTCAAAAAAAAATAGTTTTCAAAGGGGAAAAAGTTTTAGTTTTTTACCCAGACATTTAAAAAGAATATATTTTAGAGCAGTAAATACAATACCGTGAAACCGTAAAACCGTGATATTTTTATCCAAGGTTATCATACCGTCAGAATCTTATACCGGCCCATGCCTAAAGTATACTGTATATGGCCCTAGATTGGCTCCATATACTTTAATTTTGACACCCACAGACTTCGTCACCAAACATAAATCAGAGAGGTAAGACTTTCTCATACATAGCCTCATTTCAGTTGTCAAGGCTTGTAAATCTACTGAATCAATTAATCTATTAAAAAAACGTTGGCTAGAATTATGCATTACAGGCTTAAATTAGAGAAATAACAGACGAACCGAGACTGCAGTGTGATCATGAACAGATCAATGTTGATCTTTCTTTCGAAGTGTCAGTGCACAAATGAACTAAACAATAGGCCTAATACAACATATTATAAGATTAAAATATGAAAAAATTATCAGATGGTAATTTCAGTCAATTTTCCTAACGAATAAACAGCTCTCGTTAATATTTCAGCATGCTTTAACTTTCGTATTCGACATGAAACGCACATTTGACATCCTGCCCTACTCATAATTCTCATTCATATAGCCATACAGTATATGCCTGTTACTTATCCATAGTACACTGTGATATAGCCTTGTAGTTCATTGGATCGTATTGTTTTCTCACTACAACCGATCCGCTCCAGAGTTTGTTGAATCGAGCCGAGACCACCTCATTCAGGCGATCTCGGACCGATTTTTTTTTGGCATGGATCCCAGAATGATTGCAGGATTCACATATGTCAAACGAACCAAACTAACTGAGCAAACGAGACAGGTTCCAAAACAAACGTCTAGGTGTAAAAGCACCATAAATTCAGCCCATATAAATTGTTTGCAACCACTTACCTTAAAAAAATAAATCCAAGTAAATCCAATGAATAATTTTTTTCAGTGTGCATAAAAACTGATAGTGGTTGACATTTTAAAAAGGGTGTTTTAATAGGAAAAAAACTTTAAAGTGAGCAAAATCTAAAAAATTGAAAGCACAATAACTTTATACGACAAATTCGAAATAAAATCTAAGCCTCATAATTCAACTAAAATAATTCAACACTGCTCTCTGGAATACTTGATTCTGATTAGCCACTTGCGACATTCAGAGTTATGTAAAAATTGTCAAATATCAGTCAGTTAAACTCATATCACATTCACAGGCTCATCTGGGTACTTTGAATCATTGGCATTAGTGGATGTCTTTGCACTATACAGAAGTTGAAATTCATTATGTTTGCTCTTTAGATCTGTTTACACTTGGTCACTTAATGCATTTTCTTTGATTGGATAGCTATCTGAGTTGTAAAAATGTTTCCATGTACATTTGGTCACATTAATGTGTCTCTGCTGAACATATTCTGATCTTCATATACAGCGCAAATTTAGGTAATGTTGACTAAAGTGTCAGATACACTGCGTTTTATTTAATTATTCTTATTTATCACAGAAATGTTAGCCAAGTATCTTATTCCACTCCTAGTCCAGGAGGTTTTGTGTTCCAAACATCATCACACAATGCACTCTCCATGATTACTGCCATTATAGGCTAAATGAAACATCTACCTTTGTCACACAAATACATGCAATACATCATTCAAAACTGGAAAGGGTTTAACTTAATTTGTGTGTAACCTACTCTCCCATATTATTATATATTATTTTTCCTGATAGATATCTGTTGTTAATGCTGCCATTTGAAATTGGTTACATTCTAATTTAATGGTTAATAACTGGTCAAAACAGAGTTAAACAAAAAAAATCAATAAATAAAATGAAACAAACATGACAAACTGTCATGTGGCATTTGCATTTTCAATGTTATATCTGACTGAAATTAATCATTTGTTACCACATACTTATTGTGTAAATACACATTTTAGTTTGTATTAAAGATTAGGGCTGCACGATATGGGCTGAAAAATATTTTCTATATAATATTTTTGATATTTTTATAAGTTATAAAAAAAAACATGACTGTGTCATATAGCCCTTTACATTTTGGGTGGAGTAAACATTTACATATGTGGTTTCAACAACCAGATGCATTTAGACCTGTCCAGTTGTGTCTGGAATGCTTACCAGACCACCTCCTTAAATGGTTTGAGCAGTCAGATTTATATCCGTCTCTAATGCATTTCAGGGGGCATTTACACCTTCCCTTCACATGATCGAATAGCTATCCAATGAGAAAAAACAAATGAAGCGACAAAGTGTAAACGGCCCATTTGTGTCTACGGTTATTGCTGTTTAAGCTGTGTTGTTATTCTGTCTCTGGATTTCTTTTCTTACTGTGAAACAAACAGCAGCACTGACATATTGTGGGGCTATTAATGTTGTGCGAAATTGATTCAAAGCACATGTGCTAGCTGCTTATACATCTTATGCACTATGTGTCCCGCTTTGTATTAGGTGGCCTTAACTACTATGTACTTGCATTGAAAAAAATTAATGCAATGTACTTACTGTGTTCATAATTTCACTTCACTTCACTTAATTTCACTTCTGGTGCTCTTGAGGTGGGATTCAGGTAGGATTGCAATACTAGTATATGCAATATACATATCACAGACATGTGTAATAAATTACATTTTATTTGATGTATTGGTTATTTATCTAGATTGTCAAATCTAGATAAATAACCAATACATCAAATAAAACCCCAATTAGTTGGGGCCTTACTATCTTAATCCCCACCTTCTCAATAGTTGCTGTTCTGCTATTGGCTGGAGTGGCCCAAAGGTAAAACCAGACCTAAAACTAAATGCTAATGAGACAAGAGAGGAAAATGACAACAGCCAATCCAAGTCAGAGTATCTGCTAAGATTTTCACTCATTCATTGTGTTTTAAAGACACTTTAAAAAACTTTAAAAAACACTTTAAAGACACATTTTTAAAGACACCTTGGCACTGTTTTTTCAGTCTGAATAAAAATGAATTAATAAATGAATCTTTTACCTGTTTTTTTGGCAACACTAGTTTAGGTCACAATTAACGCTATTAACGAACCATTAGCTAACACTACTAGCATAATAAGTTATTAATTAGCTGCTTATTAATAATTGGTAAGGTGGAAGTGGGAAGATTAGGGCAGATTAGGGAAGCGGAATAAGGTCATACTTTATAACTACTAATGAACAGTTAGTAACTTGATAATAGACAGGTAATAATCCAATAGTTAACAGTGTGACCTAAACTAAAGTGTTACCTGTTTTTTTTTTATAACTTATAAAAATATCAAAAATATTATATGGAAAATATTTTTCAGCCCATATCGTGTAGCTCTAATCATTAATACAACCTAAAAATGTGTATTTACACAATAAGTATGTGGTAACAAATGATTAATTTTAGTGCAAGTACATATTAGTTAAAGCCACATTATATATGTGGGAAAATGTCGAAAAATGTAACTGTGCACATTCAGCAAGCAGGTTTAAAAATAAAATTGGCAAAATAATAATGCAGTAAAAATAAAATGATTTTAGATGCATGCAAACTCGTCATAAAATACCTCCTTGACAAAATTAAAAACCTTAAAGTAGTGAAGGTTTTTTTTTAACGTTTACCGAGTTTAGATTTTTGGTGGTTTAATGTTCAGTTATTAGGTCATTATCAGGAAAGAAACTAAGCAAACGTACAAGCGGTCACAATTTTGAATAATGAGCCATTAGTTAATGTTAGTTAATGTATTTACTTAACAGTAACTTCAATATTTACTAATGCATTATTAAAATCCAAAGTTGTGCTTGTTAACATTAGTTAATGCACCATGAGTTAGCATGAACTTAAATAATGTTAAGTAACTTGAACAAAGATGAATAAATACCATAATTTATGCATTACTAATTGTTTGCGCAGTGGGTAGCGCTGTCTCCTCAGAGCAAGAAGGTCCCTGGTTCAAGCCTCGGCTGGGTCAGTTGGCATTTCTGTGTGGAATTTGTATGTTCTCCCTGTGTTGGCGTGGGTTTACTCCGGGTGCTCCGGTTTCCCCCACAAGTCCGAAGACATGCGCTATAGGTGAATTGTGTAAGCTAAATTGTCCGTAGTGTATAAGTGTGAATAAGAGTTTATGGGTGTTTCCCAGTAGTGGTTTGCGGCTGGAAGGGCATCCGCTGCGTAAAACATATGCTGGAATAGTTGGCGGTTCATTCCGCTGTGGGGACCCCAGATTAATAAAGTGACTAAGCTGAAAAGAAAATTGATGAATGAATAAATTTCAAATATACTGCTCCTTCAAGCTTGACCAAACTGGTGCTCAGCTGGTTTAGATTGTCTTTATACTGGTCTGTCTGATTTGAACAAGTTTAATAGAGCCTAAAAACGTGCCAACAGACCAGCCTGAGCAGGTTATGTGGCAGTTTTGTGTTCGTTTTTTTGCATAGAGAAGGATTATTTTGAAAGAAGAAAAAAAGTGCAGAGTAATATGAGAGTCCTGGAACTAGTACAGCTAAGTGCCTGAGGAAACAGAAAAATGATACAATTTTAGCAATCATTATGCAAACAAAAGGAAAAGAAATTTAGCATTAATGTGCATTAATATACAGTTAACACCTGATATACATCAATGCAAACATAAATATTTATCCCTCTTTGTACATTGTTCTCTTTTCTGTTTCATTCATGGTCATGACACAAATGTGCAATACAAAAACATAAATATATTGTGTGTTTTGCTCAGGTGTACACCTACAAACAGAACGCCGTGAGCAGACAGAGGGTTTACCCAATGCACAGCAGCAGCATCACCAGCGTTGAGGACATGGCAGCCCTACAGGATCTGCACGACGGGGCCATTCTTCACAACCTGCAGCTCCGCTACACACAGAAGGCCATATATGTGAGCAAACACACCGCAAAAAATCACACACATATTCATTATAGCATTGTTTATTCATCACCGAGCGTTTATAAATGAGTGTGTGCGCACTAGTGTGAATGTTCAAACATGTAGTCGTCAAGGATACACGGTTGTCGTGCAGGTGGCTGGACCACTTTCAGTGCTTTTAATTTGTCAAGTAAAATTTATTTGCTTAATTACACAGCTCTCTCCCTTTGGCTCTTTCTTTATGCTGCTGCTTTGAGCTTTTCCTCACAACAGTGTGCTGTGTTCTTATTTGGGCCTGGTTCAACTGTGTTAGCGCTGTGTGTGTGTGTGTGTGTGTGTGTGTGTATTGTCGGGATGTGGTCTGTGCCAAAAGCAGTTAGTCTAGTTCCAGATTTCCAGACGGGCTGGAAGGAACAGAGTTAACATGCTACTGCTGACTCTCTGAAGTCTTTATTCCCACTGATCTGCATCAAGTCCAATTAATACATAATTAGGGATTGTTTGTTTGTGGACTAAATGGGACATTAATGTCTGTATTTAATAATCACAATCACAAATGAATATTCTGTCATCTCTTGTTTGCCTCATGTTGTTTCAGACTATTCTTCTGTTGAATTGAAAAGATTAAAGGGGTCCTATTATGTTTTTCCACTTTGAAAGTTAGTGAGTGTATAGTGTGTATGTTTGGGAATAAAAAAGATTGAAAAGCTTACAAATGTCAAGGTCTAACCCAAAGGGAGATATTTTGTTTTTTAAAAAATCTCTTTTTTAGAACTACAACGAACAGCTCGTTTGGACTACAAATTTTTTTGTTTGGGCTTAATGATGTCACAAAGCAGCCATATCCTGCCTATGGAAATTTAAAGGGTTGGGGGTGAGGTGGGGTAAAATAACAAAAATGTTGGCACTCTGATATCTACTGCTATATCCATAGTGTTTTCCAGATACTGGAATGCGGTAAAAAATTTATACAGGGACACTGGAGCATTTTAAATACACAAAGGTCTGTTTATGAGCTGACATTTCTGATTTTCGAATATGATATTCGCGGCTTTAAAACTCTCCAGTGTCCCTCTATCTGTGGCTACACTCAGTAAACAGCTGTACGTTCGGTGAACTGATGACCTTCACGGCCAATCACAGTCATTTCTGTTGAGCACGTGAACACAATGGCAAATCAGCGCTGTTTAAGAACGCGCTTAAATGTTAGCGGAAAATGGACGTTTTTTAAAATTCTTTACCGATTGGCATCGAAATTCAGTATTGTGACAACACTAATCCATACGGGCAAAGTTTATGAGCAATTCTCCTAACCAAAAAGTTTTCTCTAAAATTAAATAGATTGTGAAATATCTGATATTCAGATTCTCAGATATGTGTAAGAACATGCATTTCATTGTTTAAGCATCTTAACAATAATCATATTAGTTGATGGGTGCCGCCATATTAGACCTTGATTACACCAAACACGCTTTTTTGCATTGAGTGGTGCCATTTTTTAATGGTCTTCTAATGGCTGTGGGTGTTTTGCGTGCTGCTTAAATTCCCTGTGTGGCTCACGTTTTAACCGTCTGTTGCGCCTCTTGTTTTTGCCATTGCACACTGTAAACCTGCAATTAAAAAAAAAGTCAACTGTGAACGGAAAAGGTGCAGTACATCAGTCGCGTCTATTTCATTCTCTAAAGAAATGAAAGAAGAGGCAGGGTTCCCATTGAGGTAACAGCCGTGTTTGTGTTGTCAAAACGACTACGGAGCCTTTTAAAGATGAAGGAGAAACTAGTGGTCGCTGTTTTGAGTTAATCGGATCTGTATGACTTCACAAATCTTTAATATCACAATATTATTAAATATTACAATTGTAACTATCAACAGCAATGATCATGCCCAATTCACAACTGGTTCAGATGTTCCCTAGCGACATAAAAAGCGCAGCGCACTTCTTTCTTTCTTGTCAACAAAAAAAGGCAGTGTGGTGTGCCTCATGTTCTCAAAACGGAAAAGCCCGTTCAGTGTGATCAGCCCCTTAGTCTGCACCGCATGGGAGACATTACAGCTGCTGGATTTACAACACATAAACTCTCTCAAAATACATGAAGGTAAGCACTGAAAATCACAAAGCACTGGGACAGCTAACCAATCACAACACATTTAGTTTTTTTAAAAGGCGGTCCTTCAGTAAAAACCGAGAACAAATTGCGTTATTTGGCTGGGGAGAAAGGTGTTGTAATGTAAATTATGGGAAAATTTATAAATTTTTTGAACCACCAAACATTTGAGCATATTCTAGTACATCCATAGTCTTGAATCAAGAGTTTGTAAAAGAGGACAATAGCTCCTCTTTAGATGATGAATTTCTAAACTTAGGTGATGTTTCTTTCATGAAACAAAAGTAAATGAGGGCTGGGGCTGTCAAAGTTTATGCTGCATAAGAATACTGTAAAGTATTGCTGACTGTGGGATCAGTGATTCATCGAAAACATCTGATTCACAAGAAAGATTTGTTCACAAATCCAACATGACTGCGTCTGTCGTGAATGTGCCAAGAATAACTAGGCCAGATATCAAGAGTTTCAATGAAAAACTACTTAAATTTCAGCCTGTTCCTCACGCAGAACTATCGGATGGCTTCATAAGACTTTTATAACACATGGGACTATTTTTATAATACTTTTATGGATCTTATTTGTCATTGTAAAGCTTGACAGCACTGGAACTCATTCACTTTCATTGAAGCGCCTTTTCATGATTCTTCGATGTGTACTTTTTTTTTGTACTGCATTAAAAAAAATCTAGCATTTTAAATTCAAATATTAGGATGATGGCACAATTTTCATTTTATTGTGAACCATTCATCAATTTTTTTTTCATTACACTGATTTACTGTGTGAAAGTTGTCTTTTATGATGTAATGGTACATAAAATATGAATAACTATATAAAAACATGTACAAATACAGTAATAGTCTTGTTTGTCCGTACAATTGAGCATTATATGACGTAACGATTAGTGCAGTTATTCCAGGAAACATGTCTCTCTGCTGTGTCACATGATGCTGTGTGATTGGCTGAGTTTGAGTGAGTGTGAACCAGTCAGCTGAGACTGTGGGTGTGACTGCAGGTATGTGATGGTTATCACAGTAACGTCAGAGTTACTCACTTATCCTGAGAAAAATACACACCTCCTGTTTCGACATGACTGAAACCTTTTCCCACACCTTATTAGGGGTTGAAAAAAGACTAAAGGATTTCTTCATTCAAATCTTACGTCAGAACTGGAAAATAAAATGTGTTTTAGGGCTTTTTTTAAAAAACATATAGACAGATTTAGTCACAATTCAGATGGCTATATATACAGTGCTCAACATAAATGTGTACACCCCATTCGAAAATGAATATTTTTATCAATTTCTCAGTAATATAGGTAATATATATTGGTGCATTTGAAAAAAAAAGTTTCATTACACTGTTTATTAAAATAATATTTTAGTCACTGAACATGTAATGTAAACAGAAATGAAATACATTTAAATTCATGTGAAATATTGAAAAACAATTACAAACTACAAAATTTGAACAATTTTATAAATTTTTTGCTTTTGTTGAATTTTGCTCTTTTTAAATGTTTTATTTAATATTCTTCCCTAACATATAAATTTGGGTGTACTAATTTTGGACCTAAGTTATTTTGTTAGATAAGCTCCAAACTAATGTATATGCACAAATAAAATATTGTATATCTTCCTATAGAAAATATTAATTTAAATGAGAGATTTGTGAGGAGTTTACTCGAATATGTTGAGCACTTTACATCATAATTCAGTCAAATCATAATTCACATGTAAACCATATTTAGTAAAATACCATGAAAAATCTACATTTAAATAAAACTACTCAAGATTCATCAGGATTTTGACAGCTTAATCAATTGTTCTTGTTTGTCATGTGTTTTATTTTATTTTTATGTCATGACTGGATAATATTTAACAATTTCAAAATCATATACACTGCAAAAATACTATTAATAAAAATAAAAAAACAAGAGCAGTAACATGATCAGGCAAGAAAAAACACACGACTCTTGACAGATTTTTTTTAAGAAAATAGATTGTCATAATTCGCATGATGATACATTTCATAATTTAGTCAAATCATAATTCACATCTATATATCTAGTGAAATATCAGAAAAAATCTACATTTAAATAAAACTACTCAAGATTCATCAAGATTTTGACAGCTCATTGAATTTTGCTTGTGTTTGTCATGTGTTTTCTTTCCTTTTCATTCCAAAACTGGATAAAATTCAACAATTTTAAAATCATATACACTGTAAGAATATTATTAATTAAAAAATAACAAAAAAACAAGAGCAGTAAAATGATCAGGCAAGAAAAAACATGACTCTTGATAGCTTTTTTTAAAAAGAAGATAGATTTAGTCATAATTCACGCGACTATATATTTCATAATTTAGCCAAATTATAATTCACATCTATATATTCAGTAAAATATCAAGAAAAACTCTACATTTAAATAAACTCAAGATTCATCAGGACTTTGACAGCTTAATGCATTTTGCTTGTGTTAGTCATCCGTTTTCTTTCCTTTTCATGCCACAACTGGATAAAACTCAGCAACTGCGAAACTTGTTGCACAAGCTTGCGTTTCCGGTCTGACACATTCGCGTGGATATGAATGGAACTCTATGGGGCAAAAAGTCCAGCGTGACCGTGGCTTTAGGGATGAAATGATCAGTCTGACAAAGATATAAAATAATATTTACAAAAGTTGTTTTTAGGAGGAGAATTGTTGTAGTTCATACATTACATTTCTATAAAATATAAAAACACATTTTCCTTCTTTATTTGGTCTTATTAATTAGCTTATTTTAGGTATCAAAGGTTATGTTACTCATGAGTGCTCTAAAAGAATTTTTACTTTTCATTTTTTGTTCTGGTGTGCGTTTCCGAAAACCATCAGTAGCCAACTTAGGTTGCAAGTTTTGTCGTTACAAACATAGTTTATGGATTTAGTGTTTCCCAAATCCACCATTACAGCGAACATTCGCAAACTGCATCACAAACTTGTACGCTCTCTAGAGCGGTTAGAAGCATAGTTCCTGGTTGTGTTCTATTCCCAGTTATCCTCCCTATACCCTATTCATTTTGAACGTTCCAACATTTAAACTTGGAATGATAAAAAAATCAGTGTGTTCAGCCGTGGCTCCTGATGAAAGCTATAGGTGACCTATTATCTAAAAGCGGAATTTACGTTACGTCTCTAAAGCTTGTGAAAACAAAATATATATCATAAAGTAATGGTTTTAATTTATAGTAGGTTATTTATTTATTATCTGTACTGTATACGACATGGGCCTGTTGGTTAGAACATTTCTGGAGTGGTTTGAATGTGTCAAAGTTGTAAAAGTAGACTTTTCAAACAAATAAAATAAATAAATGAATAAATAATATCCTACATAATAATATAAAATAATAATAATAATAATAATAATAATAATAATAATAATAATAATAATTAATTAATAATACTAAAAAATCAATAATAATAATAATAATAATAAATTAATAATACAAAAAAATAAATAATAATAATAAAAATAATAATAAATTAATAATACAAAAAAATAAATAATAATAATAATTATTATTATTATTATTAAGTAGGATTTTTTTCAATTCTTAATAAATGACCTACTGTAAATTACAACCATTAACGATTCATACAATTTATATATGAGATTAGAATATGTATAATTATATTTGTAAAGGACACATAGGCCCTATATGTGCCATTTACATATATTTCAATTAATATGGAAAACAAGTGCATGTTTTTATCAAAACTAATATTGGATTTTTTTTAAATGCGTGTGCGTGTAAAACAATATAATTTGCACAAAAAAAATTATGAGGTTTTTCTCTAAATAACTAGTTACTCTATCCCGTTTAGAGTTCATTATGGACGTTTTACGTTGTAACTAACGTGGTTGAAATGATGGATCTGAGACAAAGCAGCTACGGTTTTGGGAAACTGTCGTCAATGCACCAATGCATTTCCCAAATGATGCATCGTACTTCAGCCGCGAGTTACGTTGTTGTTTGGGAAAGGCACCCCTGTTCCGCAAGTTGCATGCAAATAAAAATCTTTAATCATCTTTAAATGTTCACACATATAAAATTGCATATAAAACTATCTCTACCCATCCGCATTAGTAAATCTAACGAATTGATTGTCTAATTAGAGCAGCCGCCACAGTTCTGCTAAACTGATTGGCTAATTGGCGACATATGGGAGCAATCAGAACAAATTAGGCTGTAATTTGTGTGTGGTGTGTGTGGTTTGTGTTTGGTGGTCTGCAAAAAACTCGCCTATTTTGTCTTCAACTTGTGTCTTATATTAAAAATTAATGCATAAAATCTGATTAAACTTATTAGACGCAGTGCAAATAAACTGAAAGATTCTTCATGCCAATAAAAACATACAAGTCTTGATGAAAATAGCAGTGTCTGGTCGAGCATGAACATGTGTGTGTGTGTGTGTGTGTATATGTGTGTGTCGTTTTGTGGAATGTGTGTGTCTTGCTGAGATCCAATTCCACAGCATTTAAAGCACAAAGACGTCTCTCTCTCTGTCTCTCTCACACACACACACACACACTAACTCGCTCTCTCTTTCTCTCTCTCTCTTTCTCTGATTATAAACAGCTGTGGACTTTTTTTCGCCTTGCATTTGGACAGAAAATGCAAGAGCAGCTTCCCACATCAAACACACACACACACTGGTGATCCAGAAAATGTCTTTTGCATGTGAGGTTTACCTCCCTTTCACATGATTGCTCTCTCTATTTCTCTCTCTTTTTCCCTGTAGTGTGAGCTTGTAGCAGGAAATAGTTCTGCTTCAGTTGTGCCGGATCATGTTTCAACTTTCACCCTACACACTCGGTTTAACATTGAGAGGTGTGTGTGTGTGTGTGTGTGTGAGTTTATTATACATCACTGTGCATAGCAGTCACTCTCAGCTGTCTCCCTAGACTGCAGTCTTGTCTGTGCATGTAGAACGACAGCATATAAAAAGCACGTTTTCTTTTAAAAAAGTGCATCTCTGCGTCTGTTTTATGAGCACTTATCTTTAATGATATTAGTAGCAGCGTTGGACTGGGCCCAACAGCAACAAAGCGATGACGTTCGGTCCCAATTAAACCCCTCAGTGGGAACACACATTTGCAGACACACCCAGAGGGAGGTTATGGGAAGGACGTGGCTGCTGTAGACCTTCGCTGCATTTCTGAGGTGGCACTTGTGGAGATCAAATGCTCTCGGTGGCATCTGGGGCAGTGTGTCACACTTTGATTGGCTGAATTGGATGTGGTGTGTGCTATGATATCTAATGTAGCCTATCTTTATATATGCTATTCTTTATATATGATTTTCAAAATTATGCGCTGTCATTCTGTAAAGTCATGTTACCTTTATTTAAAGTGCATTAGGACTGATTCAGTTCAGTTATGTGATGCATTGTGTGTAAGCTTTACTAAAAAAGATAGGTCTTTATTCTTTAATTCAAAGCAGCTTTACAGGAATAGACAGGATTATTCCTTAGATATGAGATGTTGGTTCAGTTCAATAACAGGGTCTTAAAATGTCTTAAATCTCAATAGCTACATTTTATGCCTTAAAAGTCTCAAACTACTTAGAACTACTCAAATATTGTGTTGTAGGTCTTAAACCGTTTTTTAATAGGTCTTAATTTTCCTTTGTTGATGTATCAACAATCCATCTCAATGAAACTTTCATTTATTTATTAACCCTTGTGCACTGTTCAAATTTACTACCCTTTTGTTATGTTTGGGATGAAAACATCCACTGAATTAAACTGCTGTAAAAATGCATCAGATAAATATTTTGTTTTCAATTTTTTTTTTACATAAAACTGTTGATGACCCTCAGTCCTGATCAAAACTGCTAAATGGTTTTAAAAATTACAGGATTTTAACTCTTTAATTGGCAAGTTCACAAATGATGTCACACAAAATGGCGTATTTTCAATATATAAAGTAATTGTGGACTGGATTTTTAAAAACTTTTATTACAGTCTTGGACATGTGAAAGATTAGTAACAACATTGGCTTTGATGTTTTTTCTTCATAATTTACTGTTGGTGGCTGTTTTTGCCCCATTGACCTCCATTATAACCACATTTGATGGTGCAAAAATACAGTCTTTGTTTTTATTTACTCCATGTTGTTCTGAGAGCTCTCTCACTCTCACACACTCACAGACTCATATACACACACTTTAATTTGATGTTATAAAATCCAGAAGCTCTTCCCAACAGGGAAAACCAGCAACAATCAAAAATGCATGATTTTATGGTGTCATGGTTTTGTAAACAAAGAAAATGTGGTTATAATAGAAGTCAATGGGGCAAAAACAGCTAAAACATATATACATGTATATATATATATATAATACATTAAAAAAAATAATAATAATAAAAAAATAAATAAATAAATAATATATATATATATGATGCATTTACAGCAGTTTAATTTAGTGGGTGTTTTCTTCTCCAACATAACAAAGGAGTAGTAAACTTGAGTTTTTTTTATTTTTTATTTAAAGCGTTTTCTCAAAATATGTGTCAAAATAAGACTTGTCACCAAAAATCGTTCTGCTAGCTTAAACACAGAAAAAGTTTAGGTCAAATTAAGACTACAAATCACCCCAGAGTGGATGAAAACATCCCCAACAGCACACGAGGGTAAAAAATATATATAATATTTAACTCTATTTACCATAATGGTTTAATTATTTTCCTACAAAATTTGTTTAAAAGTTCCCCATATATACTGCTGAGGACACTGACCTGACCTATATTTTTTATTATTAAATTGTTATTATTATTGTATATTACATATATTGTAATCATTTTTGATATGGCAAGTGAAAATATTTTACAAGTGGGATATTCGGAAAAAAACTCCTTAGCGTTTAGCCCTGTATAAGTCTGAAATATCATTCATACTGGTCTAAAAAATGCCTTAAAGTCTTAAATTTAACAGAAATCTTGAATAAAGCCATCTATTGACTATTTACAAGGAACATTTGTAAAAGCTTCCACAATAATTTAAGCCAACTGGAAAATTCCTGTAGGAGTTTTTTGAGCATCTAACATCTTCAGTTGTTTATTAAGAATATGGTTAGATAAAAGGTGAGACTTGGAATTTTAGTTCTTCATATATAAAATGGAGATCAAAAGAAAATGATGCGATAATATTCCAATGTCCAACACCTATTAAAACTTTTAAAACCCAAAGTACTTTTAACATTGTAGCCTGGTTTAACTCCCTCTCTGTTAAAAGCAAAAATAAACTTTTAAGATTAGTAAAAGTAGCGAGTAGAGAGACAAACACCTCTCACTGATTTATTTATAGCAGCGACAAAAGAAAAACCTCCACTATTTTCTTCCCATCCTTTACATGGTTACTTTACGTTACTTCCGTCTGGTAGACGGTATAAAGTCCCTTTACCAAAAAAAAAAAAGGCCAAGTACAAGAAGACATTTATTCCCACTGCCATTAGTTTTTTAAATAGGATTTTTATATAGGATTTTTAAAATAATTGTGTAAGTGTAATTATGTTTTGCTGTTGTGTGTGAGCCTATGTCTAAAGACAATTTTCTAACCCCTGTGGGAAAGACAATAAAGTTTATTGAACTCTTATCTACCAATATGGTTTAATTATCTTTCTTATAATAACGTGCTTAAAAAATTATCCATATATTTATAGCTACCTGGTGATGACACTGACCTGAACAGACATGCATTTAGCTTCTTATAGCTTTTATAACTTGTTAATTTCTTAAAGAAAGTGTATAGAGTTTGCTTTTTGACACATTATTTGAAATATGTGGCAAAGAAATAACTCAATTTGAATTTTTGTTTGATAGTGCAAGCAAAGAACTTTTTTAATCTTAGTGTCTAGTCTTGTATAAGCCTAAAAATAATTCATAATGGTCTTAGCCAATAAGTTTAGTTGATGCTTTTACAGTGTTAGCTTAGCAAAGCCTACATTGAACAAAGTTTGGGGACTACAAAAAAATACATCTGGGTTAATCATGTCATAAACCCTTCAGGTTACGAGCATACACCCCGCACAGCAAAGAGGCGTGGCCAGATGCGATGTAATGTTATAGCAGAGACGCTTCCTGGTGATGTGAAGCCGATCTGCGACGTGAAGCTGATCCACAGCACATTATGTTAGCTGACCAATCAGAGCCTCTTGAGGGCAGGTTTTCAAAGGAACTAAGAAATAAGACACTTGTTTTAATGTAAGCTGAGTAGCAGTATATAATTAAAATAAACAATTTGAAAAAATACTGTGATTTTTCACAAATAAAGCATGAGCACACATTGCTTTGCATCTTATAAACACAACACAGTCTTAAAAATACACTCTGGATGACCCCATTGAAGTTTTGTCCATATTATTCAAAAAATGACAGGTATTCTTCAATGCATTGTTGAAACATGAGCCATAATAAATGCTAAACCACACAAAGACCCTTTAAGCTTTACTACAGTACAGGGAGCCAAAAGTGTCAAATCTCGGCAGTGAGTTACAATGAACTGGTGAAAGTCAAAAGCACCTAATGAAAGACAACAGCGGTCCTTGTTTTTTAGCGGGCCACTTTTTAAAAAAGAACGACTAGAGAAGGGAATCCCGCCAGCCCGTTCAGAGCAAACTGATAACACCTGTGTCTGAATGAGACAGTTTTCCCCTTCTGAGGGCCAAATACTGACTCTGAAATACTTTACTCTACAGTACCTCTGCTTCCATTTGATCTGAATTACAGCTTCATGTTAATGTTACTATAAAACCTACCGTGTAAATTCGTGTTGCTGATTTGACTGAACAAACCTCATGAATGAGAAACATGCAAAGTTCATTGAAAGTATCCTTGTTTATGGATTCTGTGGGAGAAATGTGATTTGGACAGTAGTTGTGTTGACACGTTAAACGACAACAGATGATCCAGCCTTAATCAGTCTTTCATATTTTTCAGTGACAGTGGTTAGCACTGTCGCCTCACAGCAAGAAGGACGCTGGTTTGAGTCCCTGCAGTGTCAGTTGGCATTTCTGTGTGGAGTTTGCATGTTCTCCTTGAGTTGGCGTGGGTTTCCTCCAGCTGCTCCGGTTTCCCCCACTGTCCAAAGACATGCACTATAGGTGAATTGAATAAACTAAATTGGTCATAGTGTATGTGTGTGAATGAGTGTGAATGGATGATTGCCAGTACTGGGTTGCAGCTGGAAGGGCATCCGCTGTGTAAAACATATGCTGGATAAGTTGGCTGTTCATTCCGCTGTGGCAACCCTTGATGAATAAAGAAACTAAGCTAAAGGTAAAGGACATTAATGGTTTCCTATTATAACCTGTTTTACCCAATGTGCCTTAAAGCAAAAAACTAACCCCTTAGGTTAGTCTCAAAGTAATATTTTTACTTTAAGCCAGCAGTTTTCATGTCACGTGACCACATGAAAAAAATTATTATTTATGTGCTTTCAGTTTTGATGTATTTCTAATGGGAGTTTTATTCCTATCTTCCTTGACATGTATAGCCATACTGAAAGCAGAAGCAGATAGTTTTCCCTGTTTATTGCAAATAAAATAACTAGCAGAAGCATAGCCTAATATTACAGTTGAAGTCATAAAAATATTATCAGACATACTGTGAAAATTTCCTTGCTCTGTTAAACATCATTTAGGAAATATTTAAAAAAGAAAAAAAATTCAAAGGGTGGCTAATAATTCTGACTTCAACTGTATATGCAATTACAACGTATTTATGTATGTACAACTTTACTTGGATTTTGCGTCTATATTTGAGTCTATGTATTTTTTTTTCTTTGGACAGAATATATGTTTTGATTAATATTAAAATCAGAGTCAAAATCATAAGTTAAGTGTAATTTATAAATTTAGCTGTAAAAATATTACAGTAGTTTTTTTTTACCTTGGTCAAAAGCAAAATTATACTTTAATATGGGGTTAAAAAAAGATTGTACTAAAGTAAAAAATATATATATTTACTGTCCATATGAAGAATTCATATGCCATCTGCAATTTTCTTCTACAATTTGCATTTTTCTCAGCCTCTTATGTTTATGTTCAGTTATTTCATGTTAAAAGTGATGAAAATAACCTTTTCTTTGCTATAAAAGTCAAATTACTGAATCAAGACATAAGAGCCTGATAAAAATGCTAATATTAGAAGAAAATTTCAGATGGCATTTAGAGGTTTTTCCATCTGAAGTCTTCTTTTATTAAACAATATGTAATTTTTTTTCTTGACTACAATAAATATTTTTGATTTTAAATAATAATTTTTTTTAAATTTGAACCAAAGTTAAATTATACTTTGAGAATAAATAAAAATAGCTTTAACAAATTAGAATTTTTTTTAAATGGGTTCAAAGTAATATTTTTTCAGTGTAGATTGTAAACAACATGGCTGGAAGAATTGAAATTGTTTGTGAATTTTCAAGTACCTTTAGAATGTTGAAAATGTTCTGTAGTATATAGTATTAGTATTGCAAATATTACAATAACTGTCATATCTTATACGTACATACACACGGTATGCTTGTTAATTAAATTTATAGTCATATAACATCCAATTTAATCCAATTAATCCAATTTAAAGTGTTATTTGTTTTATTTCAACTAGAATATAAGCAGTTTTAAATTTTAAAAAAAATATTTTAAAGTCAAAATTATTAGCCACTTTAAGCAATTTTTTTTTCGATAGGCTACAGAACAAACCATCGTTATACAATAACTTAACCTAATTAACCTAGTTAAGCCTGTAAATGTCACTTTAAGCTGTATAGAAGTGTCTTGAAAAATATCTAGTCAAATATTATTTATTATTATTGTTATTAGAAATGGGTTATTAAAACTATTATGTTTAGAAATCTTCAGAAATTGGGAAAAAAAATATTCAGGGGGGCTAATTATTCTGACTTCAACTGTATATATAATCACACTCACAATATAATGACAAGTCCTGAACTATCCTAAAAATTTGACCGTTTAGATGCCAATTTGCACTTATTTGCTATTCAAATCCAAGCATCTCAACTCATACAATCTATTTGCATCAGTGGTTTGAAAAGTTGGCCTGCAGCAGAAACCAAAACGTGCAGATGATTCCCATAGATAAAATGTAACTTCAAATGTACTTATCTGTCTCTCCATTCTCTGTGTTTGCAGACGTACATCGGCTCTATTTTAGTAGCAGTAAACCCGTATGAGAGTCTGTCAGGGCTGTATGATGGCACGGCTGTAGAGCGATACAGTCAACATCACCTGGGCGAAATTCCTCCTCACATCTACGCCATAGCGAACGAGTGCTACAGATCCTTGTGGAAGCGCTCCAACAACCAGTGTGTGCTCATCAGGTATGTTTCTGTACTGCGCCGCACATCATTAAGCCAAAAAAAAAAAACACAATCATTATTTGTCCCTCCTCTCATATCATTCCAGTCTAATAAGACATCATCTTCAGGTCTTCCGAACACATATGAAGATATTTGGAATGAAATATGAAAGATTCCTGTCCCTCCACACTGTAAAAACATTGACTCAACTTAATACTGTAAGGCAACTTTTTTTTGAGTAGAATCGAGTCAAATACAGTGGGTTAAAAGTCAACTCAAAAACAACTGTGCAGCAAGTTGCTTTACAGTTTTAAATTGAGTCAACATTTTATTTTTTACAGTGCATCCAAAATTCTGATGTTTCAAAATATTAATAAAGAGATAAAAAACAAAAGTCCATATGAATACAGGGAGTGCAGAATTATTAGGCAAATGAGTATTTTGACCACATCATCCTCTTTATGCATGTTGTCTTACTCCAAGCTGTATAGGCTCGAAAGCCTACTACCAATAAAGCATATTAGGTGATGTGCATCTCTGTAATGAGAAGGGGTGTGGTCTAATGACATCAACACCCTATATCAGGTGTGCATAATTATTAGGCAACTTCCTTTCCTTTGGCAAAATGGGTCAAAAGAAGGACTTGACAGGCTCCGAAAAGTCAAAAATAGTGAGATATCTTGCAGAGGGATGCAGCACGCTTAAAATTGCCAAGCTTCTGAAGCGTGATCATTGAACAATCAAGCGTTTCATTCAAAATAGTCAACAGGGTCGCAAGCGTGTGGAAAAACCAAGGCACAAAATAAACCGAGAACTGAACCATGAACTGAGAAAAGTCAAGCGTGCAGCTGCCAAGATGCCACTTGCCACCAGTTTTGCCATATTTCAGAGCTGCAACATCACTGGAGTGCCCAAAAGCACAAGGTGTGCAATACTCAGAGACATGGCCAAGGTAAGAAAGGCTGAAAAACGACCACGACTGAACAAGACACAGAGGCTGAAACGTCAAGACTGGGCCAAGAAATATCTCAAGACTGATTTTTCTAAGGTTTTATGGACTGATGAAATGAGAGTGAGTCTTGATGGGCCCGTGGCTGGATCGGTAAAGGGCAGAGAGCTCCAGTCCGACTCAGACGCCAGCAAGGTGGAGGTGGAGTACTGGTTTGGGCTGGTATCCTCAAAGATGTCTGCATCCTTCAAGAAAAACATGATTTTCATGCAGGACAATGCTCCATCACACGCGTCCAAGGACTCCACAGCGTGGCTGGCAAGAAAGGGTCTAAAAGAAGAAAAACTAATGACATGGCCTCCTTGTTCACCTGAACTGAACCCCATAGAGAACCTGTGGTCCATCATCAAATGTGAGATTTACAAGGAGGGAAAACAGTACACCTCTCTGAACAGTGTCTGGGAGGCTGTGGTTGCTACTGCACGCAATGTTGATGGTGAACAGATCAAAACACTGACAAAATCTATGGATGGCAGGCTTTTGAGTGTCCTTGCAAAGAAAGGTGGCTATATTGGACACTGATTTGTTTTTGTTTTGTTTTTGAATGTCAGAAATGTATATTTGTGAATGTTGAGATGTTATATTGGTTTCACTGGTAAAAAATAAATAATTGATATGGGTATATATTTGTTTTTTGTTAAGTTGCCTAATAATTATGCACAGTAATAGTCACCTGCACACACAGATATCCTCCTAAAATAGCTCAAACTAAAAACAAACTAAAAACTACTTCCAAAAATATTCAGCTTTGATATTAATGAGTTTTTTGGGTTCATTGAGAAAAGCGTGACACCTCCTTGAAGAGGTGGTCTCGGTATGCTTTCAAACGAATTCTGTAGCGGTTTGTTTGTGGTGAGAACATAATCCGAACTAAAACAGACCCAACCGCAAAAAGTACTGCACCTTTTTTGGACTAACCCAGCTGCCGTAGTCCGATGCTTTGTGCATATGGAATGTGGAGGAAAAATATTTGTTGACAGCGCTTTACCAGCAATTTTAAACAGAGAAAGAGAGAGAGAGAAAGAGAGACAGGGAAAAACATTAACTTATGGATTGTTGGTAATATTTCCGGAAGATGACCATGCCGCAGTTTAGCAAAAGTAATTCACGCCTCCTCTTGAAGTGACTTGCGGGTTGCTGTTTGTAATGCATTAAAACATTGTTTTCTAGCCGCAGCCGCACTTCATTCTAGAAATGTATAGTTTGTCTGAAGTGATGTATACAAACTATATAGTATACTATGATCAGGGATACAATCAGCCAGTGCAGTCGTCCCTCCATTGTAAAAAGCGTCATTTTGTGTCTGTCGGTTTGTTTACTTGTGGGAGTTCCATTGACATTTTGACCCGCTTTAACTTACTATTTTTAACTAACTAACTAACTAACTAACTAACTAACTAACTAACTAACTCTTTAGCCAACTAACCAACTCTTTAACTAACTAACTCTTTAATTAGCTAACTCTTTAAATAACTCTTTCACTTTTTATCTAACGAACTAACTCTTAAACTAACTAACTTTTTTAATAACTAACTAACTAACTAACGATTTAACTAACACTTTATCTAATGCTTTAACTCTTAAACCAACTAACTTTTTTACTAACTAACGTAACGATTTAACTAACACTTTATCTAATGCTTTAACTCTTAAACCAACTAACTTTTTTACTAACTAACTAACTAACTAACGATTTAACTAACACTTTATCTAATGCTTTAACTCTTAAACCAACTAACTTTTTTACTAACTAACTAACTAACTAACTAATTAACTAACTAACGATTTAACTAACAATTTATCTAATGCTTTAACTCTTAAACCAACTAACTGTTTTACTAACTAATTAACTAACGATTTAACTAACACTTTATCTAATGCTTTAACTCTTAAACCAACTAACTTTTTTACTAACTAACTAACTAACTAACTAACGATTTAACTAACACTTTATCTAATGCTTTAACTCTTAAACCAACTAACTTTTTTACTAACTAACTAACTAACTAACTAACTAACTAACTAACTAACGATTTAACTAACACTTTATCTAATGCTTTAACTCTTAAACCAACTAACTGTTTTACTAACTAATTAACTAACGATTTAACTAACACTTTATCTAATGCTTTAACTCTTAAACCAACTAACTTTTTTACTAACTAACTAATTAACGATTTAACTAACACTTTAACTAATGCTTTAACTAACTCTTAAACTCTTTATCTAACCAACTAACTCTTTAACTGACTTACCTGTTTACTAACTAATTAACCCTTTAACTAACACTTTAATTAACCAACTAACTTTTTAACTAACCAACTAACTCTAAATCTTTAGCTAACTAACTCTTTAACTACCTCTTTAACTAACTAATTAACGCTTTAACTTACTCTTTAACTAATCAACTAAATCTTTAACTTTTTAACTAACTAAATCTTTAACTAACCCATATTACAATAATCTAACACAAATAACATGGTACTAAAGTTTCAAGCTGACACCCAAAAAATAGCAAAACGCAGTCCGTATTCTCTGTATACTAAAAACCAGCTTCAGATTTCAGCAATTCTTCTGCAGAAATACATTTGCTTTCACATTTACACCTCTCCTGACCTACAGCATGTCCATGTGTCAGAAATGGGGTTTTACGTTCCCTTGCATCCTCATTTGCAATGAATTTTCAGGCAGTATGAGCTGAAATCTTCCTGCCGTGACCTTAAACCTCAGCTCTGACCTCTCAGTAAGGTGTGAGTTCAAACTCACGGCTGTCTGACAGCCCTCATTACGCTGGCATGCAGAGGGTAAAGGTTGCAGACGGCTGTGTTTGTTCTCCACGCTGCAGATCCCTCATCAGCATTAGCGAGAGTCGACGTACAGAAAACAAGCTGGCAGAATACCTGACCACTGCAGCCAAACCTCAACTAAGAAAAGCCCTGAGCATGTACAGACTCAGCAAACATGCGGACAGTCTGACTCTTATTGCACTGAAATCCAGGTAGAAAATTAAGTTGTGCCTCTTAAACACATGCAGTAACCATGCAGAGTTGGGGAATGTTTGGTTTTGGCCTTTTTGCAAACCACAACAAAAGCATTTCAATGGAAATGTAATACCCACAAACTCCCCGACCTGCTGGATGAAACCACAGGGAGCGCAAACAAGTCTTGCCTTATGAAAAGGGTAACCTGGTAGAACACAAACAAAAAAACTTGAAATGGATTCGATCTGCGCAGATATAAAACACTTTTGCGTTTATTAACACCATGTTTTTGTAATGGTACTTCCTTTTTGTGTTTATAAATTTGTAGTTTTTTAGTTTGCATCCCATAACACAAGGCAAAAAGTTTTCCCCCCCTCTGTTTATGTGTTGTTTTATATAATAATTAGTATTATATAGTATTACAGTCCATCCGGAAAGTATTCATAGCACTTCACATTTTTTATGTTACAGCCTTATTCCAAAGTGGATTTGATATATATATATCAAGTTTTAAACTAATTTCCAGCCCTAAACTTTTGAACAGCAGTGTGTGTGTATTATTCAAATATTTATTTATGCTTTATCATTTTGTTGACTCTGCATTGTGCAGAGCTTCTTAAGTCTTGAAAGACTTCATGAATGAGAGCTTGAATGTAACTGCCCTCTGCTGGCCACATTAGCTCATTACAATTCTGCTGATGAGCGTCTGTCAGTTCTCAGATCTACTGTTTTTCTCTCTCTCTCTCTCTCTCTCTCTCTCTCTCTCTCTCTCTCTCTCTCTCTCTCTCTGTGTGTGTGTGTGTCAGTGGTGAGAGTGGCGCAGGTAAAACTGAGAGCACTAAGATGATTCTGCGCTTTCTGTCTGCAATGAGTCAACAAAGTGCAGCGCTTTCAACTACAAAAACAGCATCGTCACATGTCGAGGAGGCGATTCTGGAGAGCAGGTACATATGCATGATACATCATTCAATTCAATTCATCTTTATTTCTATAGAACTTTTCCAATTTAGATGGAGTCAAAGCAGCTTAACATAGAAGTTCTAGCAAATTGAAACTGATTCTGTGTCAGTCCAGTTTTCAGAGTTGAAGTTCAGTTTAGTTCAGTTCAGCGTGGTTAAAATTTCACTGCTGAAAGTCCAAACACTGAAGAGCAAGTCCATCGATTCGCAGCTCCACAAGTCCCGAAACAAGCAAACCAGCTACGAGGAACTAACTTCACCAATTGATGAAAGTGAAGGAAAAAAACCTCAAGAGAAACTAGGCTCAATTGGGCACGACCATTTTACTAATTATTTGCTGTACACGCATTACATTCATGTGTCTTTCTCCCTGTTTCTGTAGTCCAATAATGGAGGCTTTCGGAAACGCCAAAACTGTTCATAATAACAACTCTAGCCGCTTTGGAAAGTTCATCCAGCTTCATTTCAGCCAACATGGAAACATCCAGGGAGGAAGAATCACAGACTGTATCCTCTGTTTATGCGTTGTTGTGTATGTTTTTACTTCATTGCTGCACTTAAGTATAATTTTTAGGTATCTGTAATTTATGTGAGTATTAAAAGTTTACATCAGTACATTTCAAAACAAAACATTGTACTTTAAGTACTGTTGTACTTATTGTACTTTACTCCATTTATTTTCATGAAGATTTTCACCTATTCTGATTCATCTGATTGGTGAAAGAAATCAAATCATTAATTAGTTAGTGAAGTCCTTTAAGAAAGAAGAATTAATAATTAATTTGTTAATTGGACCGATTCAGTTGCAGCACCTCACTGATTCAAATGATCCAGTCAGAACAAGTGTCTAAATTAACTGAATTTACACATAATAAATATAAAATGTGTGCACTGTAAAAAGCTACTTCATTTACAAAGTGAGTACATATGTTGCCTTAGGAGTCACAAACTAGTCAGCGCCAATAGCCTAGTGGTTGAGTGCGCCAACATACAGTATAGCACCATGGTGCTCAGGGCGACCCGAGTTCGATTCCCAGCTCGAGGTCCTTTGCCGACCCTTCCCCTCTCTCTGCTCCCAATACTTTCCTGTCTATAACCTCTACTGTCCTATCCCAATTAAAGGTGAAAAAACCCTACAAAAATAAAGAAAAAAGTTACAAATTGACTTTGCTTTAAAGAAATTGAGTAAACCTGATTTAACTTGGAAAAGTTAAGTTGTCTCAACTTAATTTTTTACATTTATGCAGATAGTTCATTTAATTGTATGCAAACTAATCGTGTTAAAAAAAAGATTAGTTAACTTTACTTTTACAGTATTGTTTGGAGTGTTTTTGGAGTGTACGTTGCATGTATGTTGAGTGTAAAACACACATGTACACATTGTGAATTATGAATTTTCAATATGGATATAGTATGACAAGTTGTGGTATAAAAATGTAGTTTTTTTTCCTGTAACTTTTTACATTTAATACTTCGTACATTAAAAATCCAGTACTTTTGTAATTTGATTAGAAATGGAAAGAAACCGATAAGGAGTAAATAATATTTTTACCTGTAATTTTTTCTGTTTTTTTACTAAAGTGCTTGATTTGTGTACTTCTACAGTGTATCCACTATTGTTTATCTCTGTAGCTTTATTTATCAACCTGT
This sequence comes from Danio kyathit, assembly GCA_903798195.1. Taxonomy (NCBI): domain Eukaryota; kingdom Metazoa; phylum Chordata; class Actinopteri; order Cypriniformes; family Danionidae; genus Danio; species Danio kyathit. The sequence goes on along the minus strand of LR812520.1, from coordinate 49,614,493 downwards.
AGTCTTATATGTCAATTTTCTGTCTGCATTTGCCTTGACTTTTTATTTTCAACACACAGACCTTTTAGAAAAGGTGAGTTTCTCTTAAATGCATGGATCTTTTGCATGGGTGTCATGAATCATGTTTTTATAGGACTCTAATTGTCTGTTTGCGTTTCTGTCAGAATCGTGTCGTGCGTCAAAATCCCGGTGAAAGAAATTATCACATATTCTACGCTCTGCTGGCAGGAACCAGCGCTGAACAGAAAGGTGAGACATTTTAACTGATTTATTGGAGACTGAAGTTGCCATTAAAGTAAAAACTTTACTTCCTCAAGGGGTGCAGTAGATTACCTTTAAATGCAATACAAGAAAGTGTTGTCAACATCAGAAAACATGGTGAAATGGTGACGAGAGTCAAAAACAATTAAATATAAGACTATAAGAACAGTGTGTGGTTTTTAGCAATCATTGTTTAGTCATTTGCTTTTGAAATTCACATTTTCACTGTTTGCATTGCTGTTTTGTAATGCAATCAAATCAGACCAGCTTTTTCAGAATGTCTTTTTTTCTGGTGTGGAAAATATTATGTAAATTAGCTAAACCGTAATAAAACAAAATAGCCTGGCATATTTTTTTAGATATCTTGCTTAACCCTTTACAGTACAGGGTACTTGCTTTACCCTTTCAAATGTACTCCCTTTTCGTCATGTTAGTGGCTGTTTTTGCCCTATTGACTTCCATTATAATGACATTTTTTGATCGCAGAACCTTGACACCAAATAGTGAAGAGGTTGGGAAGGGGTAAAATTTGTAGTTTTGACTGTTGATCATCAGTTGGCAGCATTAACCCATTAGATAAAAAAATATAAAAGCTTCTGTCTTTTATATGAAGTTCTATTAAGTATAACAGCAAATTATAGTGTGCGTGCATAATACACTTAGCACTTACTATGTTTACTATGTTTTGAGAGCTGGGCTGCTTATTTTGATTTTTTTCAGACATATCAAGGTAAGTGGTGACAACGTGGCGCAGTAGGTAGTGCTGTCGCCTCACAGCAAGAAGGTCGCTGGTTTGAGCCTCGGCTGGGTCAGTTGGTGTTTCTGTGTGGAAGGGCATCCGCTGCGTAAAAACATATGCTGGATGAGTTGGTGGTTCATTTCGCTGTGGCGACCCCAGATTAATAAAGGGACTAAGCCAAAAAGAAAATGAGTGAGTGAGTGAATGAATGAATGAATGAATGGATGAATGAATGAATGAATGAATGAATGAATGAATGAATGGATGAATGGATGAATGAATGAATGAATGAATGAATGAATGAATCATGGTAAGTGAGCAAAGGTCTCGCTCTGTCACACACACACACACACACACACACACACACACACACACACACACACACACACACACACTATACTCTATATAACTCAATATAAAAGCCAGAAACTAAGCTTTTTTGCACTGCAACAAATGATCAACAGCAAAAAAGACACATTTCATCTCTTCCTAACAGGGAAAACTACCGACAATCAAGAATGCATGATTATATGGTGTCATGGCAATAAAAAATGTCTTTATAATGGAAGTCAATAGGGCAAAAACAGCCACCAACATAAAAACGGGTAGTAAATTTGCGTGTATTGTTGAGTTTTTTTCAAAGCATTTTCCCAAAGTACGTGTCAAAATAAGATGTCACCAAGAATCATTACATTTACTAAAACACAGAGAAAGTTGTGGCCAAATTAATACTCAAAATCACATCATAGTTCATGAAAACATCCCCAGCAGCACACAAGGATTAGCTTGCACACTTTAAATATCTGTTTCTTTATAAAAAGGAAGTTTGGCCAGTCCTTCAAGTTTTATATTGATATTAATATCTTATATATTAATTAATATATAATTAAATAATATATATTATATTATTATATATTCAATTAATAACTTTTAGGTTCATTTTATGAATTTAATTTATTGCCAAATCACACTAAAGTGTAAAAAACTATGTTTGAAATCAATCAAAATAAAATGCCTCGTGATTTACAATAGTGTTACCACCTGAGGTTGATTTTTTTTTTCCTTTGTTTGATGTTCTTTAATGAAAGCAGTCAGATTTTGCTGCATATCTGAACTGTTTTAACATTTTACCCCTTTTCTTCTTTTTTTAAATTAAATAAATTTGCCATGTGTTTTTTATTTATTTTAAATTGAATTTGTATTCAATGTGATCAGAAATCATACTAAATTTCATAGAAGTCTATTTCAGCATGAAATATATGACACTGGTGTGACAGAGAGGAGATTATAGGCTTCATAATAAGGCACACTGTTGTTATTCACGGTTTTCCCACTGAAGTCACATAAACCAGACTTGATCTGCTGCTGATGTCACTGATGTCAGATCAGACGGAGAAGGCAGAAGGTCACCGTATCAGAATGAATCAGTGACTATCAGTTTGTTTAAGGTCAGTGTTTATCTGTTTCTCTCGTTTTCTCACAGAGTCCTTCTCCCTCTCCGCTCCGGAGGGCTTTCATTATCTGGGTCAGTCAGGATGTGTGAAGGACAAAGCCATTAATGACACTGAGACGTTTCAGGAAGTGCTGGTGAGACAGTCATAACACGACAACACATCACCCACCGTCTGATTGCTGTACAGTAGATCAACACCTACGCACACACAGAGAGAGGTTTGCTTTTGTGAATTGTGGGGACGTTGCATAGGTGTAATGGTTTTTAAACTGTTCAAACTGGATTTTCTATCGCACCAATACTGTTAAAGGGTTCCACACAATTCCTTCATGTTGTCCCAACACAAATCGATTAAGTTAACCATTTTTACAAATGTATGTGGATTGAACATAAAACTCTTGTCCCAAAAGGAAGAATTGTGTGGTTTCAACTCATTTTAAATAGGTAGTTTGAACAAGCAGCAAAAAACATTTTTTAAGTGAACCCTGCCCCGTACAGGAAAGCTTGAGCATTTTTACTTTCTCAAGAAATTCTCATTCTTTATGATTTATACGCCTTCTGAAAACTGGGCACATGGTGCAAAGTTCTCAAAAGTGACTTCTCCTTGTAATACCTATATCATACCATACCTGTCATCATTGGGATGTAAAAATAAGGGATATGCCCACTGTTATAAGGGTACCCCCCCCCCCCCCCCCAAAAAAAAAAAAAAGAAACCCACAAATTATTAAATATGATCATCTGAAGCTGTTTTATTGTTAATAAACAGTTAAATGGTCAGTAATATGCATTATACATTAATATACATTAGCAGCAAATAAATAAGCAAACAGTTCAGCTTAAAATAATAACTATTATCAAGAAATAGAATCAAGTTATTAAATCTCATGAATCTTTTCTTCACTATAAGTTACACATTCTGATTAAAGAGCATTTATTTAGATTTTTGGTTTGGTTACATTAAATAACAGAGGTGTCACTTTAAAAATGTACACATCTAACGTTATAATGAAAGCATTTGATTGCTTTCCTAACATTTTATGCTCATTTAGCACAAAATTAGTTGTGTTTGAAAACCCCCCACCAAGATCGACATCTTTAGATGTTATTATTACTAATTATGTGTATATGTCTCTTCAAACACGCACCCAAAACCTAGACTTTCGCTTCGCTTCGCTTCGCTTTGCTTCGCTTCTACAGAATCCGTTTAGGAAACAGCGTCTATTTCTCACTATGGAGTGTGTCAGCTGACAGTAACGCACCGCTATATGACTGTTTTGAGGATTGCAAAGAAGGGGTGACGACACCTGTAATGAAAAGGAAGGGACTCCCACCATTATTATATTTATTTCAAAGTGTTTTCATGCCTAAATAAAACGAAAGGACATAATAGACTCCCATCTAAGAGCAAGAGCAAAGAGGATCAGCTCTTTATTGACACCCTTCAAAGAAAGACTGAAAATACGGGAGAAATACGGGAAAATACTTTTACGGGATTATAGCGGGATAGAACTGTAAAATACGAGAGAATCCCTGGAAAAACGGGAGGGTTGACAGGTATGTATTATATCCATCTAGTTTTACAAATTTGCATCCTTAAATGTCCCAAAACACACACACAGAGACACACACTTCACTACTGTTTAAGTACACATTTTGATTTTGAAGTTTTGTAATTTTACATTTTGTTGACACAAGTATGAATTTTATTTAGTAATGGCAACAATAATATAATATATTAACATGTATGTGTGGCAACACGGCGGCGCAGGGGGTAGCGATGTCGCCTCACAGCAAGAAAGTCGCTGGTTCAAGCACTGGCTAGGTCAGTTGGCATTTGTGTGTGGAGTTTGCATGTTTTCCCCATGTTCCCCAATCTAATGCGGTGTGTGATGCCCCTCAGTCAAAGTTAATTCAGTGTGCTTGGTTATTGGTCTCAGGGTAGACTGCAAGCCCAGAGCTTTAAACTAGCACACAGTTGGCTGTAAAACTATACAAAGACACAAATGATTTTGTAGTCTCTGCTTGGTCTGTGTCCGAGTCGTACATGTACAGCTGAATGCTGGTCCTCTCACTCATGTTGCCTCTCTCTGTCTGCCTGTCTGTAGCCATACACAAAGCGGGGGAGCTCTTGGCTCCGCCCCCTTGTTAAGTTGGGCGGGAAGTCGAAACTATTTTTCATGTGAAGCAACATGCCCTTAAAACGACGAACTGTGTACACGCCCCCAAAATGGCACTTTTTAACACATTATAATAAAAAAATCTGAATTGTGTTTTGAACTGAACCTAAACTGGCACACTCAAAGAACCATAATATTAATATTACACCTCAAAAAAGGGGTAAATAGGCGCCCTTTAAACAGTCTATTTTTACTCTGATTTACTCATTTATTTGTAACCTTATTTTTTTACACTTTGATTTGTTTTCTCTTTTCCTGAGGATGTTAGTTTTTGATTTATTAATTTCATTTTAATTTAATATAGATATATAAGATATGGCGACACAGTGGCGCAGTAGGTAGTGCTGTCACCTCACAGCAAGAAGGTCGCAGGTTTGAACCTCAGCTGGGTCAGTTGGCGTTTCTGTGTGGAGTTTGCATGTTCGCGTGGGTTTCCTCCGGGTGCTCCGGTTTCCGGTTTCCAAAGACATGCAGCACAGGTGAATTGGGTAGACTAAATTGTCCGTAGTGTATGAGTGTATGGATGTTTCCCAGAGATGGGTTGCGGCTGGAAGGGCATCCGCTGCGTAAAAATGTGCTGGATAAGTTGGCGGTTCATTCCGTTGTGGCGACCCCGGATTAATAAAGAGACTAAGCCGACAAGAAAATGAATGAATGATAGATATATAAGATAGTGGGAAAATAAGAAAACTAAGACTTTTTTCTTATTTTGTATTATATATACTGTGTATGGTCTTGTTAAATACCAATAAAAGTAAAAAATAAATAAACATTTTGAGGCGACGCAGTGGCGCAGTTTGTAGTGCTGTCGCCTCACAGCAAGAAGGTCGCTGGTTCAAGCCTTGGCTGGGTCAGTTGGTGTTTCTGTGTGGAGTTTGCATGTTCTCTCCGTGTTCACAAGTGTTTACTCCGGGTGCTCCGGTTTCCCCCACAGTCCAAAGACATGCGGTACAGGTGAATTGGGTAGGGTAAATTGTCCTTAGTGTTTGAGTGTGAATGAGTGTGTATGGATGTTTCCCAGATATGGGTTGCAGCTGGAAGGGCATTCACTGCGTAAAACATGTGCTGGATAAGTTGGCGGTTCATTCCGCTTTGGCGACCCCGGATTAATAAAGGGACTAAGCTGAAAAGAAAATGAATGAATAAACAGTTTGCTATACCAACTATAATAGCAATTTAAAATGCATTTCCTATAAAAACGCATACATCATCATCATCATCATGCTGAAATTGCAGTTTAAAAGCGAATGCATTAAATTATTATTAGTTCTTCTCTCATTTTATATATTTTATACTATATACTCAAACCGTATTTTGGTATTTATTTGTTTTTGTTTAAAGAATGCACTGAGGACAATGCAGTTTGGAGAGGAGAACATTAAGGAGGTGCTGAGGCTCCTGTCAGGAATCCTGCATGTGGGAAACATCGAGTTTTTAACAGCAGGCGGAGCACAAGTTTGCTCTAAAGCAGGTAAACACTTCTCTCCATTCTCTATCTTTCACATTGTCTTGAACTGCTTTACATTACTGATGTTAATTGCATGGTGTTCATATGAATGAACTCTGTGTGTGTGTAGCGCTCAGTAAAGCTGCAGATCTTCTGGGGTTGGATTGTGCTCAGCTGGCTGAAGTTTTGACCCACAGATCAATGATCCTTAGAGGAGAAGAGATCAGCACACCGCTCACTGTAGAGCAGGTAATCTACCTTTCAACACACACTTTCATAGTATTGAGGAAAAAAAATTATGAAAGTCATTAGAGACCAAACTACTATTGTACATATTTCCAAAATACTTTACAGTTCAGTGGAAGGGTATTACTGTTAAGTGTAAGAAACATTACAAAATTACAGCAGAAATCAAGTCCATCATATAACAGAGGATATATAACAACGTGTGTTGTAAGAAATAGTACAACATTTTATTATATTTATTACATATGAAGTTACTGTAAATGAGTCCAGAAACTCTCACTCCCTCTAGTGGACTTCATAAGTAATTGCATTCCTTAAATAAACATTACTGGAACATTTTATTACTGTATGCTGGAAAATTTGTGGGTGAAGAAGACCCACAATAAAAAAACACATCACAAGACTTTCTTAAAAATCATTATTAAAAGGTTTACAATGTTGTTATTTTCCAATAATATAAATAAAAATGTCTGATTCATAAATTATTCATCTTCCTTCGGCTTAGTCCCTTTGTTCATCAGGGGTCACCACAGCGGAATGAACCGCCAACTTATACAGCATATGTTTTGCACAGCGGAAGCCCTTCCAGCTGCAACCCAGTACTGGGAAACACCCATACACTCTCACTTTCACACACATACACTACGGCCAATTTAGTTTATCCAATTCACTTATAGCACATGTCTTTGGAGTGTGGGGGAAACCGGAGCACCCAGAGGAAACCCACGCAAACATGGGGAGAACATGCAAACTCCACACAGAAATGCCAACTGACCCAGGCGGGACTCAAACCAGCGACCTTCTTGCTGTGAGGCGACTGTGCTAACCACTGAGCCGATTCATAAAATATTATGGTTTTTAAAAATGTATAATAGCATAAAAGATTTCAATGAATTGTATTACTTTTTTAAATAATATGTTTTTTTATATAAAAAATAATACTTCAAATGTAATGTACTTTAATGTAATGTAAATTAAGTGTACCTTTTCAGGATTGGACTGCAAGTGGCAGCTAAACCAACAAAAACACACACTTATGATTCTACACTTTCTTTTTCTTTTCTTTTTTACACCTTAATTAGCCAAATTTAAGTGAATAATACATTAAAAAGACATACAGTTATTCTAAACTTCTCAATCAAGTATTCAGAATGATATCTGATCATAAGTTGGCTCTGACTTTTATATCAATTTTTAAAACTGATAATCAATTCTACAATTTTGAAAGAACTCCCCCTAAAAATTATTCTGTCCGAATTCATTCATTCATTTTCTTGTCGGCTTTGTCCCTTGCGGGGTCGCCACAGCGGAATGAACCGCCAACTTATCCAGCACGATTTTACGCAGCGGATGCCCTTCCAGCCGCAACCCATCTCTGGGAACTTCCACACACACATTCACACTCATACACTATGGACAATTTAGCTTACTCAATTCACCTGTACTGCATGTCTTTGGACTGTGGGGGAAACCGGAGCACCCGGAGGAAACCCACGCAAACGCAGGGAGAACATGCAAACTCCACACAGAAACGCCAACTGACCCAGCCCAGCCGAGGTTCGAACCTGCGACCCAGCGACGTTCTTGCTGTGAGGCAACAGCACTACCTACTGCGCCACTGCGTTGCCCTCTGTCCGAATTACTTAAAACTATTCTTTAAGTTCTGAAAAATAAATGAAGATTTCTTAACTTTTTCGATGTTATAATTTCATATTAACACTGAGTTTCACCACCTCTTGAAATTTTAGCAGTGCAAACACATCTAATTTCACACAAGAGAAATTAATTAATGTCAATTTTTTTACATTCCACATGAATTTGATGCTTTTCTTTCTCTCTTTTTTATTTTTTTACAACATACAATTGACTATATGTAGCCCAAAGTGCAGAAAATTGATTTTATTTGCTGATACCAAGTATTGGGCTATACATTAGTGCATCCCGGATAAATCATACACTTTTTGTAGTCAAAATAATAACAAAAGTGTGTTTGTGTGTGTCAGGCGGTGGACTCGCGGGACTCAATGGCGATGGCTCTGTACTCTCAGTGCTTCACTTGGATCATTCGCAAGCTGAACAACCGAATAAACGGCAGTGAAGACTTCAGATCCATCGGCATCCTGGACATCTTCGGCTTCGAGAACTTTGAGGTGAGAGTCACTTGGGTCACTAGTCAACTAGTCACTTTTTTGCTATTGTTGTTGTGGTTGTTTTTGTTCTCCATTTGAGTTTTGTTTATGGTTTGAATTTGTATTATGATTAGTATACTCTAGGCCTTTAAAATCTGACAAAGAGACTACCAATGAAAACTAGTCTTTGGGCTAATTTGGGTACATTTACGTTCTTGAATGCTGATTAATGTACAATCTTCCTTGTTGTGAAATAAATAAATTGAAAAATATTAGAATTGAGAGTCAAACTGGCGAGATTTACAGACACCGGTTTTGAACACATGTGACTAATGTTAATCCCAAACAATTAAAACCAGCGCTTGACATTAACACCCGCCAACCCACCAAATGCGGGTAGATTTTAGCTGTGGCGGGTTAGACGGACACTCTCACTAGCCCCTTTGACTGGTTGAAAATTATTTTTAAATTGTAGTTTTCCTAAAAGCATTGTTTGACAATAAGGATGGCCCAATATGCGTGCAAATGCGATCTTAGAATCGAGAAGCAGCATGACAGATAAAATGAATTGGGTTTGCGTGAGCAAAAGAAAGCAGGTGAATACTGAATGAGAGGATGATCACTCATGCCAACAGCTGATGGGATGCACGCAACTGTTTAAAACGCGTGTTCGCTGCCGTCTCCTTGCTTGAATCAACCATATTTAGAAACGCAACTGATGTGATCGGTTCTCTTTCAAATGGACTAGACAAAAAGTGATGCTCATGCACCCACAGTCTTGCTGCTTTCAAGAGCTCCAGATTTGTCTTTTTGTAAACTGCACCGGTTGCTTTCGCTTTGACCATTCTTTGAACAGATTAATAATTGGCCTAACGTTAACCGTGTGCGCATGATCATTCTTTCATTATCACACACGGTATGTTTTTCACCTGCTTCATTTTGCTTACAGTTATTTTTGTAAATGGTTTAATTATCTTTTTTTTTACACTAACATTGCTTTAATGGGAGATTAACTCCCCATTTATGTGTAGTGATCTGGTGATCTGGGACCATTAGCCAGGACAGATTACTGTGCATAGTTTTAGATACATGACAATAATTATTTTTGAAATGTCAATTGTTTTTTTTTTTTTGTTTTTTTTTTTTAAGATGTTTTGTTAAATAAAAAGTATAGTATACAGCTATAATTTGCTTGTTTTGGCACATTTAAAATTTGTGACTAAAAAGTAATTATTTATTTATGTTTGGTGTGGTCAGAGATAAATTTGGTAAACCTTAATTTTAAGCTCTGAGAAGTCATGTGAAATAAAAACTAATTGTAATAAGACACTATGAAACCATAATCCATTTGCTCATGCTCATTGAGCAAGCTCATACACAACACACAAGAAGTGAAATGAATAAGGATGTGGACATAACACTAAATCTAAATCAAGTGATTTTAGCATGCCGAAGTCAAATTTATGCATATAAAATACGTTTTCCCAACAACAAAAATGTGGCTAGTGAAAATTACGAGTGGCTAGTAATATTGGAAATAATATTTAAAAAATTAATGTCAAGCCCTGATTAGAACAATTTTAAAAACTATATTTTAGGCCTTAAAAAGTCTTAAAATCACTGAAATATGGTGTTGTAGGTCTTAAATACTTTTTAACCTGTCTTTATTTTCCTAAAGCTACCCAATACAACCAACAATCCATCTAAAAAAAAAGGATTTAACAAAAGTAAAATTTATAAACCCTATTTACCAATATGGTTTTATTATCTTCCTTACAATAACATTTGTTTAAAAGTTATGTATGTATTTATGCATACATGTACATTGTGCATAAATGTAGTTTATTATAGTTTTTAAAGCTTGTCTTTTTTAAAGAAAAAGTTATGCTAATAAAAAATAGATGTACATTTGAAGTCAGAATTATTAGCCCCCCTGAATTATTAGCACCCCTGTTTATTTTTTTTCCCCAATTTCTGTTTAACGGAGAGAAGATTTTTCCAACACATTTCTAAACATAATAGTTTTAATAACTCATTAATAACTGATTTATTTACCTTTGCCATGATGCCAGTAAATAATATTTTACTAGATATTTTTCAAGACACTTCTATACTTCTATATGCTTAAAGTGACATTTAAAGGCTTAACTAGGTTAACTAGGCAGGTTAGGGTAATGAGGCAAATTATTGTATAACGATGCTTTGTTCTGTAGACCATAGAAAAAAATATAGCTTAAAGGGGCTAATCATTTTGACCTTAAAATGTTTTTTTTTTAAATGTAAAACTGCTTTTATTCTAGCCAAAATACAACAAATAAGACTTTCTCCAGAAGAAAAAACATTATCAGACATACTGTGAAAATTTCCTTGATCTGTGAAACATCAGGGAAATATTTAAAAAAGAAAAAAAATTCAAAGGGAGTTTAATAATTCTGATTTCAACTGAATATAAATAGAGTTGCTTGTTTTGACACATTATTTAAAATTTGTGGCTAAGAAATAACTGTATTTCAATTTTAATGGGGCAAGTAAAAACAATTTCCATTACAAAAAAACATAATGGTCTTAAAAAGTCTTAAATTTGACTTGGTATAACCTGCAGAAACCCTGTAATCCACTCTTTCTGTTGGATTCCCCACTCAGGTGAACCGCTTTGAGCAGTTCAACATTAACTATGCAAACGAGAAGCTGCAGGAGTATTTCAACAAGCACGTTTTCTCACTGGAGCAGCTTGAGTACAACAAGTAAAGCATCACAAATATAAACACACTCAGTAATTCTGTAATACTGTAATTATGTCTAATTCTGTGCCGTTGTAATTGTTTTCTGTGTGTTTTGCGTATAGAGAAGGGCTGGTCTGGGATGATGTCAACTGGATGGACAATGGAGAATGCCTGGATCTGATAGAGAAGGTAAAAACAAACTCAAACACACTCAAGAAAGGTTGCATGCTGACATTGCAGATTATCTGAGTCCATGTGTGTGTGTTTTCTCTGCAGAAGTTGGGTTTGCTCGCTCTTGTGAATGAGGAAAGTCATTTTCCTAAAGGCACTGATGGCACACTTCTGGAGAAACTCCACAGCCAACATTCCGTACGTCACATAGATGGTGTATCAGTCATGTTTTGTAATTTAATTCAGAAATGATGAAAAACAGATTACTGGGGGCTCTAAATAATAATAAAAAACATTATGAACATGCATTTTAGTTCGCCTCACTACACAGCAAATGTATAATGCTTTATAATGGTATTCGAAAAAAATTGCTATTGAAAATTTCCTCATCATTTACTCACACTGAAGTGACTGTAAATGTTTATTTACTCATTTTTTCTTCTGTTGAACACAAAATGAGATATTCCAAAGAATATTGGAAAAAATCAGCCATTGACATCCAAAGTAGAAACAAAAATTAATATGGAGGTCTATGGCTGTTTTTCCCCCATCATTTTCCCGCATATCTTTCATATTCAACAGAAAAAAGAAACTCAAACAGGTTTTAAACAAGTGGAGGATGAATAAAGGAAATATTGGGTGAACTATACCTTTAATGTATGCATATTGTCTTATAAGTATAGGTGAGCATAGATTAATTTTTTTTAATCTAGATTAATTATGGAATTAATTTAAATTAATCTAGATTAAAATGGCTCATTTGAATTCTGCAGAAGGCATTCAGAATATGTGTGCTAACCTAATAATAAGTCTTTGAGAAAGGGTTTCTTAAGCCAGGTGGCACATTAGACCAGGGGCTCATCTGCGGTTTCCAAAATGCATCACAAACTGCTTGAGAAACTGTTCTACTATGATAATTGGTGATGAAATATATTATGTTCAATGTGTTTACTAACTGTTTATTCAGTTAAACATGAATTTTGAACTGTAGGCCTACATAAGCTTGAAACAGCGATCTTTGATTACCCTAATCCGACTAAAGTCATAACTGAACTAAACAGAAATGGAATTAAGACATGTGGAGTATGCATATATTAGTGGCCATATTTTCCGACAAGATCCACACGCGGCTGTCAGTAAAGGACTGCACACATGCACACACAAATACACATCGCGAAATCTTTTCATTTTCTTTCCATTTGGCATGCGTTATTAAATTCCATAACACTCTCACTAGTCCTTACTCCTTATTTGTGTCTAATACCCCAGTTTTTCACGAGGGCATGAATGAAATGTTCGTGAGTTAAAGTGAAACTGCTGAACTGCAGTTAGAGTCAGGCATCCTGCTGATTTGATTCAGAAGGGCATTCTTTTGTAAGACGGCTCGCCGGTCAGGTATACGTCCGCGCTAATATATCAAGGTGAAAGTCATCATTGCTTGCATAGAATAGACCCAGCTCTTAACCCAACTTTGAGAATAGATTAACGGCGATATTTTTTTTTATCGCGCGATAAGAGTCTCGCGTTAACTCAGCACGTTAACGCCGATAACGGCCCACCACTACTTATAAGCAAGATATTTTTTACCGTGCATGCATTATAATGCATTAAGAATACCATTATAAATACAGACTTCACAGAAAGTATTCCATTTAGTAGGATTCAAAACAGAAGAATGAATAAAATGCAATGCTAATAAACAGAAAACAGTGTTGTTCATTCTAAATAACTATTTTATATACTTTTGTGAGAATTGTGATATAAAAAGTTAATGTTTCACTCTCATTTGTCACTATTCCAAATGTGTATGCAAATTAATAACATTTTATAATTAATTTGAGATGATAAATAAAAGACCAACTTATATTTAAGCCCAACAAGATGAAAAGTCTATCACTGATATGTATGTCGGGCATAAATAATGACCTTGAATATGGGAACTACAGTCACTGATCTGTTTCTCTCTTCATTTCATCAGAGAAATCAGTTCTACATTAAACCTCGAGTTGCAGTTCATCAGTTTGGAATCAAGCACTACGCTGGAGAGGTACAACGCCTGCCTACTGGTGTTATTTATTTATTCATTCATTTATTGTAGCAGCATTTTGCAATGTAAGACTTTCCATAGTATTTTGCATATACTAAAAATAGCTGTGTGTGTGTGTGTGTGTGTGTGTGTGTGTGTGTGTGTGTGTGTGTGTGTGTGTGTGTGTGTGTGTGTGTGTGTGTGTGTGTGTGTGTGTATGTATAAATATTTATGCATGCTATTTTATATATGTAAGTAAATGTGCATCTCTAAACATCTTTTAACAACAATTTCAAGTTACGTCTTTAAGCATCCTTTATTCAACCAAATGGCAAATAGTTATCATAGCAAATAAAATATATCATAAAATATGTCATGTTTCATAAGTGCAGTTTTATATGTGAATTTAAATTTCACATACATTTTGCATATTTAACTACAAGAGCAAAAAAGCTTAATACCTTTTTTAATTTACATTCAAGCAAATTAGCATTTATAAATATCTTTCTTGGCAATATTTTATAATATGTACAGATATGGTCTTATTTATTAAATGGTGTTAAATATCTTTTCAATTTTAGGAAGCATTTTATACTAAAAATGGTCAAAACTCAGTATTATTATATATTAGCAAAAGTATTTATTTTTCTATTAATATTAATTACCAGCTAATAAATGTATCACCTTAAACCCTAACAAATGTGATATTTTGTATTATTAAATTCATTTTTAAGACTTCAGATTTCAAACAACGTTCTTGCATTTGCTTACACCTTTGTATCCCTTGTATTATTTTCATGTGGCATAATTTCAGTGTAAAATTACAGCTAAAATGACAACCTGCTGTGTTGCGTTCTCGTATGTTGTGCTATACTGTATATACAAGACAAAAATCCGGTCGACATCAGTGTTCCAGGTGTCTCAGGTGAACATCCTGCTTTTTGTCTGCAGGTCGTTTATGATGTCAGAGGAATCCTGGAGAAGAACAGAGACACTTTCAGAGATGATGTTCTCAACTTACTCAGGGAGAGCAGGTGTGTGTGTGTGTGTGTTTGCATATAGTTATGTAACTGTTCTCCGCGATATGATCTGTTCACACGCTCCTGCTCTCTCAGGCTGGATTTCGTGTATGATCTGTTTGAGCGAGTGAACACCTGGACCGGACAGGACACGGTCAAGTGCGGATCCAAGTATCGCAGACCTACAGTTAGCTCTCAGTTTAAGGTAAGAGAACTCCTGCAATGGTGTAGAACAGTGTTTCCCCAACCCTGTTCCTGGAGGCACACCAACAGTACATATTTTGGATGTCTCCCTTATCGGACCCATTCATTTTATGTTTTGAAGTCTCTTCTAATGATCTGATGAGTCGATTCAGTTGCGTTTGATTGGGAAGAGGTTGAAAATGTGTACTGTTGGTGTGCCTTCAGGAACAGGGTTGGGAAACACTGCTCTAGAATGCTGAATTTATGTATAAAGTTGCTTCCAAAATCACATACCAAGTACTTATTTTGTTAATGTAATTTCTTTGTGTAATTTCTCTAATACTGTAAAAAGTGTGTTTTTTATCACAGGTCTCAAACTCAATTCCTGGAGGGCCGCAGCTCTAACCCTTATTAAACACAGACCATTGTTTTATATAGTATTATTGTTGTCATTGTCATGTGTCCTTTCACTTCACTGGGAGCGTCCAAATACCAACACTTGGCCACTTGACTGCTTGTCTACTTACTTTAACTTTTTCCTATATTTGGCCCAAGTGTTTTATTGTGAGTGAAGATCACAAGTGTGCGAACAGATTTTTTTTTTTTTTTAGCCCAATAGGACACACTGGAGGCCCCAGTAAACTTCAAGTTCTTTTTCCTTCTTTGTTTGAGGCCAAAAAGAAGGTCAAAAAGGCAAAAAAGTGACAATATGCCGTTTTTTGAACCTTCACGCGTTGTAGTAGGAGGGGTTGTAAATGTGTCACACAACTTGAGTGGACTCCTAAACACCACAGCAATGGCAGCTGTGAGAGAAGAACAGTTTCATATAAGACAAACAGCCTTCTCCAGCTTATCACATAAGAAGCACCATCACGGCACACCACATTGCTTTCTATTTGCCACGGATAGATAATGAATGGAACAATGTTTTCAACTTTATCAGATGTGGCACAATGCAGTTGTAATTATCATCAGGTGTGTGACTCTGAGTCTTTAAAATCTCTCAGCAAGCGATAGTACATGTGCAGATACAGCTCTTCTACTCTACCCCCAGCGTTTAAGGTCTGTTTTCTTTAAAAATCAGCAATCTCCACTAGCTGAGTGATATACAAAGATACAAAATAAGTCTCGGAATGTACAAGAAGCACTGCATTAAATTACATTTTTCTGCCCCATGTCTTTAAAATATGAACATTTATTTTACTCCAGTTTACTCAATTGAGTTTCTGCGCTAGCCTGCTAATCCTGATGGGTGCGTGCGAGTAAACGCCTTTTCATATAATATTACGCTTAAACAACTAAACGAATGCCAAAATCTATTTAACTGATTATATTTTAATTACATTACAACATCGATGCTGTAAAAGTAACCGTATAAAATTGAAAACAGTCACATTACCCGTTCTCCAGATGTTTATCAGTATGGGAACAAACACTAGCTGTGCATATACCCCATTCCGCGTTGTTTGTACCGTGCGGCTGTAATCCATCTTTGTTCTCACGTTTGCATTGACTTTTATGAAATTTCTTCTTCTTCTTCTTGATTTACGGCAGATAGCAGAATATTAAGTGCATTACCGCCTTCTACAGTATCTTTCAAATGGACCAGTGACATTATACACCCTAAATTCCTGATTGACCTTCCTACCCTCACACAATCACCCTTGATTATACCAGTTAGTTACCCATTCAGAGACTTTATTGAGTTTCATTCAGTACTGCGTTTTCAGCTCCTCTGTCCACCCTCAGTGCTCTTGGTGGGAAGAAAAAAAAAGACTTGTATGCAATGTAAACGCGCAAATACTTAATTCCACATTTGGTGTGAACCCAGCATAAATGGCTTTTATCGCCACCTGTTGGTTTGGGGTGCCCTTAACATGCATCACAGTAAGATTTTGTGTTTTCACGTGGACCAGATTTTTTTTTTTTAAGAAGCTGGGAAAAACTCCTGGGTACGTGTGGACATGGCCTTAAGGCTGATTTATACTTCTGCGTCAAGTGCACGCGTATGCATAGCCCTCGCCGTGGCCGTCGACAATGCTAACGCGCACCTCTCAAAAAATCTAACTACACGTCGCAATGATGCTTAGAGCCAGCTCTGTGATTGGTCAGCTTGGTAGTGCTGATGAGTGTGGGTGGGGGTGAGAGCCACTCAAACCCGTTGAAGCAAGTGTTTACAAGTGTGGAGTCCCGTGAAGGAGCTCCAGATGGAAACTTTTGTTTTGTGTTTGCCTTATGATTAAAGTTGTTGCATGTCCGCCGGCTCCCGCCTCAGAATGAGCGAGTTTGAGCCACTTGTACATTAAGGTGGCATTCAGAAGAAACAAAACATCAGCAAAGAAACTCGACACAGAGGAACATAAAAATATACAGCCAGCTAGAGTTTCGCAAGTGTTATTGCAGAGCAAAGCAAACACGCAGAAGTATAAATGCACAGCAATGGCATGCGCCATGGGTCACGCCAATCACTCGATGCAGAAGTATAAACCTGCCTTTAGTGTTCTTGTGCTGAATGTTTTTCTTCTGTCGTACGCTGAACTGCGTGGATATGAAGCACAACAATGAAAACAGAGTTCCAGGACACACTGAGCGATTGCGTACTCATCACGACCAATGGTCGCTTAAAGGTGTTTAGGAGCTAAAAAACACCAAAGTTCACTTTGGTGAGCTGTTTTGAACTGCTGAAAGAAACTCAAAACAAATTTTGTTTTGGCCAGATTTTGTTCGAAATTACGCCATTTCAATTTTTTTCTTTTTTTTTTTCCATTTTGTTTATAATTTTTGTCTTTGTAATTTTCAAATTTGAGCCCACAGTATCTGATGCAATTTTGATAGCTGACTTTTTACTATGTCCAATTCATTACAAAAAAGTTATAGAACCATATTTTGTGTTGTTAGTTAATGCATAATAATAATAATAATAAACAAGAATAATAAAAGGTATTTGTATGATTTAGTAGGAAAGTGTGCACTTTTTTTATGCAGTTGTAAATGTAAAGAGACTTTTTACTCTTTTTTTATAATCATGTTTACAATCTTAGTTCTATGGAAGCATTTTAGTAACTTCATTAACTTCAACTTAGTTTTTATTTCTGAGATTAGAGTATTAGGTGCATTGAGCATCAAATTTTTGAACCTGTTTGTAACTGATTACTTTTACATTTTTGTCTTCCTCAGAATTCATTGCACTCCCTGATGTCCACCCTTAGTACCTCCAATCCGTTCTTTGTACGCTGCATTAAACCCAACATTAGCAAGGTATGTCCTGCAAACACAGTAGACATCTGCTACTTTGTGTAACTTTGGCTTTGTATTAGATTTAGCTTTGTAATTAATTTAGATTTCCAGTTCAGAGTGTATTTGTTTATTTTGAGAATGTCAAGTTTAAGTGCAGACTCCTAATAATACACACACACTTGCGCACTCATTACAAAAACACACCGATTAGACACACTGTCGAACGGGGCTTCTTTTGTATGGTTGTGTATTCAGTGACAAAAGGAGATTAGACATCATGAAGTCAGTGCAGAGATGTAAGACTCCTCTGAGAGATGCAGACACATGCGCCTCACACTTTTCCTGCGAGGCCATTCATTCGACTGCCTATTAACTCTACAGCAGATGTCAGGCCGCGCGTGTGTTTTGTGTTCCTCTGTACCTCTTTGTTCAGTTGCTGGAGGTCAGTGCAGAGGTGTTAATGGCACACATCAATTCTCTGACACTGTGCTTTTGCCTTTAGATTTCAGCGCATTACCAAATCTGTTGAAGTAAATCAAAATGCTAATTCAGAACGGTTCAGAAACCAAGTGTGTATAGTGTATGTGTAAAGTTTTGTTTGGTCCCACTTTATATTAGGTGGCCTTTACTACTTTGTACTTGCATCAAAAAATAAACACAATGTACATACTGGATATATAATGAATTGGAGAACACTTCTGGTGCTCTTGAGGTGGAATACAGGTAGGCTTAGGCACAGGTTTTTTGATATGGGTGTGTTTAAGGGTGGGTTAAGGTGTAAGGGATGGTCAACTGTTTAATTATAAATGTAATTACAGAAATTAAATACAGATGCAATTACATGCTGGTATTTAATCAATAATAAGTACAAAGTAAAAACATGTATTTACACAATAAGTACATTGTAACTAATTATTAATTTCAGTGTAAAGTCATTAGTTAAGGCCATCTAATATAAAGTGGGACCATTTATTAATGTAGAAGAGAAAGTAAATAATATATATTAATAATATTAATAATAAAAATAAGACATAATATTTATTTAGAATTTTTTTATCATAATTATGATAATTTCACATTAAATAAGTAAATTAATAAATCGATTAACTAATTTATGGTAACATGTGTGACTTCTTGCTTTATTTTTGTCCAAAAACAAAAAATATTTTTAATAATTTCACTGAAAATGAAAGAAAAATAAATCAAATATTATTGTAGTTTATTAAGTTGTTGTTAGATGCATTTAATGCATAATGTTGTGTTATATTAATAGATTTTGTTTTTGTTTTAATTTTAGTAAAACGTTAGTAATTTTGTTGTTAATTTTATTATGTATTTTTAGTTTTATATACAGTTAAAGTCAGACTTATTAGCTCCTCGATTTATTAGCAACCCCCCCACCCCCCACCACCCCAATTTTTTTTTACACATTTCTAAACATTATAGATTTAATAACTCATTTCTAATAACTGATTTATTTTATCTTGGCCGTGATGACCGTAAATAATATTTTACTAGATATTTTTCAAGATACTATTATTCAGCTTAAAGTGACATTTAAAGTTTTAACTAGGTTAATTAGGTTAACTAGGCAGGTTAGGGTAATTAGGCAAGTTATTGTATAATGATGGTTTGTTCTGTAGACTATTGAAAATTTATAGCTTAAAGGGGCTAATAATTTTGACCTTAAAATGGTTTTTAAAAAATAAAAAACTGCTTTTATTCTAGCCGAAATAAAACAAATAAGACTTTCTCCAGAAGAAAAAATATTATCAGACATACTGTGAAAATTTCCTTCCTCTGTTAAACATTTGGAAAATATTTTAAAAGAAAAGAAAATTCAAAGGGGGGGCTAATAATTCTGACTTCAACTGTATGTATATTTAATATACTTTCACTTTTGCATATTTTAGTTTATTATTATTATTATTTCTAGATTATTTATTATTATATATAATTTATTTTATTTTTAAGTATCTTTGACAACTATAGTGAGATGATAAAATAAGTGTTTTTGATAATTTAATAACAAAAAAAATTAGTTTAATGTTTTAGATTTGGTTGCCTTTAATAACTCATAATCAAACGTATATATTGAATCATTTGTTAGAGGTATTGTTTCTTTTTTTTTATACATATGACCGTATTTTTTGTTTTATTTTATTTTTTTCCCTCTTCAAATAAAGGCGACTTGTAGTAAATAAAACAGATAAATAAACTAAAATATTTTCTTTATCCCTGTTATTAAAAGTGTGGTCCTTTAGTTGATGTGTAATGTAGCTGTGTGAACATAACATCTCTGAATAATATGCTCAAAGTTCAATGCAAAGGGAGACATTGGCTTTTACAGAGTTAGCTTAACAAAGCCTACAGTGAACGAAGTTTGAGGACTACACAAAAAATACATCCGGGTTAGTGATGTCATAAACTCAACAGGTTACGCGCACACACCCTGCTCAGCGAAGGAACCTGGCTAGAGGCACTGTAATGTTACAGCAGAGAAAGCTAAAAAGTCATCTAAATGCTGCTATTTCCACAGAGCTTCTTCTGTTTTTTTATTTGGGCATCCAAAGGACGTTTCTGTCTGATTCAGGATATGCTAGTAGAGATGTGATGCTTCCTGGTGACATGGAGCCGACACGTGAATCACAGCAGATTATGTTAACTGTCCAATCAGAGCCTCTTGAGGGCGGGGCTTTCAGAGGAACTAGGAAATATGTAGCTTTCATGTTAACTGAGTAGCTGTATATAATCAAAGTAAGATATATGAAATTAACATCTTAACATTTGCATCTTATAAACACACACACACACACACATATGTGTATGTGTATATAAAATGTGTGTATGTATATATATATATATATATATATATATATATATATATATATATATATATATATATATATATATATATATATATATGTGTGTGTGTGTGTGTGTGTGTGTGTGTGTGTGCGTGTATATATATATAATATATATATATATATATATATATATATATATATATATATATATATATATATATTATATATATATATATATATATATATATATATATATATATATATATATATATATATATATATATATATATATATATATATATATATATAAATAATTAATTTATTTTTTTAAGTAGATTATTATAATACTAAAGCAAATAATAGTTTGTCAATTTAATGAACTCATTTACAGGGTGTCTGCGGGCTTTTAAAATGTCTTACATTTCAAAAACAAAATTTTAGGCCTTAAAGTCTCAAATTCACTGAAATATTGTGTTGTTGGTCTTGAATAATTTTAAACAGGTCCTTATTTTCCAAGTATGGAGCGCCAATGTCCAAGTAAAGCTACCCAATTTGGTCGACACCCAATGACCTATAATCCATCTCAAAACTTCTTTTTTTATATATTTAAAGGGCCACGAAACCCCCCTGTCTCAGCAGGGGGTTTTAACACCTCTACATTTGTAAACACAACACTGATGACTCGTGTCTCTAAACAATTCTTTGTCTTCCAATTGTTTTGGCAACACAATGTGGCGTCTCTCTGTTGTCTGAACACTGTAACAGGTAAAAACTTTCTTCGAAGCTATCATGCATATTAATGAAGTTGCACCGCATACACAATAGAGCGCGCTGATTGGTTTGAGCCAAGTCTTTCTCATGAATTATTGCCACACACTCAGAGATGTCACGATGCACTCGCAGGTAAAGACATCCAGTCTACACACTGGAATATACACAAGTATCTAATCGCCATGACGCAGCTTCAAAAATTTGTTTCAAACCGGAAGAACGAATTTGCGCAAAAACAACCAATTTTCACTTTTTAGTGAAATATATGTGTCCTAATAGTGTTTATAGCAGCGTGGGACACATATATGTTTTGGTGTTTCATGACCCTTTAACTTTTTTATTGCAAAGAGATACAATTCACAACAGCTGTTGGACATTTTTACAGCAAATTCTCCAAATTAAACTCCCTAATCAAGGAAAGAAAACTAAAGCAACACATCCCTTTACATCAGTGATCATCAACTGGCGGCCCGTGGGCCGAGTCCGGCCCTCTGAGCCGTTCAATCTGGCCTGCGACTGGATTCCAAAATTGTGAGGATCTAAAAGAAAATAGTGGTCCACACTAGGGCTGTGCAATTAATCGAAATTGAATCACAATCGCGATTTGTAACGTTGCGATTAGCTAATCGCAAGAGGACTTCCCACACTCAGAGCAAATGCATGACTGGCGTCTGTGTGACAGTCGTCTGTGTGTGACAGTCTTACTAGCCAATCGAGTGAGCACACTTTCGTACTGCCCAATCAGAATTGCGCAACCGAACTATGCGAAACACCCACAATAACAAACAGGAAAGCGTGAACGGCTACATGAGGAGCGTCTTGCTAAAAAAGCAGGGGCGTAGATATAGCATGAACGGAGGGGACGCGGAGGAGGACAAACTATTGAAATGTCCCCACCAATAATTTAATTCACTTAAACAAAAATCACGCTGTCAATATTAACCTAGACATGTTAACCTAGAAAGGCTGTGCCTTTCCCTGCTGTCATGTGAGAGGCTGTAGCTGCGTTCAGGAAAACAACGCCAAAACAGCGCAGGTGAATTCTCCGTGCAAGAATGAGTTGTGTGAGGTCTGACACACACAGGTGAGGATGGCGGCAGAAAAGAACATAAAGAGCTTTTTCAACGAAAAGTGTAAGTCACATAAACTCGAGTTCACTACTGAATGAGTCCATCATGATAATAACGTTAATGCTCATGTTTTCCCCGCTTTAAACGCAGAATAAAGAGCTAAATGCAAAAGTATATCATCCCTGCTTTACAGTTCTCCTGATCTCTCAGCGTAACAGGTGCAATTTCGGTTGAAACAGTTTGTCAGAAAAACTACAGCCTGTGCTCTATCTTATAATAATACTCATGAGACATGTTTCATTTGCACTATGGCTAAAATAAACGGAAGTCTTTATTAAACTTTCTCTTTATCAGTTAATAAACATTCTTTTAACATTACACTGTCAGGCCTGTAGCCAGCTTTTTGAATGGGTTATCTTTGCAGTTATTCGCCTGATTTTCTATTTAATTATGAGGTATAAATATTACATTTTAGTGACATTTTAAGAACTAATTTTTGCTGCATTATCTTGTCGGATGGTTATCATAAACACTTTTTGATGTACCAAAATATATTTAAAACCATTTTGTCAAATTGCTTATCAAACTATTTTACTATTTTAACTGTTTATTTACAAATGTGCATTTAAACTGTAAGTTTAATATTACAGTTTTATAAAAATAATGACAATTTATAATAAACAACTGAAAATATACTTTTAATATACAAATTTATTAACTTTTATTACACACACACACACACACACACATATATATAAGTACAATTTCAGAGATGTTTGCTAATATAAGTTAATATATTTTAAGCTCCTTTTTTAACTAACACTCACTGCATTTTAGCAGTAAGAAGCTAAAATACAGATTATTGAATTATTCACTTGACTACAAAATTAAATCGCAAATAAAATCAAAATTGCAATATCTGTCAAAAAAAAAAAAAAAAAACGCAAAAGTATAAGAATTAAAAAGTATAAACATTGAACAATGTTAAGCCAAAATGAGATTTTTATTTGATTTTCTTTTTGGGGGTCCGGCCCCTAAGGAGACTGACTGGTAAAACTCTGGCCCTCTGACAAATATAGTTGATGACCCCTGCTTTACATGATCTTTCATTAATACAAAAGCTATTTACAGAAGTGACCGGGCCATTAGAAAAAATCCTTAGTGTTTAGCCCTGTATAAGCCTAAAATTTTATTTATGATAGTCTTAAAAGTCTTAAAATTGATTTTAAAGAAACCTGCAGAAACCATGAATTATGTAAATCATCAAAACATCTCTCTGTTTAGCAGTCTTTTGTTTTATTTACTTTTGCATCTCTGTCTGTCTGCCTCCCTGTTCGCTGTCTCCCACTTTATTTGAATGTAAACAGCTGGGGTGACTTCTGCTCCCTTTTTTACCCACAATGCATTGCCCTCCGACACCCCCCTCCCCCTCTGAACACAAATTAGCCCAGCATGGCTCTGGTCTCCATGGTAACCAGCAGTGTGTGAATGGGTGTGTGTGTGTGCGTAAAGGAGAAAGTGTGAGAGTGTATGTGTGTGAACTGGCCAGTTGATCACTGGCTCGTTGTGGGCATACACTCACTCAGAGCTGCTGATGGACACACCATGAGAACGGACACATTTCTCTACAGTAAGACCTCATATGTTTTTTATGTAAACTCTCAGACTGCTGCTTTGTTGATGTAGAGGTGCTGGACTGATGAAATGATGTTTAGACAGATGTTAAGAGTTTCTCCAGATGCTTGACTGCTGTTTTATGCATGGTGTTTTCACTATATCTGTGTTGTCAGAGAACATTTACCTATTGGAAAATGAAGATGCTTCTTAGAGTTTTGCTTATTTGAGAGTAGATCGAAGAAAACTTTTCACAAATTTCGGATCATGTTAATATAACATAATGATCACCCAGAAATGACAAATTCAGTATTATTATTGTGTCATTTTAAGTCTTCGTGATATTTTCTTTTGTAGTAATTAAAAGGAGATTTTTGAAGAATGTTTTCTGTATACAATTGCTTCAATTCTGAAAATTAGACTGATGCAGTTTCAATTTACTAGAACTTCTATGTTAAGCTGCTTTGACACAATCTACATTGTAAAAGCGCTATAGAAATAAAGATGAATTGAATTGAATAGTAGACAATGGGGTCCAACACTTTTATTGTATTTACCAAAAATGATATACAGTTAAAGGAAATGACAATTCAGTATTTATCTTTGTGTCATTTCAAGTCTGCGTGATATTTTCTTACGTAGAACATGAAAGGAGATATTTTGAAGAATGTTTTCCGTATACAGTTATAGTCAATGGGGTCCAAGGCTTTTATTGTATTTACCAAAAACATTGATATACAGTTAAAGGAAACAATATTAGCCCTCCTGTGAAATTTGAATCCTTCAAATATTTCCCTGTGCTATTTAACAGCTCAAGGAATTTTTGACAGTATTTCCTGTTATATTTTTTAATCTAGAGAAAGTCATATTTCTTATAGTTTGGCTGGAATAAAAGTTTTTACTTTTTATTTTTATTTTATTTTTTTAATTCTTTTTTTTAATTTTTAGTTTTTTTTTTTTTTTTTTGGGGGGGGGGGGGGGGGTAAAATTATTAGCCCTTTTAAGATTTTTTTTCTCGATCTGCTTTTATCTAATATCTTCCCTAGTTCACTAAACTTGTCTATTGCACTTAAAGCCAAATACTAGTACCTTGCAAAATAAATATATTATGTACTGTCATCATAACAAAAAAAAAAATTGTTATTAAAACTATTATGTGTAAAAATGTGTTGAATAAACTTTTTGGAAAATATTTAAAAAATAATTAACATAATAATAATTTTGCCTTCCAACTGTATGATAAAATAAATGATGAGTGTTTGTCAAGTTGTGACTTATTTTAAAGAATAGTTTAAAGAAAAATCTGATTTCTGGAATCATCTACTCATCCTCTTGAAATTCTAAATGAAACATAAAAGAAGATAGTTTGAAGAATGTTTTCCATATACAGTGGTAGTCAATGGGGTCCAACACTTTTATTGTATTTACAAAAAAAAAAGATATACAGTCAAAAGAAAAAAACTTAAGTTCCTCTTTAAAATTTGATTCTTTTTTTCAAATATTTCACTGTTCAGAGCAGGGAATTTTTTTACAGTATTTCCTATTATATTTTTTTAATATAGAGAAGGTCATATTTTTTATAGTTTAGTTGGAATAAAAACGTTTTATTTTATTTGACTCCTTTTTAAATACTTGTTTAGGGTAAAAATTATTACCCTTTTGGGTTATTTTTTTTCTCGATCTGCCTTTATCTTATATCTTGCCTAATTAACCTACTGTAACTTGTCTAGTCAACCTAATTAAACTAAGTTAAGTCTTTAAATTGCACTTCAAGCCGAATACTAGTATCTTACAAAACAACTAGTAAAATATTATGTACTATCATCATATTCATAAACAAAAACAAAAGAAATTAGTTATTAAAAATATTATGTGTTAAAATGTGTTAAAAAACCTTTTGTGAAGTATTTCAAAATGATTTTAGATTTCTTAATAATCATTTTGATAGACAACTGTATGTTAGTATACCTGAGGAGTGTTTGCCAAGTTGTGATTACTTCAAAGAATAGTTAAAATCACATTTCTAAAATCATCTACTCTTTCTCTTGACATTCCAAACAGAACATAAAAGGAGATATTTTGAAGAATGTTTTTTTTACTATACAATGACAGCCAATGGGGTCCAAAATTTATATTGTGTTCATGAAAAAAACACGGAGACACATATTAATGTAA
The DNA here is from genome assembly GCA_903798195.1 of Danio kyathit. Taxonomy (NCBI): domain Eukaryota; kingdom Metazoa; phylum Chordata; class Actinopteri; order Cypriniformes; family Danionidae; genus Danio; species Danio kyathit. The sequence goes on along the minus strand of LR812520.1, from coordinate 49,588,242 downwards.
TCTTTGTGTTTCACAGAAAATAAGCAAAACAAACAGCTTAGGAATTACATTTTGAAACATCGCTTGAACATGTTGCTGGTGTTTGTTTTGCCGGAATACGATTAAAGAGAGACATCCACCTCCCCCATCAAGCTCAATGACATTGATCCTGTCTGCTTTCTGTGACTCTCGCTGCATGTATCAGTATGTTAATGTACCACTGACTAGAATGAATGATTGTGTGTGTGTGTGTGTGTGTGTGTGTGTGTGTGTGTGTGTGTGTGTGTGTGTGTGTGTGTGTGTGTGTGTGTGTGTGTGTGTGTGTGTGTGTGTGTGTGTGTGTGTGTGTGTGTGTGTGTGTGTGTGTGTGTGTGTTTGTGTGTGTGTGTGTGTGTTGACCTTGCTCTCACAAAGCTCATTCAGCACTCATCTCTTCATCTCACTTTCATTCGCCAATTTCTCTGGTTCAGTCCTGCTTCCACAGAGATGACATTTAGAAGCGGGGATCACATCGCCCCGTTTCCGACCTCACCCCCACACAGGGTCAGAGGTCATCGGGAGAGGGGGTGATAATGACCCACTTAATGTGTTTGAAGAATGAGTCCAGTCAAAACTCAACCCAGCTATATTTGAAAGCAGAATTAATGCGGCTAATTTAGATCTGACTTTTCATTCTTTATTTTTTTTAAATGTCCCCGTCTCTGTTTTTCACAGATGCCCGGTCAGTTTGAGCAGACTGTGGTCCTCAATCAGCTCAGATATTCTGGGATGTTGGAAACGGTGAAAATCAGACGTTCTGGGTTTCCCATCAGGAGAACTTTCAAGGATTTCTGTTCCAGGTTTGCATGCCAAACACAATGAGCTCTCAGTTTGCTGTAGTAAAACCTAAAGCACAATACAGTATTTATTACAGTTTATCAGTTCATGATATTTAAAAGCACAGCAAAACTATTAGCCCTCCTGTGAATTTTCCTTTCTTTTTCAAATATTTTCCCAAATGATGTTTAACAGAGCAAAGGATTTTTCACACTGTTTCCTATAATATTTTTTCTTCTGGAGAAAGTCTTATTTTTTTTATTTCGGCTAGAATAAAAGCAGTTTTTAATTTTTAAAAAAACATATTAAGGTCAATAACATTAGCCCCCCACATACTTTTTACTATTTGGACACAGCTATGTTAGTTGAATCACTCTTTTGCGTTGTGTTTTGTCAGGTATTATGTGTTGACGAGGACTTTGGCTCTGTCAGATGACCTGAAGGGGCGGAGTCTCTTGCTGCTACAGCTCTATGACAGCAGCGGTGCTGAATGGCAGCTGGGAAAAACCAAAGTAAGCAACAATTACTCTCTCTGGATATTCACTGTGAAACTTTTTCCACAACACAATTTAATCAGATGCTGGCTTTCTTTTTTTTCTCTAATTATTATCTATGAAGTTGTACTAGATTTATACTAAAGAAGCTTAAATCTAGACCAGATTTAATGATTTTTAGTTTGTTTGTTTGTTTTTAACCTCACTGCTGTTCTTAAACTCATTCATTTTCTTAGTCCCTTTATTAATTTGGGGTTGCCACAGCGGAATGAACCGCCAACTCATCCAGCATATGTTTTTTACAGCAGATGCCCTTCCAGCTGCAACCCAGCACTGGGAAACATCCATACACACTCATTCACACACATACACTACGGCCAATTTAGTTTATTCAATTCACCTATAGACCTTTATAACACGGGGAGAACATGCAAAGTCTAGACAGAAATGCCAACGACCTTCTTGCTGTGAGGCGATCGTGCTACCCACTGAGCCACCATGTTGCCCCACCCATAACTCATTAAGAGAATAAGCACAACCCTGTTAGACCATGCACCAGGGCACAGAATGTATTTTTCCATTCTTAAAATAACAAGTGGATTCGGACACACCCTTAATGCTTTTGCACCACGTGCTTTAGACTTTGCACTTAAATTGTTAAAATAGAGCCCTTAATGTTTTTTTTTATTATTGTTGGTTTATGTTTTTCAGCACACATTTTCTATTAATTTATTGTTGTCATTTGAGTATATAATATATTGTTTTATTTGCATTTGTATGCATGCTTGAATTAACATGAATTATGAGTTCGACATCTTTTGATAATACAATTTTCATGCAAATTCAACAGTCATCAATAAGTTTAACAAGTACATAAAAACTATTTTGTTTTCTTATTTAAGCATTTGTAATTTTACTTGGTAATATTTTCAAGCAATACTGAAAAGGGAGGTTTTTACTACATTAATATTTTTAGGGACCTTTAACTTAATGCTAATAGGACTTTTAATTTGCCTGTAACCTGGGTTAAGCGCTTCCGCTGAACTGTATGCCATTGCAAATTCGGCGCGTTTAAGGTCTGTTTTCTTTTAAAAATCAGCGATTTCCACTGGCTGAGTGATATCCTATATAAAGTGGGTCTCAGATTGTACAAGAAGCACTGCATTAAATTACATTTTCCCCCGCCATGTCTTTATGATATGAGCATTTATTTTACCCCAGTATATTTAATGGCGCTTCTGCACTAGCCTGCTGATTCTGACGGGCGCGTGCGAGTAAACGGCTTTTTGTCTCGTTTTATGCTTGAGCAACTAAATGAATGCCAAAGTCTATTTAACTGATTGTATTTTAATTACATTACAACATCGATGCTGTAAAAGGAATCGTATAAAATGGAAAAAACCTCACAATAACAGGTCACCGGAACACTAGCTCAGGATATACACTATTATATACTACTAGATCAGTAATCAGGTTTGAATGATGGGCTTCATTTGTTGTTGTTGTTTTTTTGCAGGTGTTTATGAGAGAGTGTTTGGAGCTTCGGTTAGAAAAACGAAGAGAAACAGAAGTGCTCAAAGCAGCGTCAATTATCCAAGCTCATATACTGGGCTACAGAGCACGGTAAACACACCTACACGTGCATGCACACAGACACACTGACTGAAGTACTAAACTATACTCACTGCGTTTCTCCTTGCTCTGCCCTCTGCTGGTCACAGGAAGCAGTACAGACGGCTGTTGCTATGCATTGTTGTCATTCAGAAAAACTACCGTGCTCTATATTGGCGCCGACGCTTTCAGACAATGCGCTGGGCCACCGTCACCTTACAGAAGAGGCTCAGAGGTCAAAGGGCACGAAGGCACTACGTTCACCTTCTAGAGGAGAAGAGGAAGAGGGAAGAAGAAGAAAGGAGATGCAGAGAAGAACAGGAGGCACTAGAGAGGTGGGCAGTTTGAGTGATGGTTTCCTTTATTGATATAGTTAGATTGTTGTATGTATAATAATGCTTTCTAAGTTTCTGATCTTCTTGATATTGCTGCTTTCATTGTTAGAGAGAGACAGCGCATGTTGGAGTTGGAGCTTTTAGCACAAGCAGTAAGTAAACAATATGTATATATTTATTGTCTCTCTTTATACTTTATACTCTTTATATCTTCTGTCTATCTATTGTCTGTCTATCTATCTATCTATCTATCTATCTATCTATCTATCTATCTATCTATCTATCTATCTATCTATCTATCTATCTATCTATCTATCTATCTATCTATCTATCTATCTATCTATCTATCTATCTATCTATCTATCTATCTATCTATCTATCTATCTGTCTGTCTGTCTGTCTGTCTGTCTGTCTGTCTGTCTGTCGGTCGGTCGGCCGGCCAGTCAGTCAGTCAGTCAGTCAGTCGGTCTGTCTGTCTGTCTTCATGTTTGTTAGCACAATTTGTTGTCTACACAGGCTGAAGAGGCTCGAAGATTAGAAGAAAAACTGAAAAGTGAACAGAATCAAATTGTCTTCCCTGAAACCATCACACCAGACAGTATTACACCAGAGGACAGCCTGCGAAAAAACAACCTGCCTGAGAGCCCCATTGCAGAAACATCGCTAGCAGAACAGGTGTCTGACGAGGTGTTCGAAGCAGAAACAAACCAAGCATCGCAGGTGGAGGAAATCTTGCGTTTGGAGCGTGAGATTGAAGGTCTGCGACGCCAGAAAGAGGCTCAGGAGCAGAGTCTGACCACACAGTCGCTGCATCGTCTGCAACGGCTGCGCGATCAGGAGCTGCGTAGGCTGGAGGAAGAGGCCTGTAAAGCTGCGCAGCAGTTCCTCACCTCGCTCAACTTCGATGAAATCGACGAGTGCGTTCGCAACATCGAGAGCTCACTCGGGGGATCTGGAGGATCACAGCAGGGCTCCCCTAGAGGTGAAGAAGATGAAGTGGATGAAGGTCTGGGAGTGGATGAAGACGGGTTTAAAGACTCTCCGAACCCCAGTGAACACGGTCACTCTGATGGACAGCGAACCAGCGGTATCAGAACCAGTGACGATTCATCAGAAGAGGATCCTTATGCTAATGACCGCGTGACCCTGCCCCCAGTCCCGCCCCTTATTATGCCCTCAGTTTATCGTGCTCCGCCCTCCAGCAGTGGCTCCACATATTCTCATGCTGTTCTGGAGGAGGAGACGGAGCTTATCCCTCCCGATGAGGACTCGGATTATGATGCGGACGATTATGATGAAGGAGGTCTGATCATGCGGCCACCCAGTCTCCCGCCTCATAATGACATCTGGTCACATGAGAACCGCAGCTCGTTGGCAACAAGCGCCAGTGTGAGTTCAGGTGCATATCGCTTCAGCTCAGATGGCCCGCAGTCCTCGGTGAGCTTTACAGACACATACACACACGATCTGAATAGATAATGAGTTTGAATGCACTACGCTCCATTCACACTTGCAGTGACTTTGTAGCTGCTTGTTGCCATGAGGGGCAATTGAAGCTGCTAGTTGGCGTGTGTATCACTTTTTAAAAATGTATCACTTTCTGGCCATCAGATATTAGGCATGGATATACAGGGAGTGCAGAATTATTAGGCAAGTTGTATTTTTGAGGATTAATTTTATTATTGAACAACAACCATGTTCTCAATAAACCCAAAAAACTCATTAATATCAAAGCTGAATATTTTTGGAAGTAGTTTTTAGTTTGTTTTTAGTTTTAGCTATTTTAGGAGGATATCTGTGTGTGCAGGTGACTATTACTGTGCATAATTATTAGGCAACTTAACAAAAAACAAATATATACCCATTTCATTTATTTATTTTCACCAGTGAAACCAATATAACATCTCAACATTCACAAATATACATTTCTGACATTCAAAAACAAAACAAAAACAAATCAGTGACCAATATAGCCACCTTTCTTTGCAAGGACATTCAAAAGCCTGCCATCCATGGATTCTGTCAGTGTTTTGATCTGTTCACCATCAACATTGCGTGCAGCAGCAACCACAGCCTCCCAGACACTGTTCAGAGAGGTGTACTGTTTTCCCTCCTTGTAAATCTCACATTTGATGATGGACCACAGGTTCTCTACTGGGTTCAGTTCAGGTGAACAAGGAGGCCATGTCATTAGTTTTTCTACTTTTAGACCCTTTCTTTCCAGCCACGCTGTGGAGTACTTGGACGCGAGTACTTGATAGAGCATTGTCCTGCATGAAAATCATGTTTTTCTTGAAGGATGCAGACTTCTTCCTGTACCACTGCTTGAAGGTGTCTTCCAGAAACTGGCAGTAGGACTGGGAGTTGAGCTTCACTCCATCCTCAACCCGAAAAGTCCCCACAAGCTCATCTTTGATGATACCAGCCCAAACCAGTACTCCACCTCCACCTTGCAGGCGTCTGAGTCAGACTGGAGCTCTCTGCCCTTTACCGTTCCGGCCACCGGCCCATCTATCTGGCCCATCAAGACTCACTCTCATTTCATCAGTCCATAAAACCTTAGAAAAATCTGTCTTGAGATATTTCTTGGCCCAGTCTTGACGTTTCAGCTTGTGTGTCTTGTTCAGTGGTGGTCGTTTTTCAGCCTTTCTTACCTTGGCCATGTCTCTGAGTATTGCACACCTTGTGCTTTTGGGCACTCCAGTGGTGTTGCAGCTCTGAAATATGGCATAACTGGTGGCAAGTGGAGTCTTGGCAGCTGTACGCTTGACTTTTCTCATTCATGGGCAGTTATTTTGCGCCTTGGTTTTTCCACACGCTTCTTGCGACCCTGTTGACTATTTTGAATGAAACGCTTGATTGTTTAATGATCACGCTTCAGAAGCTTGGCGATTTTAAGAGTGCTGCATCCCTCTGCAAAATATCTCACTATTTTTGACTTTTCGGAGCCTGTCAAGTCCTTCTTTTGACCCATTTTGCCAAAGGAAAGAAAGTTGCCTAATAATTATGCACACCTGATATAGGGTGTTGATGTCATTAGACCACACCCCTTCTCATTACAGAGATGCACATCACCTAATATGCTTAATTGGTAGTAGGTTTTCTAGTCTATACAGCTTGGAGTAAGACAACATGCATAAAGAGGAGGATGTGGTCAAAATACTCATTTGCCTAATAATTCTGCACTCCCTGTATATATACATTGAGATCGTGATTTTCGAAATTATTACAGCGCTTTGCAAACGTTTATTACTACCATTTGATGAGCCTCCCCATACAGTTTGATATAGCGCTTGGACCTGTAAGCCACTTTGCGTGACGTCACGCTTAACAAGCAGATAACAGGCTTCTGAAGGAGCTAAGAGAGGATCATGTGAGCTCTTCTGATGCTCAAATTGGCTCTAGCTCACATAAGTCTCTCTTCATCAACTTTATCGCGTTGCTTGAGACACCCACATCTGGTCGCCAACAGTCACTATCGCTCATGTACCAGAAGTCGCTCGCTCGCCCGCCATTGAAATCAATAGCCGCTAGTCGCTTTGTTGTTGATTGTCGCTCGTAGCGTGAATGGGGCATTAGGCAGAAGCAAAAATGTGTTTTCATACATCAACAATAACAATAAAAGTGCATTAAATATAATGTGGAATTGATTTTTCTGAAAAATATTGAGCGATGATGACCATGATTTACAGCAGATAAAGAGCGTTTAACCCAAAAATGAAAATTTACTTATCATTTACTTGCCCTCAAGATGTTCTTATTTCTAATGAATGCAAAAGAAGATATTTGGAAGAATGTGGAAACCAGTAGCCATCGACTATATACTGTACAGTATCTGTAGTAGGAAAAAAATACTATGGTAGTCAATGGCTGCCAGTTCCAAAATCCTTTAAAATATCTTCATTTGAGTTCAACAGAAGAAAGAAACTCAAACAAGTTTGTCAGAAGTTAAGAGTAAGTTAATAATGACAGAATTTTCAGTTTTGGGTGGACTATGCCCTAAAAATGTGTTAGCATTTCTGGATTTTATTAAAGTGTGTGTGTTTAGCTTTGATTTCTGATGGTCTATAACTGTTTCTCTCTTTCTCAGTTTGAGGACAGTGAAGATGACTTTGATAGGTTTGACACTGATGATGAATCGTCTTACCGGAGAGACTCAGTCTACAGCTGCGTTACTCTCCCATACTTCCACAGTTTCCTTTATATTAAAGGTAAACAGTCTGCCCACTCTTCTCTCCAGCAGCTCATCTTTATTATGTTTGTTTAATTACAGCCCTTGCAAGAAATTCATGTCACTTTTTCTTTCTTTGAACATTTCTGCAGTTAATTAATTTAAAAAAGTACAAAAACAGGCTTAGTTTTGTTAATTCTTGGAGAACTGTAATTGGTATACTTTTTAAAGGATTAGTTCACTTACAGCCAAGAAAAAATGTGTATTGAGTCAGCCAAGATGTTAATTTCTTTGTTTTCGTCAGTTAAAAAGAAATGAAAGTTTTTTTCTTCATATAGTGGACTTTTATGCTGCTTTCAAAGTGCAATTTCAATGCAGCTTTAAATAAACAAGGGTATTACCTTGCGAAACAATATGTCATTTTCTTTAAAAATACTTTTTAATCACAAAAGCTTGTCTTGCACTAGCTCTGTGATGCATTTCTGTGACTTTACACATTACGTAGTCAGATTAAAAGGTAACACATGATGTATGAGGAACTACTTACCCAGTGTTTACAAGTGTGGAAAATAAAAGGACTGCTTAAAAGTTGTTGTATGTGGAAAACAAAGTTTATAAAATCATAAACAAAATTGCAGATCGTTTCAAAAGCTTTTTAAGTAATTTAAGCCCAAACCTTTATTTTAAATTGTTAGTATGAAATATTTTATCACTCTATACACCTTGAAATTGACATCGAACCATTAGCAGGGTTATTATATAAAATAGATTTACTATAAATGGTCCTGTATGGTTTGAAATAAAACAAGTGTTAACTGCAATCAGATATTTATTTGTGATGGCGTTTGTTGCAGGTGGCCTGTTGAACTCATGGAAGCGTCGTTGGTGTGTGCTGAAGGATGAGACGTTTCTGTGGTTTAGGAGCCGGCAGGAGGCTCTGAAACAGGGCTGGCTGATGAAGAAAGGCGGAGGCTCCTCCACACTGTCCCGCCGCAACTGGAGGCGCCGCTGGTTTGTCCTGCGACAGAGCAAACTCATTTACTACGAAAACGACACAGAGGAGAGGATGAAGGGCATGCTGGACATGCATGAAGCCAAGTATGACTACAGAAAGTTCACTGAAACATTGGCACTGAAAAGGTCATTTATGCAGATGACCTTATTGCATTTGAATTTGTAGGAGTTTCCATTTAGATGCCAAATATATGGACGGAGAGTGTTTAAATCAATCAATCATGCAGCACAATTTAGTACATTTGATGGTGGTCATATTACAGTTATTTCCGTCACCAGTCTCTTACCTCATTGTGTTGATAGCAGATTAAAAGCACCCCATCCACTTTGCTTTTCCATTAGCTCTTTTATGGGACTGTTGCTTTTTTATCTGGTCCATGATCTACTGCCTTTACACGTTTAAGGAGGCCAAACTTTGTTTTAGTGATGAACAGTTTTATTGATTCTTAAGCAAAATACAGAATAGAATACAGTATCTCTGCACAGAATCAAACTTTTACCCTGTTAACAAACCCAAACAAACTAGTCCGCAAATCCCTTGATATTTAAACCCCCGATTTGTTTAGAGCTGATGACAGATTATAATTTGCTATGTAGAGATATACTGCTGGTTAAGAGTGTTAATTTATAAAGTGTTAATTTAGATTGATCAATTCACTTATGACATGTTGTTTGGACTGTGGGAGGAAACCAGAGAACCCGGGGGAAACCCACGCAGGCATGGGAAAAACATGTAAAATCCACACAGAGACGACGTATTTGAACCTGTGACGTTCTTGCTGTGAGGCAACAGTGCTAACCACTGGGCCATCATGCTGCCCTATAGAGGGAAAGGTGAAGGAGTAGGGGTGGAAGGGGGGATTCTTTAAGGCGAAGATAACGAGTAAGAAACTCTGGTTATTTATAGTGAGTTAGGAATCATCTGATTGGTGAATCATGCATTAGTTAATGCGGGACCAGCCATGTTCAATCATAATCACATGCTCCTCTTGAAATTAGTTTATAAATAAACTTCACATATTGCAAATATTTAATGAATTAGATGAAATGACAGCCAGCTTTTTTGTGTTCCCTCTTGATCTGCATCGTTTACTTAGTTTCTTTGCTTCAATTTTTGTTCTCACACTCTGATATTTAGCTGAAAAGCCAGTCGGAGCTTAGCTGATTTGCTAAGCAAAGCCAATAGCTGACCATCGGCTCAGTGTGTCTTGGCCTTATGTCAGAATTGCATTGTTAAGAGAGAAAAAACAATGTTCACAATACTGTACAGTTAACTAAAACTGATACAAGAGACATTTTCAAGAATGCAAGAATAAATAATTTGTGATGTTTCATTTTTTACTTATTCGTCTTTGTTTTTCTCCTCTTTTTTTGTGTGACTCTGTTAGAGAGATTATTGATGTGACCGGGAAAGAGAATGGGATTGATATTGTTATGACAGGCAGAACGTATCACCTTGTAGCAGAAACGGCAGAAGATTCCAGGTAAGAGTTGTTCTTTTTGTTGTTGTTTTTTTCAATCATGTTCCCTTCAAGCCTTGTTATTTCACTAAGTGAGCGTGTAAATCAGTTGAATGAGTTTTTGAATTGTTGTCTGTGTCTGTGCGCAGTCATTGGTTCAGTGTGTTGAGTCAGGTGCACATGTCAACAGAACAGGAGATTCGAGAGATGCACGATGAACAAGCTAATCCTCAGAATGCTGTGGTAAATATTACATATATAAACACACTTGGAAATCTATCAACAACAAGATGTCTGTTCACGTTTATTCAAGACATATTTAGAAAAGAGTTTTGTGCTTTTTTTTTCATAGGGAACATTGGATGTAGGAATGATAGATTCTGTATGTGCCTCTGACAACCCAGAAAGGTAAAAATTGTTTCATTAAAGGGGTGTGTGTGTGTGTGTGTGGGTGTGTGTGTGTGTATGTATAAGCAACATCACACGTGCATTGGCTCGAGGCTGCAGGCCGAGTGCCTTAGTGTCCGACCAGTGATGATATACAGCCATATTGCAATGCTACTCGGGTGTTATTGCGTTTATACAACAGTTCCACTGCATAATCATGGATATAAAAAAGAAAATCAAACACAGAGTCTCAAAATCTTTTTGTATGAGGAACTACTTTCTTCATTCACATCTGAAGCTGACGTCAGAACAACAGAAACTGTGGCTTAAAAACGCTTCACTTTAGAGCTAGTATTTGAATGATTCTTTAGCATAATATCTAAAGTAATGACAAAACAGGGGATTTTGCTCACATTTTAAGATTATAAGGTTGAACGGCATGAAATGCCATCAGTCTAGAGACATTTCCCAGTTTTTCTCTGTTGCAATCGAGATATCACAATTATCCCTGAAAAAGCCAAAGCAAAGCAAACACTAGCAGATTACTATTGTATAAATATAGCACTACAACATACAAAAGAGAGAGATCAATTTAGAAAGACACTCACCTGTTTTATAATGACTTGTTCAGCTGTAGTTTGAAACTTACGCTGAGGAAATGCTGTTTTTCTCCCCTAAGGACTTATTATGCGGTCTCTGTCGCCATCTTGTGGCAGAACGTCAACCGTTTTTTGTTCTGCTCAGTATGACGAACTAATGGCCATCAACGCGCTGAATTTCTGAAAATATGAATATTTAAATAGGAAGTGTTTTTATAAACAAACTGCATAGTTGCAATCTAAACAACTACATTCTCGCGTAAAAAGCCTCAAAAGTACATTATGTTGTCCAACAGCTGCAATATTTATTCAATTTTAGTGAGTTTATTGATCTGCTATCACACTATGTGGGCGGAGTAATACACAAGAGGGAAGAGGCTGTACCAATTCTGATATTGCAGAATATCTCTCGGCTATCAGCCAATCAGATTCGAGAACCAGACAGAACTGTTGAAAGTTGTAGAAAGCTCCATTTTATTTTGCTAAATTAGGGAAAATAAAAATGTATATTTCACAGAGACGTCTTTGAATTTTAGTTTTATTGTAAGTTTTATTTCTTTTATGGTTTTGTCATAAATAGCTTTTTTTTAAATGCATTTTAAATATAGTTATTTTAGATTATTTTGGATATTTTGGATTTAACTATAGTTATTTTGGATTAAGACATCTACTAAGGTCAACCTAATCTCATGGGAACTTTTTTTTACTCTGGGAAAACCATAGTGTTTTATTATCAGGTAAAGATAATAAAATGTTTTAAATGTTTGTGTTTATCTCTCTACAGGCCGAATGCCTTCGTTATAATCACAGCCTATCGTGTGCTGCATTGCATGGCTGAATCAGCTGAAGAAATGCATCACTGGATCACGCTGCTCCAACGGACAAAAGGAGACACACGTGTGCAGGGACAAGAGTTCATCATCAGAGGTGAGAGCTCACATAATCACACAAGCCATGTTACAGTGGGTTGTTAAACAATTTTCTGAGTACTGTTTTTAGATACAGTTCATTTATTTTCTTCACTCTTATTGTCTTATTCATAACACTTTCTAGTCATGGCTGAAATATATTTCAGTGTTTACATGTGTATGAGTGTCTACATACAGTGAGTGTGATGCAAATTCACCAGAACAAATTGTGCTAACATTCTATGCTAACAAAAATTCAATGCTTTAGCCAGAGTGATGGACAAAGACTTTCAAAGATGTTTTGTTTGATATTAATAGGACTGTATTTTATGTTTATTATGGCGGGTGGGCTTTGTTTGGTCACTTTGACTGTTTTAGCCAGTCTTTTGTGGGTGGAATCAATGTAAATTGCCTCTGATAGCAGAGCGGGAAATGTAAATCAGTGTTTTTTCCACAGGTTTTAAATATACTTGTGGTGATATAGCCGGATTGAAACACACCTTTTACCCAAAGCTCATAAATGCTCAAATACATGCCACAAACAAAAAAATTATGTGTTTTTAACAATATTTTTATTTATTATGACATTGTTATACACCTTTTCTTTTCAGTGGGTAAAAGATATTAAAAAAGGGCTGTTGAAATAAAAGAAATCCTCTATTTCTCTTACTTTTATGCTATTTAGGAGGCTTGTGCACGCACTGACAGGGAAAGGCTGCTCGCTCTCTCTAAAGTTGCTTTATTGGCATGACATTACAGTATTGCCAAAGCATTTTAGATATGTATAAAGTATGTAATATATTAACATCATTAAATTAAAAAAATATACAGCAAATGAGAAATAAATAAATTAAAAAAGTAATAAAAACAGACATTATAGCTAAAAATTATAATAATTGCTAGAATAAAAAGTGTAGATTATTTAAATAAGGCAAATTAGTTGATTAGCCATTTCTAACAAATATTTTGCAGCCAGTATATTTTGTCCCTCCGAGTATATAGTAAAGTTTATCTGAGTCGTTCATTAAATGATTAATCATTTAAAGTTTCTCTCGCAGCTGTGTGCTCGCAGTCAACTGCGAAAAGGTAATGCGACACGCATACAAATAACGGCAACTTTAGAAAACAAAAGTAAAACCTGAATCCCGGACATTTAGGAGATTTAGAAACTACAGTCGGATGCATTTTGGCGCATCTTTATGGGTCTGCAGAGCACATGACTGCCTGTGTGAGAGACGATTTTCCACTGGTTAATCGATTGCGAATGTTTAGCTTTCATGAACGGATACAAAAAAAAGTGTAAAAGGATGATAATAATAGTATTATTCATGTGTCACCACCAAATATACTTGGGCGGCTGTTTATATACCTGAGCGGCCCGCCCAAGTATATTTGGTGGTGACACATGAATAATAGATACTCCATGTACTGTAAATAGATACTTCATGTACTTTATCAGTATGCTAATTAAATTTTTTTGTGCAATTTGATTTGATATTTGCATGAGAATTTAATGTTTGAGTTATTTAACTTTTTTTAATCTGTATACATAATGCAGGTCATGTGCATAGAAAATGCACATACTGTGGTGATAAAAAAATTCATGTCACTCACATTTAACAGTCCCTCCAGGATTTTGCGACTCCAATGGTTTTTAAAATAAAAAAAAAAAGACTTTTGTGTATTTTTATAGGAAAAACACAAGAATTTAGGTAAATAATGTCATAAGTTCTAAGATAAGCTATTATAAAATCAGTCATTTAATCAATCAATTAAAGGCCTTTATTTGTCACATATACTTCCATGTAGTCAAATACACTGTCATATAGTGAAATTGGACCACCCCCCAGAATTATTAGCCCCCCTGTATAGTTTGTCACGGAAGTTTCACAGAAAGAAGATTTTTTCAACACATTAATAAATGTAATAATTTTAATAACTCTTTTCTAAACTGTTTTCTTTTATCTTTGCCATGATGACAGTACATAATATTTTACTAGATATTTTTCAAGATGCTAGTGTTCAGCTTAAAATGCAATTTAAAGGCTTAACTAGGCAAGTTAGGGTAATTAGGCAAGTCAATGGATAACAATGGTTTGTTCCGTAGACAATTGAAAACAAATATTGCTTAAGGGTGCTAATAATATTGACCTTAAATGGTTTTTAAAAAAAATTAAAACTGCTTTTATTCTAGCCAAAATTAAACAAATAAGACTTTCTCCAGAAGAAAAAATATTATAGGAAATACTGTGAAAAATTCCTTACGCTGTTAAACATCATTTGGGAAAATATTTGAAAAAGAAAAGAAAATTCACAAGAGGGCTTATCATTTTGACTTCAACTGTATGTCAGATCTCTCCCTGTCTGTTTTGTTTTGCAGGATGGCTGTATAAAGAGATCCGGGGCAGCAGTCATGCGAATCTGAAGCTGAAGAAGCGCTGGTTTGTGCTGACTCACAATTCTGTGGACTATTATAAAAGCTCAGAGAGAAACGCTCTGAAACTGGGCTCTTTAGTGTTGAACAGCCTCTGCTCTGTGCTCGTTCCTGATGAGAGAGTCTTCAGAGAGACTGGTGAGCGCACAGAAACAACACAGTACACCAATAAACACCTTTACAGATCTCTCAGACTCTGACCTATGGTTATGTGTGTCTAGGCTACTGGAACGTGAGTGTGTTTGGCCATAAACATTCATACAGGCTATACTCCAAGCTGCAGACGGAGGCTAGTCGATGGGCCAACGCTGTGCAGACCGTCATCGACAGCAAACCGCTCATCGACACAAACACGCAGCGTCTTATACTGGACATCAAGGTAAAACACAGATATGTGCTTGCATATGTGTAATTCCTAGGAGCTGGTGTTATTTGTGTCCCCGTTCATTATATTATTTTCTGTATTTTAGATATACTTTAAATGTCTTATATTAAGCATATTATTCTTAACATATACAGTATAACTGCCAAATTTTCCTTCTGTCATCAAGCCTGTGTCTGCCAGTGTGAAGATTAATACATCAATTTATATAATATCATGTATGTATATATATATATATATATATATATATATATATATATATATATATATATATATATATATATATATATATATATATATATATATATATATATATATATATATATATATTCAACTATTAAAATGTAAAAATTAAAAAAATAAATAAACCAATATAAATTATATTGATATATTTATAATTTCATTAATAAATTTATTTTATGTTATTTAATAAGTTATATATAGTTTACTAGTTTCTAGTTATATATTCCTTAAGTCTTTTTTATTTTCTTATTGCATATTATATTTTTATTTTTATAAAACAAATTCTTTTATTATTGCATATTATATTTTTATTTTTATATATTTTTATATATTTATTTATTTTACTATTGCATATTACATTTTTATTTTTTATATATTTTATATATGTTTTTATTTTATTATTGCATAGTATTTTTTAATATATTTTAATATATTTATTTATTTTATTATTGCGTATTATACTATTTTTTATAAATATTTTTAGATATTTTTTTATTTTAATATTGCATATTATATTTTATTTTTAGATATTTTTATGTTTTTTATTTTATTATTTCATATTATATTTGTATTTTTTATATTGTTTTATATATATTTTTATTTTATTATTGCATATTATATATTTTTATTTTTAGATATTATTCTATATTTTATTTTATTATTGCATATTTTATATTTTTATTTTTAGATATTATTCTATATTTTATTTTATCATTGCATATTATATATATATTTTATATATTATTATACATTTTTTATTTTATTATTGCATATTATATTATATATATATATATATATATATATATATATATATATATATATATATATATATATTGTTATATATATATATATATATATATATATATATTGTTATATATATATTGTTATTTTATTATTGCATATTATATTTTTTTATATATTTTTATGATTTTTTTATTTTATTATTGCATATTATATTTTTATTTTTATATATTTTTTATTTTATTATTGCGTATTATATTTTTATTTATTAATATTTTTATATATGTTTTTATTTTATCATTGCATATTATATTTTTATTTTTATTTTTATTATTGCATATTATATTTTTATTTTTAGATATTTTTATTTTATTATTGCGTATTATATTTTTATTTATTAATATTTTTATATATGTTTTTATTTTATCCTTGCATATTATATTTTTATTTTAATTTTTATTATTGCATATTATATTTTTATTTTTATATATTTTTTTATTTTATTGCGTATTATATTTTTATTTTTATATATTTTAATGTTTTTTATTATTGCATATTATATTTTTAGATATATTTTTTATATATTTTATTTTATTATTTCATATTATTATTATTTTTTTTATTATTGCATATTATATTTTTATTTATATATTTTTTATTTTACTATTGCATTTTTATACAAAAAATCTAAATCAAGAAGGAAACTGTAATAAATGTAAATGTGAATAATATGTAAAAAAAAAAAAAAAAAAAAATCATTTGTCTTTAGTAGATTTGACGTTTTTGGTTCATTTTTGGAATTTTCGCATAATTACATTTATTTACCTTAGGTTGACAAAAAATATATTTCATGTTTTATAACTCCTTATGATGGTTAGACAGGAATAGAACTCTTTAAAATTATTTTTCCCCCTTTTAAGTGTTTTCTTTTAAGTTTAAATAGTTTTGTTATGATGTTGAAGACAAGGAATGACTCATTTAAGTTAACATCATTTTCTTAAATACTGATGAATAACTGATTTCAGGAGAACTGCCTGAATTCAGAGGTGGTGGAGCAGATCTACAAGAGGAACCCAATACTGCGCTACACACACCACCCTCTGCATACAGCACTCCTGCCTTTACCCTATGGAGACGCACAACAAAGCTGTGAGTAAAACACACACACAAACACACGCAATTAAAATACACTAGTATCTCTTTTAACTTAATTAATAATGAATTTTGTACTATTTTTAACTGAAATTGATTAACTAAATTATTATAAATAATGACACTGTTGTCTTCTATAGAGTTGTTTATTGCTGAAATTGACGTTATTTTTTTATTGATGAACTTTTCAATATTGTTTCTTTTGTTTTCTTTTATTTATGTTCAATTACTCTGATGCTTTGTAACACTCTTTATTGTATAATGTGTGATATAAAACATGTGACTTCATTTGACTCATCATAAATGTTGAAATCCACACTAACCTTCATCATGCGTGTGTATTTCTTAGCTGACAAAGGCAGAAGTTATGGCACCCTGCAGGCTGAAGCCCTGAAGCTCTTCAATGTCCTCCATCAGCTGGAGACAGAGGTCAGTGCCATCCCTCACATCCAGATGCTCCTGCAGACGATGCACGACCTGCGGCCTCTGAGAGACGAGCTTTTCTGCCAGCTCATCAAGCAAACCTCACACCACCCCAAACCTGGAGGCCCCGCCCACATCAGCAGCTGGCGAATTATAGCCTGCCTGTGCTGCACCTTCAGCCCCGCCTCCAGAAGCATCCTCAAATACCTCAAATTTCACTTCAAGAGGTCAGTGAGCTTTCCAGTTTGTCAGAGGATTTTATAAAAGAGGTAAATATAGAATAATAAATATAGATTAATATAGAAATTTGATTATACAGGGTTAGCCGCTTTGCAGTATGCTATTAAAAGTTAGTAAGATGTTTTTTTGTAGGACATTCAATTTTCAAGGTTATATTCAATCGATCAAAAATGACAGGAAGGCTTTTACAGTGTTACTAAAGACTTCTTATAAATGTAGTTTGTTTCCACAAAATTAATGAAGAATTAATTCCTCAAAAAAGCAAAATGTGTGTTAATGATATGTTTAAAAAAGTCTGAAAGACTAAAAAAGACATAGTTTATAAAGAGTAGTTTTGAATTACACAGGTGAATTATTATATCAAATTATGATATAAATAAAAATATATTAAAACAATATATATATATATATATATATATATATATATATATATATATATATATATATATATATATATATATATATATATATATATATATATATATATATATATATATATATATATATATATATGATTTATATATATATTAAGGATTTACCAAATTTATCTCTGACCACACCAAATAAGTATTTTTTAGCCACAATGTTTTAATGTGTCAAAGAAAGGAAAATATAGCTGTATATGTGCACTTTTTAATTCAACAAAACTTTTCTTTAAAAAAACATTACATTTAAAAAATGAAGTATTGTCATGTATCTAAAATATGCACAGTAGTCTGTCCTGGCTAATAGTCCCAGATCAGCAGTTAACTACACATAAACGGGGAGTAATCATCCATTAAAGCAATGTTATTGTAAAAAAATATAATTAAATCATATTAACAAAAATAACTGTAAGCAAAAGGAAGTAGGTGAAACATAGCGTGTTTGATAATGAAAGGATGATCACACGCACTAGGTTTATATAGGCCTGTTAATAATCTGTTCAAAGAATAATTCAAATGAAAGCAGTGACCGCTGCTGCTTACAAAAGAATATGTGTATTTTTTTTTAATCTTGAGCTCTTTAAAGCAGCAGGACTGTGGGTGCACGATCATCGCTCTTTGGAGCGCACACGCTTTTTTTAACAGTCGTGCGCATCACATCATCTCGTTTGGTATTTTGTTCCTTTCTTTTGCTTCCGCGAACAGTTATTTTTGTATGTTGCTTCTCGATTCTAAGATCACATTTGCACAAATATTGGGCCATGCTTATTATAGTGAAGGTGTCTGTCTAACCCGCCAGAGCTGAAATCTATATGCATTTGGCGGGTTGCCGGGTGTTAATGTAAAGCCCTGTAAACATATATAAATATACCGATACACACACACACACACACACACACACACACACTCACATATATATATCTCGAGCGACTTGGTGGCTCAGTAGTTAACATTGCCGCCTCACAGCAAGAAGGTCACTGGTTTGAGTCCCAGCTGGGTCAGTTGCAGGCCCGGTTCTTGCCAACCACACAAGGGTGGGCTGACAGAAATCCCAGAGGGGCAATTTTTGGGGGTCAAGGTAGCAAATAGAGCGTAAAGAGTGTGTAAAAGTGTAAAATTCAAGTAATTAAATGATGGAACAGCAAAAATGTTGTAATAATGTTCTTGCTGGAAGTTGCATATTATATTAAGTCAATATAAGCACAAATATGGTTTTAATGAAGAGTTATTTTTAAATCCAGTCAACATTGTGATGTCATTACTGTCTTTTGCCTTGACAAGCCCCCCCTATTTATTTATCATATTTATTATAAATAAATATATTTAAAATATATATATTTATTTTTAATAAATAAAAGCATTATTATTGTTGTTGGTATTATTATACAATTAATATTCTAAATAAAAACAGAAATCAGTCCTAAATGCAACTGGAAAACAAAGACACAACTGGAGTGATATGCTAAGATCATTTAAGAAATCTTTTGCAGGAATATTCATGTAATCTGACAATTCTATAAGATACAAAAATATATATGTTTTATAGAATTATCTGTTGTCTTTTAGACCAGACTCATGGAGAACTTAATTAAGTCTTACCTCCTTTCTGCTTCATACCATATTTAGTCAAAATAAGATCGTCATCATTATATTGTTTAAACTTTAGTTTCGTCTACTTTCAAAACTCACTGTGCCGACACTTCTGCATGAAAGGCGGTTATGCCGGTTTCACAATGCATGAGTGCTGCGTATTTTTTTGATGTGCATGTTAACAACCAGGATTCACACTGGGAGCAGATCAGAGCTTTACTTCAGAACACTTTTGAAGTTAATACAGTGATAATGTGTTGTCTAACAATGAAAACAAACATCTAAAAACATGGCTCCTTTTTGTTTTTTATTAAAAAAAGCTTTTTTTATTTTGTTTTATTTTTTAATATGGAAGAAACGTCATAAGTAGTTTACTAGTTTTTAATCTTAATATATTATGTTTTACACAAACACATACTTATGCATTATAAATCCAGACAACATTATGAAAAAAATAAAGAGTGATGATGTCATCTAACCATTTTAACTGATCAGTGCATGTCTGATTTTTTTTTTGTTCTTAGGACACGAGAGCTGTACCCAGGCACAGAGATGGAGCGTTATGCTGCATTTTCCCAGGATGCCTTGCGACACGTGCGTGGACGAGAGTATGTTCCTTCACAAGAGGAGCTGAGGGCCATCCTGAGCAGACAGGAAATGACAGCGACAGTTTACTGCCACGGTGGAGGATCCTGCAAAATCACCATTAACTCACACACGACTGCCGGAGAGGTACGCATACACACATCTGAAAATGAGATATGCTTTAACCCTTTGATGCACAAAATAGTTTCCCAGTACTGGGTTGCAGCTGCGCTACAACGTATGCTGGAATAGTTGGCAGTTCATTCCCTGTGGCGACCCCTGATAAATAAGGGACTAAGCCGAAGGAAAATGAATGAATGAATGAATGAATGCACAAGATAGGTCTGAAGTGACCTTATTGAGTTTCTATATTCTGTCTTTGCAAGAAATTACTTTCTTCATTCAGTATTCCAGAGTCCATTTTACATTTCCATTTTCCTTTCATACCTTTTGAAAAATCATTTACTTGCAAAATGACCAAATTCAAAGATTTCTATAGGAGTCTGTTTTGTCCCATATGTGCAAAACTGATGAACAAAAACTGTGTTTGTTTATAAAAAAAAAAATAAAGACGCTTAATGATTTGTGGAAATAAAAAAAAAAACAGATACGTGATGAATGAATACCTGCAATAATATCTTTTAAAACATTTTAAAAACGTTCTTTTTCAAAGATTTAGCAAAGAAATGCTCAGCCATTATCAGAGTTGGGTGTAACACATTACTGTTTTCTAATTATATTTTACACCCAGTAATGTAACAAATTACATTATAAATTTGTGTAATTTGATTATAGTTACTAAAGTCAGTATATTTGCATTAATTGCGTTACAAATATAGATTTTAGAAGAAAAAAAATGCTTCTTTTAGATAACGTTTTCTGCTGCAACGTCAGCTAATAAGCATGCACTTTTAAATAGCTGGAGAACGAGAGCTGAAATAGTTGCTGTCGAGAGTGGTTGCTTCTTCAAGTGACAATACAGACATTACTTTGATTTCAACGTAAAAACAAAAATATTGCTGTTCAATGCAGTCTATGTCCAGTCTCTAAAGAACTTTCGACTGCTTTTAACTCACTTATGGGGCCGTTCACATATCGCATCTTCTGCGTGCCCGCACATATTAGGAGCGCATATTGCGCACACTTGCATTTCCCTGGTGCACCCAGGTGAAAACCGCGAGTCATGTAACAAGAACTGACCAATCAGCTTCATACTTTGGAAATACACATTTAGGTAGACTAATTACCACAGACAAACACAGAACTCCCAAACACTGCAGTGCTTTTGCATAATATGGATATTGATGGTTATAGGTATCCAGTTTTCTTCTAAATGTTTTTTGTGCTTTTGTGTAAAAAAAAAAAAAAGACAAACAGGTTTGGAACAAGTGAATGATGAGAGAATTTAAAGTTTTGGGTGAACTCTTTAAGTCTTTTGAATATGTCAAGCTGCTGTGATTAACCCATTGTAATGTTTTTCAGTGAATATTAAATTACGGAAAGAGCTGCAGTTTATTTAGTATTTTATAGGTATATTTGATATTTTTTAAAAGTAACTTCAAAGTAAAGTAATTAGTAATATGATTACTTTTTACATGAAGTAATTAGTAATGTAATCAGATTACTTTTTTAAAGTAACTTACCCAACACTGGCCATTAAATGAATATTGGTCATTTTAGACTCATTTTGTGCTTTAAAAAAAAGATTGCATATAGCTTGTGCATCAAAGGATTAAAAGGTGCATGAAGCGAATTTTGATGTTGATATTTGAAAGCAACAAAACAAAGATGCCCATAACCCAACATGAACTCGCCCCTTTTTGTTAGCTCCGCCTTATTTACAAGTCACGCCTCTTACTGCTGATTGGCTGCAAGTGTGTTTTGCACTTGGTGTGACACTGTGTTCAAAAGCATTTTTAACCTGTATATGTGTGTGTCTGATGGTCTACAGGTGGTGGAGAAGCTGCTGAAGGGTCTGTCTATGGAGGACTGCAGGAACATGTTTGCTTTGTTTGAACACAACGACAACACAGACAGAGCCATAGAGAGCAGGACTGTGGTGGCTGACATCCTCGCCAAGTTTGAGAAGTGAGTTTCACCCTTTACACACCAACCTCGGCCTGCCTAAAACCTCTCAGATATTTTTTTTATTTATATTAAATGTGATATAAATATATTAAGATGGTACTAATGCTATAAATGGTTGCATAAAATAATTGACTAATAACTCTCTGAAGACATTACATCAAATGTAAACATATGAGAGGCGGATAGAATTTTCTGATGAGCAAAGAAAAACAAAAAAAAGAGTGAACTGTTCCTTACAGTATAAAAGGCCCTTTCACGCTACGGCCTAGAAATTGTTTCACATCACAGCGGTAACAACAACAGTATTCTTGGAATCAGATATAGGACTTTTTTATCTTATTACAAAAACAAATTTCATAGTAGGCATGGGCCGGTATAAAATTGTGACCTGTGGTGAATTTGAAGAAGCGACAAAACCAGAGAGATTTTCGGGTATTTTCAAAGCATAATCCTTTAATAAGAACTTGCTGTTGCTGTGGCATTCATCGAAAGATCTCTTTACTACTGCAGCTAGCACTCAGTTGATTACACAATATAGTGGGCAGTGCTTATTAGTAGAAACTGACATTACAGGTTTAGTAAAGAAATCTTGTTTTCAGGGCCCTGTCTGAAAGTATCACCCGGCCATTTTTTAGACAAAAGACACAGCCGGGCCTGGAACTGACAATATGTATTTCTTTGGAGACATGCTACTGTATTTCACAAATAGGCAGTCAGACGTGACGTGCCTAGCACTTATAATTTGCATGACCTTGGATAAATGATACTGTCCCTTGCACACAGGCAGTCAAACCTGCTCTCTTAGAATGCATCTTACAATGTAAAAACAGAATTTATACATTTAAAGAAATTTGTAATCTTTCAGACCGTATGATAACCTTGCATAAAAATATCACGGTTTCAGGGTATCATGGTAATTACTATAAAATATCTTCTTTTTCCTCCATTGAAAACAATATATTTTATCTTAAATAACATTTCAAATATTTTGGAACAGTAGCTTTTGATGTGGAGGGTCCTTTTTTGCTGGAGATACTGTTGCCCTAAAAAACTAAATAAAATAGCCGTAAAAAACATGTAATTTTATTAAAAAAAACTGTACATTTACTGTAGGAGTGGTATAACTATTAATAATGGTAATAACTAATAATTCTGGCAGTTTTAAAACCTTTTTTTTTTCCAAACCCTGGTAAACCTTAAAACCAGTTATCGTCCCATGCCTATTTCAGAGCACATTTTATGAATTGCTTGAATTATGTGGAATAACTTTCTCTCTCTCTATTGCTTTCAGGTTGGCCAATAAAGAGCAGGACGGAGAGAGCTGGAAGTTTTATTTCAAGCTCTTCTGTTTCTCTGAACCTGAGAATGTTCCTGCTGACAGTGTGGAGTTTGCGTTTATGTTTGAGCAGGTCTGATTTCAGTTTCGTATCTTTAAATATATTTCTTATTATGGATGTATTTTTTAACCTGTAATAGTTCCAAACCAGATTGGAAGAGAGCTTTTGCAAGTCTGAGCAACACTGCAGCCTTTCATTCCTGAATGAATCTGTTTTTTGAACAGTAATTCAGTGGCCTATTCATAAAGACAGTCACTTGGTTACTAAATGAATCAAAAATAGTTTAAATTAATTATTTAATAAATCACTCATTAAGTATACGCTTACACGAGTTATATAAACAACAACACTGAGTGCATTTGCATACGCATTCTGAAACAGCTATGCCTAAAAAAACAATAAATACAATATCACCAGGGAATAACCTTTTTTTTTTAAAATACAGTCTTATAAAAATTTATTTTCCATTGCCAGTTTTTGATTTGCATGTAAACTGGTAAACCAGGTTGTTTTAGTGAGTAATGTTTGGTAGGTATCAGCACATTTAAAAACGTAAATGTGCTCAGATTCAAAGCCATCTCATTCACACAGATTCATGAATACAACTAAAAAAAAGTGTATTGTGCATACAGTAGTCCAGTAGTGATGCAACCTTGTATAGAATCTGCACACATACACATACTTCTATGCACACACAACACATTTCTGTAGTCCGCTTTTGCTATTTTGGTTGTCAGGTTCCCTCATGTTCCAATATAGACTGAATAACACTTTTTGTTGTTGAATAGTATGATTTTCACTTTTAAAAAGTTTGCTTTTTGAAAAATTTGTTTACCCAAAAATGAAAATTATGTTATTAATTACTCGCCCCTCATCTTGCTCATCTGAGTCAGAGTCCTTACATTTTCGGTACACAAATTAAGATATTTTAAATGAAATTTGAGTGCTTCCTCATCCTCCAAATACAGCAATGGATTGGAGACATTCAAAGTCCAGAAAATAAACCAAAACCACTGTCAAAATATTCCATGTGACTTCAGGGGTTCAACTATAATCATACAAAGCTCCAAGAACACTTTTGTGCACCAAAAAACTGCAAAAATAACTTTATTGTCTATTGTCCTCTCTTCTGTGTCAGGTCAGGGTGCACAACAAGCGTCCTAATGCCCATAATAAACGCACTCTCTAATCTGATGTAGCAGACATAGGCGAACAGTCATTTTTAGAGTTTTTTTGGTGCATAGAATGTTTACTGTTTAAGAACTTTATTAATCCCACCAGGGGCAATTAAATTAGGGTACAGGCATTTCATGATACATCAAACACATAAAGAGACAAATCGCTTACAAACAATATTAGAAAACACAAATCACAAATCCAACATGCTTCATAATAACTTCATAAATAGTGCTAAAAAACATAGGAAAGACCCATATATTAAAAATTTATTTAAAACTTGCTAGAATGTAAGGTTGTAAAGCCTTATTGCCTCCGGAACAAAGGTAAATTTATATATTTATATGTTTGTGTAACTCTGCTAAACTCTGCAGAGGTAAACCAATAATCTTGGAGCAAGTCTTAACTAAGTTTAGAAGTCTATTTTTATCACTAACGTAACATATCACTAACATAGAAGTGTTCTTGGAGCTTAGTGTGATTACAGTTGAGGTAACATGGAATGTTTTGACAATTTTTTTGGTTCCTTTTCTGGACTTTGAATGTCTCTGCACTGTTTTTGTCTATGGAGAATGATGGATGAATTAAGGTCTTATTGTCATATTTCAAATCATATTTTCACGTTGCATTCTTCACTGTAAACCTTTCATAAATGATCCTGTGAAGTGCTGTGCTGTGAATTTTTTTTATTCCAAATTTTACGTAATCTCCTCTGAAACATGAAGACAGGGCAGGACATACAGTAGCTCCTCCCCTTTATAAAAACAGCTAATAGCATTTAGTTTTTATCTATTATATCTACGCATTTAGTTCTGCCAATGATAGTGATTGAGTTCAAGCATATCAAATGCAAAGCAAATAAGTGTGTTGAAGGGGGCGGGGCATGTCAAACACTAGAGAGCATTTGATTGGTCAGAAAAACTGAAGTATGAGGTGACGTCAAAAAAAAATCATTAAACCATTTAGGTGGAAGTGACTAACTGCGAGCATTGGATGTTCTAATTGAAAATTGTGTCACTGTTTTGCAGCACACTAGCTTATAGATATATTCAAAACAAACAAAACCAATACTAACATCTAAAACACTTGTTTTAATCTCACGAGACCTTTAAATGTGATTTGAATCTCCCTCAGGCCCATGAAGCAGTCATCAGAGGTCGGTATCCTGCCCCAGAAGAGACTCTGCAGTTTCTGGCAGCCCTGCGTCTGCAGTATCTGCTGGGAGACTACAGTACCCAGAGTGCACTGCCGGAGCTGGAGCAGGTTTTCCCCATGGAGCGCCTGCGAGCTAGGGTACAGCAGTCGGCGCGGAGCTTCGCCTCTGCCACACCTTCCACCGACAGAAAGAGGAGCAGTTTTCTGGAGGGCACACTGAGGCGGAGCTTCCGCGGGACACTGGGGAGACAGCGCCAAGAGGAGGGGCCTGCAGCCATAGAGGCGTGGCTACAAGACGAGAAGGCGGGGCTAAAGAGTTGTTTAGTGGAGAAGTGGCGTAAACTGCAGGGGATGGAGCAAGATCAAGCCATGAAAAAATACATGGGTCTTATTAAAGAGTGGCAGGGGTATGGATCCACACTGTTTGATGTGGAGGTGAGCATATGCATATACACAAATGCATCAAATACACACACAGATTTAGACATAAACATGTAGACCTTTACGGGGAAAAAAAAGACTAATAGTTTTAATCTTGGTTTCCATTTTAACGGTTATGAATAAACCTCACACACACTTGAGCCATCATCCATCATGTTACTGAATGAAGTTTCTCTGTTCTCTTCAGTGTTTAGATGGTGTGTATCCTGGTGAGCTGTGGTTGGGTGTCAGTCGTAAGGGTGTGTGTGTGTACAAGCGCGGGGAGCCGTGGCCTCTCGAGGTGTTTCTCTATGAGGTCATACTGTCCTTCGGTGCGCCTCAACCAAACGTCTACAAAATCAGCGTGGAAGGACGAGAGCTGCTCTTCAACACAAGCATGGTACTGATCTTTTCCTATGCTTCTATAGGGAAAACAGTAAAATTCGCTGTTTGGAGTAACTTAAGTATTGCCTGATCAGTAAAATAAAAATACACATTTAAAGGGCCATGAAACCCCCCTCATTCGGTTCAAGTCTACCTCTGAGTTTTCTCAAAAAATGCTCAGAGGTGGGTATGGAGCGCTGAGAGCAGAGGGAGGAGTGGGCGTGGCCGGCAGAGGAGGGGAGAAAGAGGGGAGTGAACAACTGTTGTCAGTTGGCTCACATAATGAGACACAAACTGTGAGGAGACCCATGATTTTATAGTTTACAAAGTTAAAATGCAAATAAATAAAAAGTAAGTAATTTAATGTCCTGCTACATTTGTTATTCGTAATTTCATATACACATAACCACAATTTGTTAAATATTTCTAAAGATAATCGTGTTTATAGAAACACTGAAAATGAGGAGGACTTCTCTCCTCCTCAATCTCCGGATCTGAATGCAGACAGTGGATAGCAGTGCAGCAGGTCTCTTTTCCTGTCTAATCCAACCATTAGCCCTGCAGGTAATCCGGAGGATTTTAAACATAGTCAAACACAGCAGTACGGATATAGGCAATGTGTCTGAATGGTAACCAACTCAACTGATAAAAGACAAAGTCCGCCATTCTCCAATTCTCGTACAGCTCTCCCGACAAAAAACCAACAGCTTTGCTGTATCAGCCCTGACAGCATCACGGTAAAAAAACATGCAACAAACTCCGTGGATGATGGAAACAATGCTGTGCACGGACGCGGTCTCACCCAGTGACTGGGTCTCACAGCTTGGCAGTTCTGCCTTGCCTTGTACGTGCTCTCATGAATAATTAATAAGCAGGGTCTTCTTATAGGATAAGAAATAATGAATAATAATGAGAAACTGATGCATCATTACTCCACTAGCAGATTCGCGATGTATCACCGATTTTGATCCCTCCCCAACAATGATTTTAAACCTGGAAGATGAAATTAGCTGACAAAAGCTCAAAATTATCCAGTTTTCCCCACAATTAAAGCTGACAGGTGCTAACATGGTCTAAACTGATGCACAACACAAATCTGTTAAAAAAAAATTTTTTTTTAAAGTACTCCAGGGTGTCTTGAACCTTTAAGTTAATTTGAGCTGGATTTATTATGATTAATGCTTTAATGTTTGTTCTAGATGAATCAGTTAGCTCATCAGTGCTGTCTCAAATTGTATACTTCTTTACTATATAGATTTGTAGATGTTTTGTTTGTTTGTTTGTTCATACAATAGGGGAAATTTATACAGTAGTTTGTTTATATATTAGGGGGGAAACAGTATGTTTCATAATTAATCAGACATTTCAGTCACTTTTTGGCTTTGAAGTGACATGCATTTGCCTGTTTTCAGTCTAAAATGTAAGATGCTTCCCAGAATTACGATAAAACAGATACTTAAAACATGTATAGTAACGTAAAAGTTGAATAATACTTTATTATTGTTGGTAATAACCACCCATAATAGAATTGTGACTGCAATTTTTAAATAAAACAATAATTCGTAATTTAAAAAAAAAAATTGAAGTAATTTGTTAATTTTTAATTTAGTTATTGTTTTATTTTATTCTTGGTGTTTCATTATGAAATGCTTAATGATCATGTTTCTTCATCAAACATTATTTAAAATAAATTTTAACTGAAAAAATTACAACTTATTTTCAATCGGGGTACATTTATTTAACACAATGTTTGGTCCCAATTTATATTAAGTGTTCTTAATTACTATGCACTTACATCAGAATATAAATACAATGTACTTAATGTAGACAGGTTTGGTGGTATGAGTGGGTTTAAGGGTGGGTTAAGGTGAAAGGATCAAAATTGTAATTATACATGTAATTACAGAAATTAATTTCAGATGTAATTACATGCAGGTATTTAGTCAAGTATAAGTACAATGTAAAAACATGTATTTAGACAATAACCACATTGTAACGAATTATTAATATCTGTGTGAGCACATTCTAGTTAAGCACACTTAATACAAAGTGGGGCCCAATTTTTCTATACTATAAATATAACACTTTTTATTAGTGCTGGGCACAGATTAATGATGATTCGCATCCACACTGTTTTGAAATAAGATATGTGTGTTTATTTAATATATTTATTACGTCTATGTAATACGCACACACACATACAGAAAAACAAAACTATTCAAAACTTTTTTTGCATAGATATTTAAATTGGGCAACACGGTGGCTAAGTAGTTTGTACTGTCACCTCACAACAAGAAAGTTGCTGGTTCGAACCCTGACTGGGTCTGTTGGCATTTCTGTGTGGAGTTTGCATGTTCTCCCTGTGTTGGTGTGGGTTTCCTGTGGGTGCTCCGGTTTCCCCTACAAGTCCAAAGACATGCGCTATAGGAGAATTGAATAAGCTAAATTGTCTATAGTATGTGTGTGTGAATGCACGAGTGTGGTGTTTCCCAGTGCTGGGTTGCGGCTGGAAGGGCATCCGCTGCGTAAAACATATGCTGCATAAGTTGGCAGTTCATTCCGCTGTGACGACTCCTGATGAATAAAGGGACTAAGCCGAAAGAAAATGAAGGAAATGTGTATATGATACAAATTATATATTATTTAAATATCATTCATTCAATCATTCATTTTCCTTCGGCTTAGTGCTTTTATTAATCAGGGGTCGCCACAGCGGAATGAACCGCCAACTTATCCAGCATGCACTCTTGAAATGCCAACTGACCCAGCCGGGACTCGAACCAGCGACCTTCTTGCTGTGACGCAACAGTGCTAACCACCGAGCCACCGTGTCGCCCTTCATATACATATTTCATACCTAGATATAAATAAACATTGCTCAAATATATGCATGCATGTGTGTATTTAGATATACATAATAAATATGCACAGTACACACACATATATTATGTCAAAACAAACTTTTATTTTGGATGCGATTCATCACGATTAATCTTTGCCCAGCACTAATATTTATGATGTTTATTGTTTAGACATTTTGGATTTTGGTCTGAAATGCAAACTTGAAATGCAGTTTTAAATGGCAAGGTTTTGAAAACGATACCATTTATCATCCACGCATATACTAAAGAAACGGAATTTTGTGAAAACATTACATGCATATGTATTACACGTTCAGTCTGTAGTCTTTTTTACGAGTACTTGGCAACCCGAAAAACAATAGTAGGCTACAGGAGCATGTTTTTGTAACAAAGTGACATCACCAGCTACAGTGTATGTAGTCATTTTCACCGATCCAGGGATCATTTAACAATGCAGTCATCTGTATATAAAATGTACAAAACCTTTTTTTTAGTATGTAATTGTTATGTTAAAGTATCATTACTTTATCTTTACGTACAAAAAGATTAAATAAATAATTAAATGGACAAAAAATCTGAATGAATGAAAACTTGTTATATCAGTGAGTTAAATAAATGGTTTTTCTCTGTCTGTGTCGCTCTGTAGGTGGTGGACATCGCAAAGCTGATGAAGGCGTACATCAGTCTAATAGTGAAGAAACGTTTCAGCACTTGTCAATCCATTAGCAGCCACGGCAGCAACTGGTGATCTCACACACACGCACAAACTCTTCTCTTAAAGGTGCCTTTGAGCTCAGAAAATGAGACACAAATACACTTAAAAATGAACGAATGACCCTTCAGTGCTGAGTGCAAAATAAATAAACCAAAGACAATATCATGAGACACTTTTCACAACAGACACTATCATGTTTTCACAGACACGCATTCATTTGCTGTGCTTGAAATTGTTCCATTGTATCAACATTTGAAGTCCACTAAAGCATTTCTTTGGAATTCTGCAGGCAGAAGGTCCAGATCCTGAAAATAAAAAAGCACTCAAATGCAGTGCCTTTAAAAGCACACACACAGAAATCAATACACATACATATGCAAAACACACACAGAGTGCCCTTTAAATCTGTTTTATATGTGACAGTGAATATGTGCAATGTTTATATTGTTTGTTATATATTTCTGAGGAGCTGTATATTTTATAAACCTTGTTTTTTTTCTGTTGAGCTGCAGGATTGTGATAACACTATTCCCTCTGGTCCTATTATTTTTCTACTCAAAGCCTATAAAAACACTAAAACAGCAGGAAAATCATTCTCGTTTTTGTATCTTTACTGTGCATTAGTCTATAGGCAATAAATGTAATGACATTCAAAGACTCTTGTCTTAACTGTTTGTCTGCGTTTCCTCCTGTCATTTAGGATATTGAACTTCTAAAGCACATCTCAGTGACATATCATTTGTAGGCTGTGCTAATCATCAGCTAGCACCAAATATGATGAATGCTTATGTTTCCAGGGCTGGAGGGTAATCCTACAATTCATCTTAAAAAGATTAAATCACAAACAGTCAAATTATCATAGAATTACTGGAAAAAAGTTTATAGTTTGGATCAAAATCAGCGTATGAAAGCAACTTTGTGCTTCAAATAAAGGTTGTAGAAATTACATTCGTACGCCAAAAGGTGGCATTGTGTTCAAGGGATGCATTCAAAAACGCTGATTCATCCAGGATGAGTGATTTAATAACTTATTCAAACTGACAAATTCAAAAAACAACGTATATCTATTTTAAATGAAATTTTGTTCAATCTGCTTGTAAATTACTTGTAATTTTTGTTGTCTGTTCAGAAGTGAAGGAAATCCTGATCTCTGTCTCAGGCTGCTTTTACACTAGTGCAGTTTTGTTTTAAAACGGCCATTTTAGAATGAAAATGCTCCTTGTTCAGACTAGCGTATTTCCTGCTTTTGAGAAAAAAGGATCTCTGTTCACAATATATAGCCTAAAATGCATGCTGTGGGGTTACTGGGCATGTGCGTATTTTGTCGGCATCTGTAATTGCAGTGTATTGGTTGTGTAATGGTCATATGAGAGCGGCTTGACTCTCAGGGAATGATACAGTGGATCTAAAAAGTATTCATGGCGCTTCACTTTTTCCACATTTTTTTATGTTAAAGCCTTATTCCAAAATGGATTAAATTTATTAATAAAAAAACTGAAAAATCACACGTACATAAGTATTCACAGCCTTTGCTCAATACTTTGTTGATGCACCTTTGGCAGCAATTACAGCCTCAGGTCTTTTTGAATATGATGCCACAAGCTTGACACACCTGTCTTTAGGAACTTTTGCCCATTCCTCTTTGCAGTACCTCTCAAGCTCTATCAGGTTGGATGGGAAGCGACGGTGTACAGCCATTTTCAGATCTCTCCAGAGATGTTCAATAGGATTTAGGTCTGGGCTCTGGCTGGGCCACTCAAGGACATTCAACAAGTTGTTGTGAAGCCACTCCATTGATATTTTGGCGGTGTGCTTTGGGTCATTGTCCTGCTGGAAGATTAACCGTCGCCCCAGTCTGAGGTCAAGAGCACTCTGAAGCAGGTTTTCATTCAGGATGTCTCTGTACATTGCTGCATTCATCTTTCCCTCTATCCTGACTAGTCTTCCAGTTTCTACTGCTGAAAAAACATCCCCACAGCATGATGCTGCCACTACTATGCTTCACTGTAGGGATGGTATTAGCCTGGTGATAACCAGTACCTGGTTTTCTCAATTTACGTCTCATCAGACCAGAAGATTTTGTTTCTTATGGTCTGAGAGTCCAAATTCCAGGGGAGGGTGGCTTCCATCTGGCCACTCTACCACACAGGCCTGATTGGTGGATTGCTGCACAGATAGTTGTCCTTCTGTAAAGATCTCCTCTCTCCATAGAAGAATCCTGGAGCTCAGACAGAATGACCTTCGGGTTATTTATCACCTCCCTGACTAAGGCCCTTCTCCCCTGATCACTCCGCTCTGGTGACCGGCCAGCTCTAGGAAGAGTCCTGGTGGTTCCAAACATCTTCCACTTATGGATGATGAAGGCCACTGTGCTCATTGGAACTTTCAGGTCAGCAGAAATTTTTCTATAGCTTTCCCCAGCCTTGTGACTCGAGACAATCCTTTCTCGGAGGTCTACAGACAACTCCTTTGTCTTCATGCTTGGTTTGTGCTTTGACATGCACTGTCAACCCTGGGACCTTATATAGACAGGTGTATGCCTTTTCAAACCACGTCAACTGAATTGACCACAGGTGAACTCCAATTAAGCTGCTGAAACATCTCAAGAATGATCAGTGGAAACAGAATGTACCTGAGCTCAATTTAGAGCTTCACGGCAATGTACATGTGATTTTTCAGGTTTTTATTTTTAATAAATTTGCAACAATTTTTAAAAAATTGTCATTTTTGTCATTGTCATTATGGGGGTTTTGTGTTTAGAATTTTGAGAAAATAAATTAATTGAATCCATTTTGGAATAAGACTGTAACATAAAAAAAATGTGGAAAAAGTGAAGCGCTAAGAATACTTTCCGGATGCACTGTTTGTAGACCAATCAGAGAGTGAATGTGGATAGCCACTCCTCCATTTTCAAACATTTGCATCTATACTGAAACAACATTTCCAAACAGGGTCTTCAGCATTTTCAGAACGCTCCATTATTGTGGAACGAAGATGCCAGGCATAACCATAACTAAGCTTATACATTTGAAAAGAAAATGCACTAGTGTAAACGGCGGCTGGTTTATTCAGATTAATGCAGCTCTAATGCTGGAATGGATTTTTAAAGATATTTTCTGTGCCAAATTTGGATATTAAAAAAAATTGAATGAATGTATTTGCATTGTCTCTTTAGCTGCATCTTTTAATATGCTTTATGAAGGCTTTCGGTGTGCTTTTTTATGGTAAAACCTATTTGTAGTTATCCCACTCCCTATTTTATGTACCATGTATTAAATAGCTTGTGGAATTGCGATGTCAATGTTAGGTATCTTAAGGACACAAGTTTAAAGACACAATGTTTAACTTAAGCATTGACAGAAGACAATGTGTAAGGTATTTCTGAAGTTATGATGTTAAAAATCAAATGGGAACAGAGTAAAATGAGAGCTCACTCTTCTGAATTTCATACCGGCAAAACATGCACTCAACTTTTGCAATCCCCCTGTGTTTCTCCAGCACTTCCTTGTGAGATGGATGTATTAGTGGTGTTGTCTAGAGCAGTATTTCCCAACCCGGTTCCTGGAGGCACATCAACAGTACATATTTTGGATGCCTCCCTTATCTGACCCATTCATTTCATTCACTGAATGAGTTGATTCTGGTGTGTTTGATTAGGAAGAGGTTGAAAATGTGTACTGTTGGTGTGCCTTCAGGAACACGGTTGGGAAACACTGCTCTAGAGTAGCGGTAACTCCAAAGCTGCCTTCTCACTATTTCCGACAAATGTTTCCAATGGAGAGCAATTCATATTAACAGCCATTAATATGGCTACTGCGATGTGGAAAATGAGGATGGAACCATGAAATCCAGTGATTAAGATGGAATTGGTTGTATAATGTGGAACGTCATGGAATTTGGCAGAATTTTAAATGTATAATTCAAAAATGTGGATCAAATCAAGATATAGATGGCTCTATGTCAGAGCCGGCCCAAGGCCTAAGCAAACTAATCGGCTGCTTAGGACCCCGTGGCCACCAGGGGGCCCCCAAGAGTCCATAAAAAGACTGACTTCCGTTTTTGTTTTACTTTGTTTGGTTATGGATTAAGGGTGGAACAAAATATCGATATGCCAATTTATGGTGTTATTTACACCCGCGATGCATTATCAATACTCTGGCGTCAAGCAGTACACCCAGCTGCCATCAGGTGATGCTTACCATAATGGCAGATCAACAATACAGAGATACACTGGCGTCATTTAAACCATTGACAGATGAGCCATTGCAATGGTGAAAATCTCAGGCATACGGACACCTTCTGTCCAAGCTGCACCAAGGTATTTGTGTGTTTCGGACATCCAGCTCTCTTGAATCTTCAGCAAGCATTACAGTTTTGTGGCAAGTAGTCATATGAAAAGTGGGATCAATAGGTAGTTGTTTCTGCAGAATAATGTTTAGAATTGTCTTCAAACTATATATTTTATGATGTAAGCAACACAGCTACAGCAAATAAAATCGATAATGCGTAGTTTAGATTTATAGTGTGCGAATAATAAAGGATTGACGATAATTTGTCATATTGTTTGCACTAAGATGGCCTCAAATAAAATCCTGCTCAGGGCCCCCTGAAGGCTTGGGTCAGCCCTGGTCTATGTGAAAATATTTAAACAGGCCTTTGCCTTTTTAATAAAGTCGGTATGTCTGTGTAAAAATTGTATAAATATTATTGAAAATGTAAATAGCTTTCATGGATTCAAATTAGTTAGAGCAACTCTCTGATAATTTAGTTTAACCCCTTAAAACTGGCATTTTTAAACCAAAATGACAATATTTTCAACACTTTGACCCAATCCCAATTCTATTTTTGTACCCCTACCACTTCCCCATGGCCCTTAAAATCGAGTGTGAAGGGGAAGGGCTTCAAATTTACCACTAAGAAATGGGACAGCACTACAGCACCTGCACACGTCATCATGTCATCGCGATCTCTTGCTTCATATGAGATCAGATGATGGCGACTGCTGTAGTTATTCCAGTTGTTATTTTTTGGTATTTATCTTCAGGAAATCACTGAAGGCATATATCATGTTATCATAACAATATAATGTGGCGATAAGATCTTAACTGTACTGCGCATTTACACAGGGGCCATATTCATCAATGTAAACACATCAAAGACAACATTAACATTATAACAGACACTGTAAAAAGCTCATTCCCAGCCACTAGACTTTTCTGACAGGGGATTTGAGCATCATCGAGTGTCAGAATGTTGTGGGACTGCTATATAGGAGTTATTATTATGGATTATAGATCATAAAATTTAGCGGTTTTTATTTTAGCATTTTTAAAAAAAAGCATGACGGTAAAACATGAACGCGGTTATGAATATATTAAAACATATGTTTGTCGTAAAAAATTCATAATGATGACAAAAAAAAACTAATTTGTGCATCTCCTGACTTCCGGGTGAAGTGATCCTGCCGTTACGGGTGGTGTATTCTGGGAAATTTTCTTACCCCTTGGTTTCGAGTGTGGTCCTGAAAAATCTTCATTCGAAGGGGTATCTACCCCTTCCCCTTAGCCCTACGCCTTCAAGATAAAGAGAATTGGTACACCGCTACTCCTTCACGGGAACGCGCAAAGTGAGGGGTAGTGGTAAGGGGAAGTGCTAAGGGGTAGAATTGGGATTGGGCCTTTATCTGTAAAACTTTCATTTCCTTTCAGTGGAATATTCATAGACCGAATGAGGGAAGGTAACAAGCATTGGTGGAAAAAGTAGTGTGATGAAATATAACAATCTCACATGAATGTCGGTGATGGTGGAAAGGCTGCTTAATGCAACAGTTCCTGTAACTGGTACATGGTACAGTTTATCATGGTAGGTTAAGCGTAACGAACAGCACTTCATCAATAAGGAAATGATCCTAAACCTGAAAAAAGTAGGTTTTAAACAAACATTCATTCGTCTAACAGCAGTAATACATTTTGTGTGCATTATGATTCTGTAATAGTCCATGTATGGAGTGCTTTGCAGTCTTTCTTCGCTCAAAGACAGTTCCATTCAGTTTGCGTATCTTCTAAAGTGCTTTTCGAGTAAGGCTCCTTTCAGCACTGAGGCTCCGCCCACTGGTTAGCCACTCCCACATTGGTCCCTGAATGAGTTTCTTTGACCTATCGGTAAGCCCCTCCCCTTGAACGCAGATAAGTTAATAGTATTTGAGTATCAGGGATGAGAACATGGACGACTTTAGTTTTTAGCGCCATAGAAAAACACTGGTCTCATCAGTATTCACGGTATTTATGCTACAAAAATGGTCAAATTATGTGCCTGCGGTACTTGGAAGAATTCCAGCTGTCCTAATAGGATGGGTAATGGAATTTTCAAACAATTCAAAGACATAGCAAAATTACATTAACGTCCAAAGAAGTTGACAATGCTGTACACTACCTGACAAAAGTCTTGTCGCCTATCCAAGTTTTAGGAACAACAAAAATAACTTGACTTCTAGTTGATCATTTGGTATCAGAAGTGGTTTATATGAAAATAAAGGCCTCTAGATGACACTTATTTTACCAAAATAAAATATGATCATGCCTTGATTTTTAATGATTTAATTAGGACAGTAAGGTCTGACTTTGCTTAGACAAATATCTTGTCACTTAACAGAAATAATCTACATTATACAATATAAAGCCATAATGCAGTGGAAAAAGAATTAATACTGTATATGACGCTCATGATGTTGGAGGACTGCATCCATACATCTCTGCAATGACTCAATAACTTATTAATAAAGTCATCTGGAATGGCAAAGAAAGCGTTCTTGCAGGACTCCCAGAGTTCATCAAGATTATTTGGATTCATCTTCAATGCCTCTTCCATCTTACCCCAGACATGCTCAATAATGTTCATGTCTGGTGACTGAGCTGGCCAATCCTGGAGCACCTTGACCTTCTTTGCTTTCAGGAACTTTGATGTGGAGGCTGACGTATGAGAACGAGCGCTATCCTGCTGAAGAATTTGCCCTCTCCTGGGGTTTGTTATGTAATGGGCAGCCCAAATGTCTTGATACCTCAGGCTGTTGATGTTGCCTTCCACTCTGCAGATCTCTCGCACACCCCCATACTGAATGTAACCCCAAGATTTCTGTGAGAATCTTGGGTCCATGCGGGTTCCAATAGGTCTTCTGCAGTATTTGTGATGATTGGGATGCAGTTCAACAGATGATCCATCGGAAAAAAAATCTACCTTCTGCCACTTTTCCAAATGATCAACAAGAAATCAAGTTATTAGTTGCTCTTACAACTGAAATAGACAAGAAAACTTTTGTTAGGTAGTGTATATATTTATTCTAAGGTAAGTCGAAGCAACAATGCTTTTACCTTTACTAATTTCAATGCAAGTTGAAGTGGTAGTTGTTGTAACATAGCCTCTGCTTTAAGTTAGATAGGTAGCATTAACGTTAGCTAGCTAGCTAGTGCCTGTCATTTCCATAAATGAAAATGAAATCAAAACTAACCATGATTTTGTTAGCTTACATTGTTAGTTTTGTGGTGAAAAAAATCATCAGTGCATGTCAGATTACGTCTGTCCGAGTTATTGGGTGTGGCTAACATACTTAACCACGCCCCTCCAGCTGTCAATTTTGACAACAAACAGAAATAGTGAGGAGGAGGTGTCTGTTAGGTTGTTATAACTTTACCGAAACTCTTGCTTCCGATCTTTCTGAATGAAATGCCTACTTTACTACATCCAATCAGATCGCAGAAGAATAAAAAAGCCACGCCCACTGTTTTGTCACTTAATATTCCGTTTCTCTAAAAAAAAAAAACGGTCGCAGCTTATGGTTCATGCTGACTTTAATCTTACCCTGTGGTAATTTGGGACGCTTTCTTCCAAATGAACCTTGTTAACCACCATATTTATTTAAATGTATCCCTCCATTGCATATTTAAATCCCACTTAGACACTTCTCAACAAGAGGTGCTCCTTCTGTCTCCAAAATGTATCGAAAACATATTGGGACAAAGCGCTCATTGTAAGAAAGTTAGCAACTCTCTTTATTTGTCTGAGTTAGCAACAGTAGCAAACTAAGGGATGGCGGGGCTTACCGATAGGTCAAACTGACGTGACTCTGACGACGAGTTCGCCAGAGCCCTGCTCCTGTGGCAAGAGGTCGGAGGTCCCGATCAGGCACATGGAAAAGAGGTGGAGCGGGCAACGAGGAGATGACTCCAGTCGGGTGGTTTGCGAGTGTGTGTTCGACACCGTGTGTGTGTGTGTGAGGGGTAACCATAAGTTGCGATGAGGGCTGTGTGTGTTCTCTAGGTCTCTGCTTTTATCGTAGTTCTGGACGTCCCATAAGAGGTTTACAGCCCGCCAGCGCAAAAGCACATTGTAAACAGCGCCGCCTTCGTGAACAATCAGACCTGTAAACACAAGACGTGTTATTAGCATAGGTGAACACTAGGGGTGTAATGATGCAGTTTTTTTGGTTCTGTTAACTACTATAACTACTGTTTTGGAACAACGATTTTTAATCAAACAATATTTATTCTTAAATCCAAAGTGATTCATGAATGAAATTTTGCTGGACCGTTGTTTCAAATTTTGCTAACTTTTTTGTGTGTTGTGACCTTGCTCAATGAGCATGAGCAAATGGGTTAGAGTTTCATAGTGTCGCATTGCAATTAGTTTTATTTCACAAGACTTTTTTAGGGCTCAACACTAGGGATTTACCAAATTTTTTTCTGGCCACACCAAACTAATTATTTCTTTGCCACAAATTTTAAATAATGTGTCAAAACAAGCAAAAATAACTGTATACGTACACTTATTATTCAACAAAAACGTTCTTTAAAAAACTTTTGTTCCTGATCTTTCTGAAAAAAAGCCTACTTTACTACATCCAATCAGATTGCTGTAAAATAAAAAAGCCACGCCTACTGTTTTGTCATTTAATATTCCGTTTCTCTAAAAAAGAAAAAAGGGTCGCAGCTTATGGTTCATGCAGACTAATCTTACCCTGTGGTAATTTGGGACGCTTTCCTCCAAATTAACCTTGTTAACCACCATATTTATTTAAATGTATCCCTTCATTGCATATTTAAATCCCACTTGGGGTGCTTTCACACCTATGAATCGATTCATTTGTTCCGAAACAGGGATTAAAATTATTACATTGTTGCTCTTTGTTCTTGGTTTATTTTTTTATTTTGGTTTATTTTGCAGAGTCCCGCTCAGCTCTGTTTGACAGGGTGCGCGCGACATGTCTGATAAGCGAGGAGGGATGCGGTGGGGAGGGGTGATGAGAAGGGTGTGCAACGTATTTGAGGACCGGGAGGGAGACGCGTGATTTCCGGGAGATTATCACTCGTTTGCGGGCATCCGGGAGTCTGTGCATTTGCGGGAGACTCCTGGAACTTCCGGGAGACTTGGAATGTCTAGAATGACCTCCCGCCCTACTCATAATTCTCTCTTCATATAGCCATTTGCCTGTTTCATATCCATAAAACGCTGTGATATAGCTGGGCTCGGATCGTATCGCATTCTCGCTACAATCGGTCCGCTCCAGAGTTCGTTACAATCGAGCCGAGACCACCTCATTCAGGCGGTCTCAGAGCGATTGCTTTGGTGCGGATCCGAGCGCGATTGCCGTTCACATATGCCAAACGAACCGCGCTAACTGGGCAAACGCGCCAGGTTCCGGAACAAAAGTCTAGGTGTGAAAGCACCCTTAGACACTTCTCAACAAGAGGTGCTCCTTCTGTCTCCAAAATGTATCGAAAACATATCGGGACAAAGCGCTCATTGTAAGAAAGTTAGCAACTCTCTTTGTTTGTCCGAGTTAGCAAAAGTAGCAAACTAAGGGGGGGCGGGGGGTTCATAGTGTCACATTGCAATTAGTTTTATTTCACGTGACTTTTCAGGACTTTTCCCTGCCACAAATTTAAATAATGTTTCAAAACAAGCGAAAATAACTGTATACATACACTTATTATTCAGCAAAAAAGTTCTTAAAAAAACAATTGACATTTTAAAAAAAATGATTGTAATGTATCTAAAACTATGCACAGTATTGTCCAGGCTAATTATGTCCCAGATCACCAGTTAACTATACATCAATGGAGAGTTAATCTCCTATTAGAGCAATGTTATAGTAAAGGATGATAATTAAGCCATGTGAAAAACATACCGTGTGCGATAATGAAAGAATGATGACAGTTAACGTTATGCCCATTCATAATCTGTTCAAAGAATGGTTAAAGCAAAAGCAGTAACCACTGCTGCTTACAAAAAAGTAGCTCTTGACAGCAGCAGGACTGTGGGTGCACGAGCATAGCTTATTGTCAAGTCTATTTAAAAGACAACCAACCGCACCAATTACGTTTCCAGGCAAGGTTCCTTCACGCAAGGTAACTGGAGCGCACCTCTGTCTCACCGTGCGCCTGATCATTCGGAATTCACCTACTTTCTTTTGCTCGCGCGAACAGTTATTTTAACAGTTAGTCGGGCTGCTTCTCCATTCTAGGATCACATTTGCATGCATATTGACAAACTGTCATAAACTATAATGCTAATCTTTAGTAACTAGCCAGCACTGGGAAATTAAAAACTATTTTCAACCAGCCTAGCCACTTTGGGTGTGACTGTCTAACCCGCCACAGCTGAAAGTTAATGTCAAGCCCTGGTTATATTGTACTTTTCTTGTTAGTGATGTCTTATTTAATGTATATGTTTCCAAAAAATGTCAGTTTAATTATTTCAATGATTAATTAGAGTAAAAATATTATTTTATCACTAGATTAGAATGTTAAATATGAATTAATTTCCCCTGCTATACTGATAAACTGAGTTATGTCATTTTTGTGTGCCATTACACCTCTAGTTAACACCATTTTTAATATAAAGTCAGAATTATTAGCCCCCCTTTGAATTTTGTTTCTTTTTTAAATATCTCCCAAATGTTGTTTAACAGAGCAGATGTCAGATAATATTTTTACTTCTGGAGAAAGTCTTATTTGTTTTATTTCAGCTAGAATAAAAGCAGTTTTTTATTTTTTAAAAAGCATTTTAAGCTCAAAATTATCAGCCCTTTTAAGCTATATATTTTTTCGATAGTCTACAGAACAAACCATCATTAAACAATACCTTGCCTAATTACCCTAACCTGCCTAGTTACCCTAATTAACCTAGTTAAGCCTTTAATGTCACTTTAAGCTGTATAGAAGTGTCTTGAAAAATATCTAGTAAAATATTATTTACTGTCATCATGGCAAAGATAAAATAAATCAGTTATTAGAAATGAATTATTAAAACTATTATGATTAGAAATGTGTTGAAAAAAATCTTCTCTCCATTTAACAGAAATTGGGGGGAAAAATAAACGGGGTCAAATAATTCACTAGTTGAATAAATCTGACTTCAACTGTAGCTGCGTACTGACAATTTGATTCTGATTGACAAGCTCTTGGTTTGATTTAGTTCTGATTTAATCACCACCTAAACTAAATGTAGCAGTGGCAAACATTATCTGTCATAAAAGCTTTAATGACTGATTTATTCAAACGTGTTAAATCTCACTAAAGGGTTAATGCATTTGTAACATAGCACACTTTTTAGATTGGTCAGCAATAGGTAAGTGGACATGCATTTGCCAAATAGGTCTAATAGGTTTATTCGGTTTGAGTCTTACCGATACACACAAGGTCCATGACTGCATACATGCCATAGCAGATCTGGAACAGGATGTCACTGCGCTGCCATAATGCCTCCGGGCTCAGTGCTGACCATAGCAGCCAGGACACACTGGCCAGCAGGAAGAGCCCACCCAGAAACACAGCAATAACCTGAACCTTCTCCACCAGAGTCATGGTGACTCTCTGCCACTGCAAAACACACACACACAGTTGCTGATCACAGCTCCCGATAGCGACTAATATGAACACAAATGTGATGATTTAAAAAAAATTAATCTATTCAATATTGCCAACATCAAGCACAGAATAAAAAGTATTATTGCTATAAAACAAATATAGTATCTTGTATATATTAATGCAGTGCCTACACGTTTACATCCTTTATCACAATGTAAATGCAGTGCTAGAGGAATTAAGAGACCATT
Organism: Danio kyathit; assembly: GCA_903798195.1. Classification (NCBI taxonomy): domain Eukaryota; kingdom Metazoa; phylum Chordata; class Actinopteri; order Cypriniformes; family Danionidae; genus Danio; species Danio kyathit. The sequence goes on along the minus strand of LR812520.1, from coordinate 49,546,008 downwards.
CCAAAGTTATTGTCAGTCCTCTGGGCTTGCTATTAATGTGTTTTGAGCCCTGACTGATATTTTCTGCTGTTTACCTGTTGTGGTGGTTTGATATGTATAGGCAGAATGTTGAATCTGTAGTTGCAGAGTTCACAGCTCCAGGAGCCTTTCTCACTGATCCACTTAAGCAGACACTGCTGATGGGCATGTCGAACTGAGCCAGCACAGCGGCATGGGCTCAGCAGCTCCCCCTGCAGCCAATCACAACACACACGGATACATGTCAATTAACCAATCACAGCACACAGACCTGCCTCTATCATCCAATCACAGTAGCCATGTCAGTTAGCCAATCAGAACAAACACACCAATCACTACATACAGATACACCACAATCAGCCAATCACAACACATGCAGACAAAATTTAATCACCCAGTCACAACACACAGACACACCTCAATCAGCCAATTACAGTACAAGCAAATACGCCAATCAGAACATGCAGACACACTTCAATCAGCCAATCACAGTACAAGCAAACACGCCAATCACAACATGCAGACACACTTCAATCAGCCAATCACAGTACAAGCAAACACCCCAATCACAACATGCATACAAACCTCAATCAGCCAATCACAGTACAAGCAAACACCCCAATCACAACATGCTTACAAACCTCAATCAGCCAATCACAGTAGAAGCAGACATGCCTCAATCAGCCAATCACAATGCATACTGACACCTCAATCAGCCAATCACATCACACATACACACAACAGTCAGCCAATCACAACACAGACACCTCAATCATTCAATCAAAACACACAGACACACCTCAATCATTCAATCAAAACATGCAGACGCACCTCAATCGGCCAATCACAACACACAGACACACCTCAATCAGCCAATTACAGTACAAGCAAATACGCCAATCAGAACATGCAGACACACTTCAATCAGCCAATCACAGTAGAAGCAGACATGCCTCAATCAGCCAATCACATCACACATACACACAACAATCAGCCAATCAAAACATGCAGACGCACCTCAATCAGCCAATCACAACACACAGGCACACCTCAATCATCCAATCAAAACATGCAGACGCACCTCAATCAGCCAATCACAACACACAGACACACCTCAATCAGCCAATTACAGTACAAGCAAATACGCCAATCACAACATGCAGACACACTTCAATTAGCCAATCACAGTACAAGCAAACACCCCAATCACAACATGCATACACACCTCAATCAGCCAATCACAGTAGAAGCAGACATGCCCCAATCAGCCAATCACAATGCATACTGACACCTCAATCAGCCAATCACATCACACATACACACAACAGTCAGCCAATCACAACACAGACACCTCAATCATTCAATCAAAACACACAGACACACCTCAATCATCCAATCAAAACATGCAGACTAACCTCTATCAGCCAATCACTACACACAGACACCTCAATCAGCCAATGACTACACACAGACACCTCAATCATTCAATCAAAACACACAGACAAACCTCAATCAGCCAATCACAGTACAATCAGACATATCAATAAGCCAATCACAACACACAGACACACCTCAATCAGCCAATCACTACACAGACACCTCAATCATTCAATCAAAACACACAGACACACCTCAATCAGCCAATCACAGTACAATCAGACATATCAATAAGCCAATCACAACACACAGACACACCTCAATCAGCCAATCACTACACAGACACCTCAATCATTCAATCACAACACACATCAATCAGCCAATCAGAACATGCAGACACAGCTCAATCAGCCAATCACAACATAACAGACACGCCTCAATCAGCCAATCACAGTACAATCAGACATATCAATCAGCCAATAACAACACACATACACACCTCAATCAGCCAATCACAACAAACAGACACCTCAATCAGCCAATCATAACATAACAGACACACTTCAATCAGCCAATCATAACATGCAGATGCACCTGAATCAGCCAATCATAACATGCAGATGCACCTGAATCAGCCAATCATAACATGCAGACGCACATCAATCAGCCAATCATAGTACAATTAGACATATCAATCAGCCAATCACAACATACATACACCTCAATCGGCCAATCACAACACATGCAGACATGTTAATCAGCCAATCACAACTCATGCAAACATGTTAATCAGCTAATCACCACCTGTAGACATGCCTCAATCATCCAATTATAACCTATAGACCCGCCTCAATCATCCAATAATAACCTATAGACCCGCCTCAATCATCCAATCATAACCTGTAGACCCGCCTCAATCATCCAATCACAACATCCAGACACACTTCAATCAGACAACCACAGCACACTCAGTCACATCAATCAGCCAATCAGAGCATGCACAGCCACATCAATCAACCAATCTCAGCACACACAGATACACAAAGATAAAAGACAGGTGTTGCATTGCAAAAGTAATATAAATCTGTTTGTCTCAAAACACGTTTTGGAGTTATCACAATCATGACCTCCACATTAAAGAGTCTTGTCAAAGTGCTCAAAACCGGCCACTTCAAAGGACCTTTCAGAATAAAAGGTTTCCAAGACTCTTAAGTGATGAACAACCTTCACTCCCATGATACTTTGCACATGTTCATTTTGTGATGTTGATGATTCCATTTTTTGGCCAACCACTACACCATTCATCCATTGGAAGCTCTCGCTTTAGAGGGTAACGCTTCAAAGCATGAACCCTTCAGAATGGAAGGCAGCCAGACAGTCGAGCTGATGATTGATGGCTGTTGGTTTGTTCATGTTGAGCATTGAGCTTGTGGAGAATATAGCAGATGAGCTGTGTTCATCTCAACGAGGAGAACATTTGGAGGGAACGAAACACTATACACATAATGACAGAGAATCATCTGTCGAGCGGACGGGAAACGATTCATCTGTGCATTCATGAATAATTTCAGAAACATCCTCATTTAGAACTATAATGAGTCTGGAAGAGAGTGGAGCACATTTACACACACACACACACACACACACACACACACACACACACACACACACACATACACATACACGAACACAAGGCGCCTGGAGGAAGCACATTAGCTGCAGGAAGTGAAGAAGAGCATTAGACATGAATGCAGCAGCAGGTATTCTAATGGATCCCGCTCTCCCTCTCTCTCACACACACACACACACTGTCTGTTTAAAGCATTAAAAATTATCGATGTTTCCGATATTCTAATAATTGCATTAATTATGTAGGTCCATAATAAATTCTAAAGATGTTTAGCATGTTTATATTTCACAGACTGTCATTATGCTTGTCAACAGTTGGATGTATTTATGATATATAGGATGAACATGTCTGAATGGGACAACCACATTTAGATTTCAAGAACTGCTTCTGTGGTTTACATTAGCGCCCACCCACGTTTTCCAATTCATTTGTCCCGTAGGGATTATTTAAAGAGTCTTTGTTATGAACCAAACCAACCAGCTACAATGTGTAACAATATTACAAAGCAAAGAAGTATGAGAAGAATGAAGTAGAGAGCTACAATCCCATAAAGCCTTGAAAGTTAATTACAAATGATGTTGATAAATATAAAAAAGTATTCATTTAAATTGTTGTTTGCATCTATATAAAATTATATATTTCGAGTTTTTTAATCAATCAATTATATCATTTGCATGTAAGTGGGTGGAGCTTTGTTCACTGCTACTCTCCGATTGGTGAAATTTTCTGTATGCATCTTTTTTTGGTACATATAAGAGTGAACTGTTTTTTTTACAGGGCGGCTGTTATGCTGTGTTCACACCAGACGCGGAAGAAGCGTCAAGCTCGAGTGATTTACATGTTAAGTCAATGGAAAGGCGCAATTATACACCATGCGGCGCAATACGCGTGAATTGCGCGGCGCGAATTCAGCGTTTTGCTCATTTGACGCACAAATCATGCGAATCGCTCGAGTTCAAAAATCTAAACTTCTGTGGACATTCGCGCTGCGTTAACCAATATGGAGCTTTCTCTTGTGGGGGCGTGATTGTGACGTAGCACCCGTTGTTGGGGTCTCGGGGGAAATCCTCCAGCCGACATTGGCAAGAGTTCATCAAACTGGGCTCGACTCAGTCAGAAGCACAGCTGAAAGCCTCCGTCATCCAGGTTAAGTTTCTGGAGGAGTTTATGAGCTAACAGAGCTGGGTGCACCTCTGAAAGGATCTAGGGGACTCAGACTCGGCTCCAAACATATCGACGCTGTTTTTCAGCCTTCATAAAAGCACATAAACACAGTTATTTTCTCAATAAAATCCATGTTAGCCATTTAGCAACGAAGCTACAGTCACCAGGCAGACAGAAGCCCTGCCCATGACGCGAATCTGCGTCTGTTCTGAAGTGAATTTGACGCGCGAATGAAGCGGATTTTGACGCACGAATGAAGCAAGTAACCTCAAATGTTCACGCGTCTATTTACGCGCGAATATCACGATTTTTCCGCGCGTTCCACGTCTAGTGTGAACACAGCATTAGACATTTGTTTTTATTCAATTGCGAAAATGCTATTCAGAAAAAAAAATTACGTTACATATGAACATATATATATTTTCATAATGTATATGAATATGAAAGCTGTCACATTTGGTGTATGCAAGTACTACTTTATTTCTAAACTAATTTTGAGAGGATCACATGCTTATGATTGACCTCAGCCGGTCCTGCAACTAATGCATGATCCTCCAATCAGATGATTCCTAAGTCACTATAAATTAGAGGTTGCACTGACTAGTCGACTAATCGACTTTAATGCTCTGCCGTGACACTTTTTGATTGACTAGTTGCGCTGCGCAGATTACGTGGTTTGACCTGAACTACATGGCAGCTTTTCACACTAAGGTGGTTCACTGAATAAAACTGCACTCGAATTATTTAAAATAATTTTTAAAATGTTATTTTTCTTATGTCAGCGTCAAAGATTCACATGAACTTTGAGTAAACTTTATATCGTCAAACAGATATCAGTTAGCTCACTCCATGCAAATACCCTAGAGCAGATGCTAGCCAATCACGTTTACGCAACCTTGGAAAAGTAATGTGATTGGCTGTTGCTCTCTGTGAATCGTAGAAGCGAACATATTTTGTGAATGAATCGTGAAGCGCACAGAAACCGTGAAGTACGCAGCCGCCCGGAGGTGTGACAAACTTCACAGCGTATGTAAACATCATCCACAGTGAATGCGGTGAAGATGTGCAGTGAGGAGATATCTGATATCCAAGATGATCCAGTAACCCCAAAAAATGCCACACTTGAGCAGGATTTTGAACAGGTTTCTAGCGTGCACTATCATAGCGGTAAAATATGCATCTGAGCAAGTCTCTGACAGTGTAACAAAGCTTAACGTTATAGCCTTTGTCTTTCGTGTGTTATGTTGTCATGAAATAACCTCACATGAATCTGTGTGCTGACGTATGCATTACTTCTGCACTAAAACATCTGTTATTGTTACATTCTTACTAGAACCTGCAGTGATTTATGTGTTGACTGCATTTATTTAGCAGTAAATTTAGCCGAGGTTCTAATGTTGCATTATTAACTAAATGAAAGTGTTGACAGTGCATTTGTTTTGCACTAAAATCATTGCTAATGTTGCATTGTTTTTACAACGTGTTATGAGCTCTCAAACAGCATGTATATGTATTTCCTGCAAATAAATCGCAAATTGTGGCATGTTGCAAACCATTTGCTTCTTGTGTTTTATTGATGAAGTCACCACTACTCGACATCGACTCAACTTTAATAATATAAAAGTAAACTTTCAAAAATCTAAAGTTGTTCAACCCCTACTATAAATGACCACAGTCTTCATTCCACAACCATCTTCGTCTTGAAGAAACCCCCCTTCCTCCTTTTCCCTAGATTGGGCGGCACAGTGGCCCAGTGGTTAGCAATGTTGCCCCACAGCAAGAACACCACTGGCTCTGGTCCTTGCCAGTCTGGTTGGCGTTTCTGTGTGGAGTTTGCATGTTCTTCCCGTGTACACGTGGGTTTTCCCCAGGTGTCCTGGTTTCCTCCCACCATCCAAAGACATGTGTTCTATGTAAACCGACTAAGCCAAATGGGCACTACAGTCTAGCTCTCAGTATAAGTATTTTTCCTTCTTAAAGCAGTTCACCTTATCCACATCAGCCAGGGAGTTTTTGAGATCCACCTAAGCTTAATCTTCTCTCTCGCCTTGCGAACAGGAGGGAGCCCTGGGCTCGAGGATCCCTTGAGCTAAGGACTCTCTGCTAGGACAGCATGCTAAACAAGCTTATTATAAATCATCAGCTAAGTGTGAATTCTTTAAAAGTGTATTTTGAAAAAAGGACTTTATAAATTGTCAAAAAGCCCCAAATCACAAAACTGGCAAGTGTATGAACAACTGTAGCCTTTAACTTGCTTTAAAAAAAACTAAATTAATATAAACAGATGGGTTCTTCAAATACATACAGTCTATTACCAACAAAGGGTCTGTGTTTAAAAGTTTTCTGCTGTTGTTAAAAAATCTATTTCCCTTTGGGGGAAAAACAAATAATTTTTACCTTCCCAGCTGCTAAAGGAAGATGTGCTGAATTTTAATTAAATTAAATTACATGTGTAGATATTGGGAAACAAAGTTTCTTCCATGGTAAACAAAATTGGAATTGTAACTGGATAGTTACATTACTGCCGTCAAATTTCAAGACTTACTAGCTATATTATATACTGTACATTAGGGCTACCCAAACTCGGTGTTGAAGGGCCAGTGTCCTGCAAATGTTAGTTCCAACCGCAATCAGACACACCTGAGCTATAGCTAATTGAACTGTTCTTACTAGGCTTTCTAGAAACATCCGTGAAGGTTTGTTAAGGCGAGTTGGAGCTAAAATCTGCCGAACACCAGCCCTTCAGGACCGAGTTTGGGCACCCCTGCTATATATACCAATTTTCTCGTGTTTTATATAAATTTTTGGTATTTCTAATGTTGATTCGTTGCTTGTTCCTATAAACCGGTCTAGAATAACACAATGCTAAATGAAAAAAATTACCGTCATTTCATTCAAGTTCAGGAATTTAGATGTAATTTTTTAAAGCATTCTCAGTTCTATGCTGAACTGCGCACAATCCTGGCAACAACCAAAGACGTCGTCGATGTGACACATAAATAGGCTGCTAGCCGACAATAAACAGCGCGGACGGGAGGAATGAACGACCTGACTTCACCTGCTCGGCTCCTTGAAAGCAGATCCGACATCCAGGTGTCGGGACGCAGCTCTCGTTGCTGCAGCTGGAGCCCACCGTCTCCGTTTTCACCGCGCTCTGTCCGCCGCTGTCCTCCAGCAGTGTGTCCGTCCCTGCGCACGCTCCATCCTCGCTCTCGATCTCCGAGATGGGATCAGCCGCCGCGGCTGCCGGTGACGGTGTCTGAGCTCCAGCGCCCGGTTCCTGCAGTTCATCCTTGCCGTCGCTCCCCGGCACAGTTTGGGGCTGAAACTGCGCGGCGGTGACGGTCACGGTGGCGCCTCCCGGTGGCTCATCCACCGCCTGCACGTGCAACGGACCCGCCTCTGCGTGCACATCCATGAATGACGGCACTATATCAGAATGAAATGGCAAAAAAAACGAGGGGTCTGCGCTCTTACGGGCCTCGGTCAGATTTTCCACGGCTTTTCTCCCCTCTTGGACGCGTAAGTCTGGCCATAGATGTTCGTCTCAAACCGCGCGCGCTCTTAAAAAGGCACGAGCTTCTGTTGAAAGTTGCAGATGTCCAGGCTGTGCGGAGTGTTGTGCTCGGTGTCTCGTTGGCTGAAAGCTGCTTTTCCCCGGAAGACACATTTCCATCCGGGCGCGGTGCTGGAACACCGAGCAGTGAAGGCACGAAACGCACATTACCGCACAGTCAGGCTTCACAAAATGACCGAATGCACCGGTTGAGCCTGCGGTGTTGAGACGCCGAGTGAAGGTGCATGAGCGACGAGGCTTTTTCTGTTCTGGAAGTCGTACAGTGGGTAACTGGACTGTGATGATGGACCCGAGATCCACCCGCCCCGGAGCCACGCGCTCATTGCGCTTATATATGCCCTTTCGAAGATTTACCATGGTAACCACACAGTTGCCCGCTTAATAAAGCGGTGAAATCTTGGTATTAAGCCTAATGTGATATAACAGCCACCACTGTGCCATAAAGATATAAAAAGATCCTTGGCCATCTGTAGCATTTCTATTCCAAGAAAAATCTGAAAGAATTGCATTGTGCCATCTTCACTCTACACCGTCAACTTATTTATAAAGAGACGAATAAACTAAATCATTGACGGTTTTGTGGGATAATCTAATTGTTTTATGTTCAACTTAAATTTGTAAAAGAAAAATTAAGGAACTTTTCATTTTTTACAGTGTAAAGCCAAATACATGTTTTTACCTCACAGTGACAGTTTAGTGAGCTTATTTAGAAATCACTAGCTTTCACTATGTATTTTAAATTACTATTAAATTATATTATATATTATTATTTAAATGACAGCAGTTTTTTAAAGTAGGTAAATGTCAAATTAGAAAGATTTTTTTATAAGTTTTTGTGTTTTATTACTTTTAGGTATTGGGTAAGCTAAATTGTCCATAGTGTATGTGTGTGAATGAGTGTGTATGGATGTTTCCCAGTGATGGGTTGCAGTTGGATGGGCATCCGCTGCGTAAAACATATGCTGGATAAGTTGGCGGTTCATTCCACTGTGGCAACCCCAGATTAATAAAGGGATTAGCCGAAAAGAAAATGAATGAATGAATAATAATAATAATAAAATAATTATTATTAGCTTCTGAAATGTGACTTAATCCCAGTTCATTAAATGCTGAAACAAATTAATGTCAAAAATGATAGTGATACACATTTTTATTGAAAATAATGTAAATAAATGTGATTTATTATTATTATTATTATTATTATTATTATTATTATTACTACATAAAAACAATTAAAAACTGTAAAAAATAATACCTTATATCTACTCAATAAAAATTTCGGTAACAGATTACAAGCAATATTATTAATTAAATTTAATAAATATGGATTGAGTAACAATTAAATAAATTGGCTTATTTAAAAGTAGCTGTGAGTAACAGCAAACAGTACTTATAAAATTAGCAAATTTTAACTAAAATTATTGATTTAATTATTGGTCGTTGTAACAGAAAATGATTGTGAATTTGAAAATGCTCATTTTAATCACGTTGGATTTAATTAATATTTTCTCTTTTTGAAATTATTCAAAAATAATAGCTAAATTCTTATTATAAAATTGATTAGATTTTATTACAGTTTTAAGTTATTTCAAAACAAAAAATGCCCTAAAAACAGGAAATTAATTCTGTTAAATAAAGTTTACATATTAATATTAATGAAATCTACAAGGCCATAGAATTACTTTTTACAGTGCCATATAACTGTAATGTATATTGGGTATTATATGTAGCTACCTTTTAGGGCTAAAGCAGCTAACTCTTGCCACGGTTACCTCTTTATGCCAACACAATTATAATTCACAAAAATAATTTTTATCTTTAATTTATCCAACTTTTTAAACAAGAATAGTATTTTCTCTGTAAATGCATACAAAGTTTGCAATTCGTATATGAATTCATATTCAACTCCAGTTTGCACTCAACAATAAATTGTAAGTTGATGTGGATGCTAACTAGTGTTTGCTATATTTATCTTTATAGTTATCATGTACAGTATAGGTGAAGTAGTGTAATTCCCAGATTCCAACTAGTAAAAAGCATATTTCTGTCCTTGTAGTTTCATTAAATGTTCTGACCGCTACGACTTGTTCCTCTCGTTGAAACAGAGTTATTCTATATGTTGATGTTATTTCTACAGAAAGAGGAAGGCAGGGTCATAATCTTAACTATGAGTTGTCTAACGGATTCTCCTCCTAACCTCCTCCATGTTGCTTTAAATTGCAGCAGTAATTCTGTGCAGAATTTAAAAGGGTCCAATGTGTTTTGTGTTCTCATGATACGATCCAGCTTATACGGATAATTTTACCCCAATCTACTACATTTCAATATAGAAAAGAGTAACTGTGAACAAGTGACTGATTTTTAGCCAGTTTTAGCATCTTTTTGTACACTGTAAAACCCAATGAGCTAAGGCAACTCAAACCATTTGAGGAAACCGATTGCAACAAACCATTTAAGTTCTAAAACTAATCCTTATGAGTACTGTGAACTTACTCCATTTAGGTTGAAGTAATGAGGTACATAATTCACTCATTACCTTCAACACTGAGTTCAAACTCTTTTTAAATGAGAATAATTAACTTTCAGTCAATTTTGAGTTACCTACACTCATTTCATTTGATAAAGTTGACTGTTGGGTTTTACAGTGTAGTATAAAGGAAGAGATGCTTTGGATTCTTGAGTGATTTTAATTGGTCAGAAAACATCATCTTGAAGCACAAATGGAAGTAAAAGACGGTAAGTTTTCAACGTGTTTGTCTTTTAAGTGCAAAATGTGCCATTGTTTTGAACACACTAGCTTACAGATAACCAGCATATTCCTAATAAAAGCCCCCAAATTTATATTTTGATTTTATGGGGACTCTAAAAATCTTGTGCGTTTGCTGAGTGCATGTTTATACAACACAAATTCTGTAACGTCGCTAGATATTTAACAGGTCACATGACATACAGTTCAAGCCTTTTATCACAATGTGTGCGTGTGGCTTTAAATCACTGTCTCAGTCTGTCTTAGTTAGTTATAATAATGATATTTTAAAAATGAAATAGCAATCAAATCTATTATTTACTATATTCAAAAGGCCAAGCTGTTTAGATTGCAGAAAAAACTCGTTTTGATGCAATCTCATTTGTGTGCAGTGTCAACTACCATACAAACTAGCTAACTAACTAAACTACCTACAAAACAAACTTTGATATTCACTCCAAGACAATCACATAATTATAATTACATAATTTTAATTAATTTGGCCCACAGTGTTCTATAGTTTAAGGTAAAATGTAATTATTTGCTTCACAGGCAATCTTAAAAATTTTAATTATTAAAAATGTAATTTTTTAAAGTCAAAATTTTAGAAACTTGTTATATCTAACCTTTAATGCACAGTTTGTAATTTTTACCCCTAGAGGCAGCGTATTCACAACCAACAGCACCAGCACCTTGGAGCCAGCACCTAAGCTTTTCACTCATCATAGCACACGTGCTGCTGATGATGTGACAATAAAAGTGATTTGATTTGATTTGAACAAAAGCATAGTCTGGTGACGCTGTGACTGAGTGTGGAATCAGGGGAGTTGTCATCTTCATTACAACCTACAGGACATCCTGCAGAAATCATGTTCATGGATGAGGTAAAGTATTTAAAACGTATTATTATGGTAGTATGAAGCAGAGTAAAGGCCTGTGCACACCAAGACGTTTTTTGCTTGCGTTTTCCGTCAACGTTTAACGCCACGTGACTAAATAAAGGGCGTCTACGTGATCGTGCACACCAACGCACAAAACGGCAGGCGCAAAAGCGTCATTTTTAAAAAAAAACGCCTCATGCTCGCCATGCTCAACCTCCTCCACCAATCAGATTGGCACTTTTGTTCACGTGCACGAAGCTGCTGAAGTTACAGTAACAGCACTTGGAGGCGTTCAAGCACAAAAGTATCAATGCGAGAGAACATTGAAGAAGATGCCCAGAGGCGATATGAACGTGGAGCTGCTTATTGCACTGGTGAACAATAATAATTTCTTCATCGCTAGAGCTGGAGCTGCTACTTGAACCATCCATAACAACAAGCGTGTCAACTTTGTCTTCTTCTTCTGTGTTACAAGCAGGTGCCAGAAGCTTAAAGTTGTGTAGCGCCATCTAACGTCAAGGAGTGATTTTGCATACTCTTCTGCTCGACGCCTGTGAAAATCACTTGGGTTTGAATCCGGAAAAATGTCTTGAAAAACGCTGACGATAAACGCAAAGGAAAATCGTCCCGGTGTGTTCGAGCCTTAAGGCTGAAAGCTGTATTATTATGCCCCAGTTCTGGTTCAGCTCATAATTGTTTTATCATACTGAATACATTCTGTTATAAAGCGGCTCTGTACAGTCTAATAAAACGCACAGCATACTATTAGTAAATTAGGAGTGCTTTGATCACTTTTAAAGGGTTAAAAGCATCTTTGGTGTTTCTGTTTCCTATAAAACAAACTGGAAATCGAGGGTGTGTGATGTTATTAGCAGGGCGACTCAGGACCCAGTCTATGTTACTAATTAAAAAATAGCTTATTTCTCTGGATTTTAATATCCACCAAAAAATTTGGAGTGAGCAAAGGAAATAACACTGCACTATTATTCATTTTCTTTTCGGCTTAGTCTCTTTATTCATTAGGGGTCGTCAGGAATGAACCGCCAACTTATCCAGCATATGTTTTAGGCAGGGAATGCCCTTTCAGCCGCAACCGAGCAAACACTCATACACACTTGCATTCACACCCACACATACACTTGGGCCAATTTAGTTTATTTAATTCACCTATAGTGCATGTCTTTGGACTGTGGGGGAAACCGGAGCACCCGAAAAAAACCCACACCAACACGGGGAAAACATGCAAACTCCACACAGAAATGCCAACTGTCCCAGCCGGGACTCGACCAGCGACCTTCTTGCTGTGAGGCGACAGTGCTACCCACTGCGTTACCGTGACGCCAACACTGCACTAGTGGATATTAAAATAATCTTACATATTGTGACAAAACAATCTGAATTGTGTTCACTTGAATTATTGACAATTGTATTTTAATAAAACTAAATATTAAAAATTAAAAATTGTTTTGAATTTGCATTTTGAATATTGAACGTCTGAAATGTAAGACAACTTTTATAGATTTTTATAGGTTTGTTTTTTTAACACTTTAACTTGCAGAGGCCCTTCTGATTTTTTTGTTCTGAATTCATAGACTACAGACATCCAGTTTGGAATTGCATTGTGAAAGTAGGTCAGGGGTCATCAACAGGGAAGTGTTGCTGACCCCCCAATTAATGCTTGATCCCCCCTGAAGGACATGAAAGCAACATATATGGGGGGATCAGTCCTCTAAATCGTAAGAAAAAGTTAGCTCTGATCTGCATCTTAAATACTAATATTACTAATTAAATAATAGATAATATAAATATACATTTGACCACCCCTATAGTGGATTATACCATTGTGAATGCAATTAATCTAAGCCGATAGACATGGTACGTGTTCACAAAAAGCTTTTCTTGTAAAATAGGTGTATAGCCTAAAAGTAAAGTAAAATTAGATGCATAGTTTGTATAGTTTGACCTACAGTAACCGCTGAAATGGCGAACCACAGAATATTGTAGGTCAGAATACACAAACCATATCTCAAAACACGTATAAATTAAATATGTTGCATTAATAAAATAGATGTTATTTAATTAGATTCATTGAAGCTGAAGGAAGTCGACCCTCCTGATCGTCAATGTATAAATTGCACCCTGAGGAGGACCCATTCTTCTGCAAATTGACTATGGGGGGGGGTCAGCTACTTTCAGTAGTTTGTGTAATAAATATGCGTGCTTCAGTAAACCAAATTCTTATATTTAATTCAATTACATCTCATTGGTTAATCAAACTTATGTAATTTTGAAGGATAATGAGCTGATTCTGACTTATACAGTAACCATTGTACAACATGTCCAATGGGTGGCGCCAAATTTCTGTCTATAAAAAAATCTGCCTTAAAATAATTCAGTTGACTTAAATTTCAGACTTTTAGTATTCAAGTTAAGATTCTTTTCAGCTTAGTCCCTTTATTAATCCGGGGTCGCCACAGCGGAATGAACCGCCAACTTATCCAGCACATGTTTTACGCAGCGGATGCCCTTCCAGCTGCAACCCATCTCTGGGAAACATCTATACACACTCATTCACACACATACACTATGGAGAATTTAGCCTACCCAATTTACTTATACTGCATGTCTTTGGACTGTGGGGGAAACTGGACCACCTGGAGGAAACCCATGCAAATGCGGGGAGAACATGCAAACTCCACACAGAAATGCCAACTGACCCAGCCAAGGCTCGAACTAGCGACCTTCTTGCTGTGAGGCGACAGCACTACCTACTGAGCCACTGCGTCGCCCTTAGGAAATTCACATTCAAAACAATTTATAACACCATATAATATTCAGTTTTATTAAATTACAATTGTAAATAATTCGGGGCGACACTGTGGCTCGGTGGTTAGCACTGTCGCCTCACAGCAAGAAGGTCGCTTGATCGAGTAACGGCTGGGTTAGTTGACATTTCTTTTTTGGAGTTTGCATGTTCTCCCCGTGTTGGTGGGGGTTTCCTGCTCCGGTTTCCCCCACAGTCCAACGACATGCGCTATAGGTGAATTGAATAAACTAAAATGGCTGTAGTGTATGTGTGGGTGTGAATGCAAGAGTGTATGGGTGTTTCCCAATACTGGGTTGCAGCTGGAAGGGCATCCGCTGTGTAAACATATGCTGGATAAGTTGGCGGTTCATTCCGCTGTGGCAACCCCAGATTAATAAAGGGACTAAGCCGAAAAGAAAATGAATGAATGATTTTGGTTGTAGTGTATGTGTGTAAATTAGTGTATAGGTGTTTCCCAGTGATGGGTGGCAGCTGGAATGCCATCCGCTGTGTAAAACATATGCTGGATAAGTAGGCGGTTCATTCCACTGTGGCAACCCCTGATTAATAAAGGGACTAAGCCAAAAGAAAATGAATGAATAATTCAAATTGTTTTGTGAAATTATACAAAAGTGGTAGGAGAGTAGTCTGAATTGGGTTCCAGCCCGTAGTGCTGGTTCACTCATTGAACTCATTCCGCCAGCCGCGAGTGTTTCCAAGTCGTGCGGTGCCGCATCGGTTGATCAGCTATTTTGCGAACCAACGTCTCGTGCATGAAACACCGCAGAGTAACCCACGTGTCTGTGCACTTGCTCATCATTCAGATGATGCTCTGCTAGAGCAGCGATTGGCTCGTGTCTCAGACCTTCCCCGAGGTAACGAAGGAGTGATCAACACTCAGTTTGTAACCTCTACAGTGAACTTCCTACCACTGCGTGTCTTTGAGTAATAATGGGAGCCTTAAGTACCCTCGATAAGCGGAACTAATTCTCGATTGTGGTTATAGGAAAAAAAAACACCTAACAAAAAGTTGTTTAAATAATAAAAACACGTTGACGATTAGTATTTGCAGTGTTTTCCAATTGAATTGCATCATTTTGTCTAAAACGGTAAACTCTTCACAATACAGCTTTGGAGGTGGGGATATGTAAATGAGTTCCTCGTGATTGGTCAAACAGCTACGTTTAAGCGTTTACGTGTTATATAGTTAATCATTAAATATTCTGTGTGCAATTTTCAATTGTAGTTAAAGGGATAGTTCACCCAATGAAAATTCTGCCGTTATTCAAGTTGACTGTATATATATTTTTTCTTCTGCTGAACACAGAAGAAGATACTGAATCAGAATCAGAAAGAGCTTTATTGCCAGGTATGGTCACACCATACCTGTCAACCCTCTCGTTTTTCCCAGGATTCACCCGTATTTTACAGTTCTATCCCGCTATCACCCCGTAAAGGTATTTTCCCGTATTTCTCCTGTATTTTCAGTCTTTCTCTGATGGATGGCAATAAGCATTAAAGAGCCGATCCTCCCTATCCCTTATTTTCACTTCCCAATGACAGGTATGTTCACACATACAAGGAATTTGTTTTCGTGACAGAGCTTCTACAAGTGCAACAGAATTATAGATACAGGACAAAAACAGATAATAAATATATTTAAAAATAGAAGTAAGTAGTGAATGCAAATATACAAATTGTCAAGTGTATGTACAGGTATATTACTATATTCAACGTTATAGACGAATTACCGGTTTGTAGGATGCACTCGCATCGAGATTGCAGAAAAAAACCAGGAGCGCTAGCATTTACAGCGAGGGAATGACATCTGATGCTGCACAGAGTTTGTTGTTGTGTTAGAGATAAGTTATATTGATTACATATTATATATATTATTTACATAATGCTTTCAGCGTATTATAACATCTTGTCACCCAGTGATAAGCACAGTTATTGGCCAAAATTAACGTTAAAGTGAGCGGTGTTTGTCTGACAGGTCCATTTGCGATAGCACCCTCCCAAGCGCGTCCAGCCCAAAATATACAACTATCTCAAAGTAACTCCAAGTGATTTTACAAGAGAGAAGTTAAAGGCCTACAAGTTTTTGGATGCCAACAATGTTGTTCTGTATGGTCATGTGCAAGAAATAATGTTCCATGATTAGCAGATTGAAAACTTTGTAGTGCTAAAAACTGAGGTTCTGCCTAGCCAAAGACAAGGAAAAAAGACGGAACTATACAAGGTCTGGGTAATCATCAACAAGCAAAACAACTGCATTCTGACAGCGAACTGCACCTGTACGGCAGGGTATGTGAACTTACATTTTTACATTTCATTCTTAGCATTCAGTGTCCGCAGTTTAATTAACCATATTTAACTGTTTTTGCTGGAATCACTGTTGCAATCAAAAATGAGTAATGTGGATGATTCAGCATAGCGTGAACTTACCTGATATAAATAGCTAGAGAACTGCAGAGTCAAGCATTTTTAATTAGGTCCTCACTCCATTCAGCTCTTCAGATGGCTGTTAGCCAAAGACGTCTGCGGTTGGCATTAAAAGCAGTGTGGTGTACGGTAAAATTTAAGTTTTCTATTTTTTTCCGATTTTGGCCTCCTACCGCACAACACAACATGTTTGCCATTGCAGCCAACTGGTCTTTTTTGCAACCGGTATGCGCGGTTGAACCTGTGTGACGTCATGTGTGATGTAGGTTGGTAACTTTCCTATGTGCAGCTGTTATGTGCAGTATGTTGTTAAATAAGTGTATATATGTATAAAAAGTGTATTAGGCAAGGCAAGGCAAGTTTATTTATATAGCACATTTCATACACAGTGGCAATTCAAAGTGCTTTACATAAACAGGAATAAAAAAGACAAGTATAGGAAAAATAAAAATAAAACAGATAATAAAAAACAGATAAAAACAGATAAAAATGTGTTAAAACAGGTTGTAAAAAAATGAAAAAGAAGAGAAAATGTAAGCAATTTGTCGGACGTAGCACAGTGCTCATTCAGTAAAGGCACAGCTAAACAGATGTGTTTTCAGTCTGGATTTGAATGTGCCTAATGTTGGAGCACATCTGATCATTTCTGGAAGCTGATTCCAGCAGCGAGGGGCGTAGTAGCTGAAAGCCGATTCACCCTGCTTTGACTGAACTCTTGGAATTTCTAGTTTATATGATCCTAAAGATCTGAGTGATCTGTTAGGCTTGTATTCAGTAAGCATATCTGTAATGTATTGAGGTCCTAGGCCATTTAGTGATTTATAGACAAGTAATAATACTTTAAAATCTATTCTGAATGTAACTGGGAGCCAGTGTAAAGACCTGAGGACAGGTGTGATGTGCTCTGATTTCCTGGTTCTGGTCAGAATCCTGGCCGCAGCGTTCTGGATGAGCTGCAACTGTCTGACTGTCTTTTTGGGAAGGCCCGTGAGGAGGCCGTTACAGTAATCCACCCTGCTGCTGATAAAAGCATGAACAAGTTTCTCTAAGTCTTCACTGGAAACAAAGCATCTGATTCTTGCAATGTTTTTGAGATGAAAGTATGCTGATTTACTAACTGCTTTGACATGACTACTGAAACTCAGATCTGACTCCAGAGTCACACCAAGATTCTTGACCTTATTTTTTGTTGTTTGACCCTTAGTGCCAAGGTACGCATTCACCTTGAGAACCTCATCTCTGTTCCCAAACGCAATGACTTCAGTTTTCTCTTTGTTTAACTGAAGAAAGTTTTGGCACATCCAACTGTTCATTTCATCAATGCATTGGCAGAGGGTGTCAATAGGGCTGTAGTCATTAGGCAGTAAGGCTCAGTAGATCTGAGTGTCATCAGCATAGCTGTGGTAGGAAATTTGGTTCTTTCTCTATTAGCAAGTAGTGATGTTTGTTTCATAATTATTATCATCTAGTGTTCCTGAGATGGATTGCCTGAGGGAAGAAACTGCTTCTGTGTCAGGCTGTTCTGGTGCACAGTGCTCTGTAGCGTCGACCAGAAGGTAAAAGTTCAAAGAGGCAGTGGGTGTGAGTGGTCCAGAGTGATTTTGGCAGCCTTTCTGCTCGCTCTGGATAAGTACAGTTCTTGGAGAGTAGGGAGGGATGTACCAGTGATTTGCTCAGCAGTCTGAACTATTCGACATAGTCTTCAGAGGTCGGATTTGGTACCTGAGCTAAACCAGACAGGTATTGATGTGCAGATGACTGATTCAATGATGGAGGTGTAGAACGGTTTCAGGAGCTCCTTTGGAAGGTTGAACTTCCTATGTAGGAAGTACAGCCTTTGTTGAGCTTTTTTGACAATAGAGTCAATGTGAGTGTCCCACAATGCTGTCCATGATGCTCAGTGGGGGAAGAGCAGGGGGGTTTCTCCTGAAGTCCACTATCATCTTCACTGTTTTGAGCGTGTTCAGCTCCAGGTTGCAGTGACTGCACCAGACAGCCAGCTCAGGAAAGAAGTAAGACAGGAAGAAAGTTAGTAATCAAATAGATTTTGCCACTCATTAGCTGGCATAGTTATTTATTAAAAAATAAATACCTTGGGAGTAAATAGGTGGCGAGATCTGTTGAGAGCCTGCTTCAAAATCCCTTTTCAAAGTTTTACAGAAATAATATTTTGATTTCTCTTTTCATCACTATATAATTCATATTAACTGGTCTGTTCTGTTGTGCTTTCACTATTGCTCTTACTTAAAAACTGTACCATCTGTACCAAAATAAATGAAGAGTGATCAAACAAGCCCTTAGAGGTTTAATTTTAGCTTTCCTCTGAACTCTGCACATATGTGCGCTCTGTTTTATGGCTTCTTTAAGGTGGTTTTTACTGTCTGGTTCTTGGCTGTTGGCTTTTATGCTGTGTGTTTCTTACAAGGGCATTAGGTAGGCCAAGTGCATGACTTGCTAACCACAGGTAATAAATCAGAGTAGATCCAACTCCTGCCTGTATGTTTTCTTATGGGCTAAAGCTGCTATTTATTAGGCTGTTATTCTGTTGTATGCCTTACAGGAGAGAAATCTGCTGTGTTTTAAATAGATGTTTATTTTTAGAATAACATTACAAAGCAAAAGAACACGTACAGTATGCAAATTCACTTCAAAACAAATAGAAAATATTTACTCAAAAGTAGCTTGTTTAGTGTTTCTACAATCTTTCCACGTGAAGTGACTTGTATCTTGTGTAAATGTGTAATTGCTATCCATGGATCTGGAAAAGGTGGAAAAAAGTTTTCAAGGTTTTCAGGTAATAACTATTTATTGGTCAGATTTAAATTAGAAAGAAAATCTAGAATTTGAAGCACAAATGGAAGTAAAAGATGGTAAGTTTTGAATGCATTTGTCCTTTAAATGCAAAATGTGCCATTGTTTTGAACACAACTGCTTACAGATAACCAGCATATTCCTAATAAAAGCCCCCAAAATAATATTTTGATTTCATGGGGACTTTGAAAATCTTGTGCATTCGCTCAGTGCATGCTTATACAACACGTATTCTGTAATGCCGCTAGATATTAAACAGGTCGCATGACATACTGTATAGTTCAGGTCTTTTATCACACAATGATTGTGTGTGTGTGTGTGTGTGTGTGTGTGTGTGGTTTTAAATCACCGTCTTAATCTGTCTTAGTTAGTTTTAATAATGATATTTTAATAAAGAAAAAGCAATCAAATTTATTATTTACTATATTTAAATAGCTAAGCTTTTTGGATTGCAGAAAAACTCATTTTGATGCAATCTTATTTGTGTGCAGTGTCACATAAAACAACTACCATATAAACTAACTTAATTTAATTTAGAAATACATGAAAAAAACAATTAATCAAAATTGACTCGCTTTGTTTGCTAACTAAGCTAGCACACACACAAAAATGTGAATTTGGTAATGCAACAGCTAAACACAGAACTATGAACTAAAAACCTAATTAAAATACACAAACATGTTATATATAAAAAAAATTATTACAATGGGTCAAGTATAGACAACCATTGGGTTAAACAGTGTAATTAAACTCAATTTAAACAAATGAACTCAGCTTTGGGTTTGTCCATATTTGACCCAACTTTGTGTTACAATAAGCCAGATTTTTTTAGTGTATGGACTCAAAAAACACTCAATCTGGCTGAATATGTAAATGACCATCTTTACAATACAAGGAGTTTTTAGATCCACGCATAAATAATTGAGACACTTCATCTTCAGCAATATTTTTCAAGTTGATGGGCCTTTGAAGATGGATTTCGGTTATGAACCGTCCTTGATTTGACTTCTGCTGTCATAACGGTGTGCACCAGCAGGAGGCATCATCATCTCAATGTTCTTCATTTATGTAGTAAAATACTTAAAAAAAAAAAACTTTACACGAAATATTTCAGCATATTAATCTTAATAACAATAATAATTAATGTAAAAATATTAACACAATAACCAATATATATATATATATATATATATATATATATATATATATATATATATATATATATATATATATATATATATATATATATGCATTTTATTCACTTGCTTTTACCTCATAGTCTCATTAAATTAGAATATTCTTATATGATTTACGTATTATTATTATTTACGTATAAAGGGTCTGCTATCACCCGGTTGATGTATGACGGCGCTGTAGCTCTGTATATTTTCACACAGCTGCTGCTTTCCGTTAGAGCGGGCGGGCGCGCGCGCGCACTGTAGCTCTCTCTGCGTTTGAACGAGCACCGAGGTCACGTGAGCGCGACGGCAGCAGCCAGCAGCAGCAACGGGCACGGTGACGGTGGCACCGCAGTGGATACACGGGCAGCTTCGCTCCTGTGCACCACTACAATCCAAGATCTGAAGGAGAAAACGAAAACTAAATCCCGACCGGTGATGTTGCGTCTCTAGTAACGCGACTGCTCGCCGTCTGTCCCCGCTCACACTCATGCGGTCTATTTTTGCACCGTGAAACACACGTTTGACACCGTGTGCTTGGGAGAAACAGAGACGCGCCGAGGCTCGGATGTGTTGGAGTCGCAATGGCAGACCGTGATTCGTTACCGCTGCCGTTGGAGGTGCGCGCGCGGCTGGCGGAGCTCGAGCTGGAGCTGTCGGAGGGTGAGTAGCTGCCCAATTGCCCGGAGAAAGTGCACGACAGACGGAGAGATGAACGGGTCAGCGCGCTCGATTCATGTATCAGATTTAAGTGTGCGCGTGTTGACGTTTGCAGAACCGGACAGAGCGGTGACCTTGGATGAGGACAGGAATGTGTGTTATGGATGAGACACATTGTTTCACATTTTTTAATACGTGGCTTTTGGGATGAACAAATGGTGATGTGTCTTTGGGAATTTAAAGTCTCTCTCTCTCTCTCTCTCTCTCTCTCTCACTCTCTCTCTCCCTCTCTCTTCCTCTCTCTCATATTCTGTTTCCATTCTCCATTCCAGTGAACTGTTCATAACACGGCCACCGCCTTTGTGAATATATAGGGCACGTAAATCAGTGTAAGTGAAGCGGGTATGTGATGTAAAGCGTTGGCATATTTCTTTGGCTTTCATGGTTGTTGTGTATTTTGCAAGAAATGCGTTTAGTCGTAAAGTTTTCCTTCTCTCAAACTAACTAATGTTATATGACAAACCCATGTGGCGTGATGATTGTTTTCTAGTCACTGTTGACATGAATATTAAGTAAACAATCCAGCAACTTAATATGAATTCATTCTGGTCATAAAGTAGGGGCCACTGCACTGTGTTTTTATGACCACCATGAATTTTGGCCAGCATCGACCAGGGTTTCCAAACTTTTTAATTTCCCAGGAATCTCATTTATGAGTACTTCTGAAGCCCTTCCAAAACTGTAAAGGTTTAAAGCTGAACATTGGAGCTGTGTATCTTCATGAACAGTATAGCTGTAAACATACTCTTTAGGAAGGGGTCCAGATCCTCGCATGTATTTGAGGGTCCTTGAAAATGAAAAGGTTTAAAAACCACATTTGATGGTCATTGTAAAAAAAAAAACATTTCCAGAGTGTGTGAAACATTAACCATAGTTTTAAAAAGACGGCTTTTAAAAGCTTTCGGATGAGCGTTAAACCGAGGTCCTGACTCTCTGTGGTCGTTAAAAATTCCAGGATGTTCTTCGAAAAACAGTAGGGGTTTTACCCCGTCATTCTGGCCAAATCTGCCCATCATGGCCTCCTAACCATCCCCATACCATAATTGGCTTCATCACTCTGTCTCCTCTCCACCAATCAAAGTGTGCTGTGCAGTCTGGCGCAATATGGCTGCCGTCGCGTCATCCAGCTGGATGCTGCACACTGGTGGTGGTTGAGGAGATTCCCCCAAAAATGTGTAAAGCGATTTGAGTGTCTAGAATAACCGCTATATAAATGTAAGGAATTATTATTAATTATTATTAAAATTCTTTGTTTTATTTTTCGCCTAACTAAAGCACATATTGCTCCGCTTTCCCCCACAAGTCCATAGACATGCGCTATAGGTGAGTTGGGTAAGCTAAAATTGTTCGTAGTGTATGGTTGTTTCCCAGTGATGGGTTGCAGCTGGAAGGGCATCCGCTGCGTAAAACACATGCTGGATAAGTTGGCGGTTCATTCCGCTGTGGTGACCCCAGATGAATAAAGGGACTAAGCCGAAAATGAATGAATACATAAAACTGCTTTGAAAAGCTTGCTAAAATATCATATCTACAGTATGATAACAGGGCCCATGTATGCTGCATTAATATGAGGGAACTTTCCATATTAATATTTTACAGCTCTTTTACCTGTATGTTGAATTTTGCATTGCATTGAATAAAGGTTTTGTGTTCATAAATCACTGGTTAAGGTCTAAAATGCACAAAATGACCAGTGAACAGTATACAGTATATTTTTTAACCAATATTAGGCTATAATATAAAATAATTCTAATTCTTAATAGCAGTTCTAATTTATTTGTTTGACGTATTTTATATAATAAACCTCTAATCTGTTTTTGCTAATGCATTTTATTAAAAACAATCTCAAAAAGACCCCTTGAGAATCTGTGGACCCCAGTTAAAAATATTGCCACAGTGGAAAAAAGTTGGCTCCACTTGGCCATTAGAGATGCATTTTGTAATTCCTGCACCAAATATGACAAATGAGATTTAAAAAATGTTTTTGTTTTTACAAATATGCTACAAATATTCCATATAGGGGTGGCGTGGTGGGTAGCACTTTCGCCTCACAGCAAGAAGGTTGCTGGTTCAAACCTCGGCTGGGTCAGTTGGCATTTCTGTGTGGAGTTTGCATGTTCTCCCCGTGTTGGCATGGGTTTCCTCCGGGTGCTCCGGTTTCCCCCACAAGTCCAAAGACATGCACTATAGGTGAATTTGGTAAGCTAAATTGTCCGTAGTGTATGTGTGTGAATGGGAGTGTATGGGTGTTTCCAAGTGATGGGTTGCAGCTGGAAGGGTGTCCGCTGCATAAAACACATGCTGGATAAGTTGGCGGTTCATTCTGCTGTGGTGACCCCTGATTAATAAAGGGACTAAGCTTAAAAGAAAATGAATGAATATTCAGCTAGTCACTAGGAGCCGTTTACACAGATTTGTATGTATTGGAGACGTTTTGGGGACTGAAAATGCTTCATTTTGAAAACTGGTATCAAAGTGCAAGAGTTTGAAAAGATTGCCGTTATCATTTCCTTGCAAACACCCAAAACGGGTATCTTTGAAAACGGTGTTGTCATGCACGTATTAAGTGTAAGCTCTGTAGTAGGCATGGGCCGGTATAAGATTCTGATGGTATGATAACCTTGGATAAAAATATCACGATTTCACGGTATTGTGATTACTGCTCTAAAATAGGCTTTTTTTTAAATGTCCGAGTAAAAAACAACAGTCCCCCCCCCTTTAAGGACAATAGATTTTATTTTTTAAAAGATTTAAAGTATTTTGGAGCAGTAAACATGTCAGGCTAAATAATTCAAATGATTCGTTGACTGCTGTCTTAGTTTCTAAAATACAGATTTCTTTACATTTTAAAACAGCATCTTTGGATATCTTTTCTCCTGGAGATACTGTTGTCCTAAAAAACAAAAAAACAAAAAAAGTAAATAAAAAATCTTATACAAAGATGCAATGGTATTACAGAAAATTTTGGCGGTTTTAAAACCTTGACTTTTCCAAACCGCGGTATACCTTGAAAACAATTATCGTCCCATGCCTAGTCTGTAGACATGTGCAGTATG
This sequence comes from Danio kyathit, assembly GCA_903798195.1. NCBI lineage: Eukaryota > Metazoa > Chordata > Actinopteri > Cypriniformes > Danionidae > Danio > Danio kyathit. The sequence continues at coordinate 49,521,599 of LR812520.1, read as the reverse complement.
TGTCGTTTTTAAACAAACACAACAATTGCAGAGTACATGGCGATGGTGCTGTTCAAGAGTTTGCTAATGCTTCTTTAGCAAAGTGTGGATTTATTGGGCTGAATAGTTCGCTTTGCTTAACCGTTCCATTCCATGTAGATTCGAGCCAGTCAAAAATGCCATTTTCCACTGTGGTGCTGATAACGGAGCTCTCTGAAATCTAAAACAAATGCGTCAGTCATTGGTCTTGGTAATGTAAGTGTAATGTAAACTATAGCCATGTTTCCATCCGAAGATGCAAATTAAATGTATGCGCAAAACTGGAATATATCACAAAAAACATTTGCTATTAAAGCACTATTTCCATCCAATGAGTCCAAGAGATCAAAATAGTCACTTCCTAATAACCTGGCACCAAATATCAAGAGAAAAATGGAAGTTGCTGCATTAAGAGAAGGCCCTTTTTCGTATATAATAAATTACTTGCTTCTTCGAACTCGTAGACGTACCATAATATTGTCATATCCTTTAAGAAAACACTTCTTGGAAGATTTGCATGTTTTTCTGATGTTGATGGTCGTCACTTCTGTCTCGTATATAACATTTAAAAATGTTCGGACGTCTTCGTCCACCTAAAAATACCTGTCTCTTTCCACCATTTTTGTTATCACATGATCTATTGATGCAAAATCACATGACTTTTTTTGATGTGCATGCTGGAATTTATTTGGTAAATGCACTTCCATCATAGTTTTAGTGCATTTTTTCTTATTGGATAAAAAGTTTATCCTACTCATAATTTCACATTTTCAAAATTTATGCGCATCTATTCCAATATTAGATTAGATTTTTAGATTCAACTTTATTGTCATTACACATGTACAAGTACAAGGAAACGAAATGCAGTTTAGGTCTAACCAGGAGTGCAATAGCAGCAAGTGCAGGATATAGGTATAAGTTATAAAGTGCAGTTATAGAAACACTATGGTGATATTTACAAATAGATGTACTATGAACATTATATACAGGTTGTATTAGCTATGAACAGAGATTTACAATAGATGGATAGATGTACAGGTTGCTATTAATAATCAGAAGTGTGCAGATATATAAACATAATTACAAGTGTATATGTACAGTGGGTGTGTACATAATTACAAATGTACATGGGTATGTACAGTTCAAATAAATGAATCAGTGCAATGAATATGTGCAATTTTTAAATGTGCAAATGTTAAATAGTGCAGTGATTATGAGGAGTCTGAGTTATGAGGAGAGTGGGGGTGTATCAGGGGGGCAAAGAGTCAGTGTGGGGCAGAGTTCAAGAGGGAGACAGCTCTGGGAAAAAAGCTGTTCCTTAGTCTGCTGGTTTTTGTCCGGGGGAGCCTGAAGCGCCTGCCAGAAGGCAGGAGAGAAAACAGTCTGTGAGCAGGGTGAGAGGAATCTTTAAGAATACTGCGTGCTCGGCGCAGACAGTGTTTCCTCTGGATGTCCTCTATGGCTGGCAGTGTGGTCCCTGTGATACGTTGGGCAGTTTTCACCACCCGCTGCAGTGCCTTACGCTCCGCAACAGAGCAGCTTCCATACCAGACTGTGACACAGTTCGTCAGGATGCTCTCTATTGTGCAGCGGTAGAAGTTCACTAAGACGGCTGATGACAGCTGGTTTTTCTTAAGTTGCCTTAAGAAAAATAGGCGCTGGTGAGCCTTCTTGACCAGGCTGGAGGTGTTGGTGGTCCAGGAAAAGTCCTTTGAGATGTGGGTCCCCAGGAACTTGAAGGATGAGACAGGCTCGACGGCCATCCCATTGATGTGGATGGGATCATGTGAGCCTGTTCGTCCCTTCCTGAAGTCCACAATGAGCTCCTTGGTCTTGTCTGTGTTAAGGAGCAGATTATTGTCGGTGCACCAGGTGGCCAGATGCTGTATCTCCTCCCTGTAGGCAGTCTCATCATTGTTGCTGATTAGACCAATCACTGTGGTGTCATCTGCAAATTTGATGATGGTGTTAGAACTGTTCACAGGCCTACAGTCGATGGTAAAAAGGGAGTAGAGGAAGGGGCTCAGCACACAGCCCTGTGGTACACCAGTGTTGAGTGTGACGGTGGAGGAGCAGATGTGGCCTGATCTAACATTCTGAGGTCTGTTAGTCAGAAAGTCCATAACCCAGTTGCAGAGAGACGTGTCGATATCCAGGTCTCTAAGTTTGATCATTAACTTAGAGGGTATGACAGTGTTAAATGCTGAGCTGAAGTCAACAAACAGCATTCGTGCATAAGTGTTTTTATTGTCCAGGTGTGTGAGTACAGAGTGCAGTGCTATGGAGACTGCATCTTCTGTGCTCCTGTTGCCACGGTAGGCAAACTGATGTGGGTCCAGTGTGGATGGCAGAGAGTGTTTCAGATGTGCCAGGACCAACCGCTCGAAGCACTTCATGATGATGGGTGTGAGTGCTACAGGGCGGTAGTCATTCAGGCATGTTGGGCTGGAGTGTTTCGGCACTGGCACAATAGAGGTGGTTTTAAAGCATGTTGGCACAGCTGCTAGGTTAAGGGACAGGTTGAAAATGTCTGTGAATACCCCAGCGAGCTGTTCTGCGCATGCTTTGAGGACGCGCCCAGGAATACCGTCTGGTCCAGCAGCCTTACGCACATTGATCCGACTCAGTGCGGTGTGGACTTCTGAGGAGGTGAGTGTGATGGGTGAGTGGTCGGTTAGGGAAGTGATCCTGGTGTAGGGTTCTTTATTGTCTCTTTCAAAGCGGGCATAAAAGTCATTAAGCTCGTTCAGGAAGGAGACATTTGTGGCTGTGGGTGTGGACTGGCTGGGTTTGTAGTTGCTGATGGCCTGTATGCCCTGCCACATGCGCCGAGGATCAGAGTTGGAAAAGTGCTCCTCTAGCTTTAGCTTGTAACAGTGCTTGGCCTTTTTGATGCCCCTCTTCAAATTAGCCCTGGAAGTGCTGTAGGCCTGTGCATCCCCTGATCTGAAGGCAGTGTTGCGTGCCTTCAGCAGGAGGCGCACCTCCTTGTTCATCCATGGCTTTTGATTTGGGTATGTGGTGATCTGTTTCTGGGTTGTGACACTGTCAATGGTGGTGTTGATGTAATCCAGAACAGAGGAAGTGTAGCTGTCAATGTCTGTGCGAGAGCCACATGTGGCCTGGGAAGCAAACATACTCCAGTCTGTGTGTTGAAACCTGTCCTGGAGTGTGGAGTCTACCCCCACTGGCCACACTTTGATGGTCCTCACTGATGGCTTCACACGGTTGATGAGGGGTGAGTATTTGGGGCTGAGGAACAAAGAAAGATGATCTGATTGACCCAGGTGGGGGAGGGGGGTCACAGCGTAGGCTTCAGCCATGTTTGTGTATACATGGTCCAACGTTTTGTTTCCCCCGTGTGTGACAGAAAATGTTTTGATGGAATTTGGGGAGCACTGTCTTTAAGTTTGAGTGATTAAAATCCCCCGCAACAATAAAAGCAGCCTCCGGGTGAGCAGTCTGTTGTTTGCTGATGGCTGCATGAAGTTCATTCATAGCTGACTTAGCATCAGCATCGGGTGGAATATAAGCGGCAGTAATGATAGTTGAGGTGAACTCACGTGGCAGATAAAAGGGTCTGCATTTGACCATCAGAAATTCCAGGTTAACAGAGCAATGTCTCCCAACGATGACAGAGTTTGTGCACCAAGCTTTGTTAATATAAATGCATAATCCTCCGCCTCGGGTCTTACCGGAGTCATCCGCCGTTCTGTCTGCTCGGAATGTGTGATGCTCAGTTAAAGATACAGCGTTGTCTGGTATTCCGCTGTTTAGCCATGTTTCTGTGAAAATCATGACATTACAGTTCCATAATCTTTTGCTGTGGTTGATGCGCAGTCGAATCTCATCCATTTTGTTCACCAGGGACCGTACATTGGCGAGGAAGATGCTGGGTAAGGACAGCCGGTGCGGTGTTAGCTTTAGCTTAGCTCTTAGCCCGCCGCGCTTCCCCCGTCTTTGTTTACGATCCCGCCGCCGCCTTCGAGCACTTCCGCCCGGCTGGGCAGAGCGCTCGGCCTCGGGTGTTCTGGCTATCTCCGGAATGAGTCGTAGATTGCTGATAAAACTGTCCGAAATGCACAAACCAATATCCAAAATCTCCTGTCGGGTGTACGATGTAAAGGCATTACTGTTCTGCACGAACAGACCCGAAATGAGCAGGAAAAACACTGCAAAACTGCAGAAACTGGAGAGACGCTGAGCCTCGCGTTGTGTACGCGCCGCCATCTTGGTCAATATGCGCATAAAAAAGGTGGATGGAAAGACAGCTAATGATATGGCTGATGATCAGATATTTCTGTTTTTGTTTACTTTGTTAAATAACAAATTATTCCACTTAGCCATCTTAAGATGAAACTAGTAGCCAGACAACAGAATGGCGGCATAACACACACACACACGTGCTTTACCAGTATGCTTCAGCAATGGATAGTGCACTGTAAATAGTGCATTGTTTGAGGGAACAGCCATTTCTAGTGGTGTTCGAAACCACATTTGGCATTCTGAAGGGCCCTCAATTAGTCCAACATAATCTCACTGCAATTCGTAACTTTTTAGTGGCTAATTCGTATGAATTCGTACAATCTCATTTGTACAATTCAGTATGATTTGCTTATCCCTAAATGGCAGTTGGATTTAGGGGCAGGGTTGAGTGCCACGCCCCCTTTTAAAAATTGTACATTTTTATACAACTGAACTCAAATTGTGAACTACGAATTTGTACGAATAAGCCAGTAAACTGACAAACTGTAAAATAGTTATGTTTGGATGGAAACACTTACTGAACAAATTCCAGTATTCACATTAAAAAAAGTAATGTGATTTTGTTATAAGAGATCATGTGATGATAAATATATGTGTGAATGGACAAACCAGCACGCTGAGCACACTGTAAACATTTGAAATGTTGTTTTGCTCATTCTAAAACACCTTAACCATTTCAGTATTAGTGGAATTATATTATTAATTACCTCCAGTAGAGCGTCTATGCTCCGCGTCTCACACTACGCGTTCATTGTATGTCAGCATCGTCTTCTGAGGCGCAAGTTGTTTATTAAATAAAGAAAAGATTCAGGCAGCTTTAGTTTGTTTTAACCGGATCTTCTAAGTGAAACGGTCAAACCAGTTCATTAAATTGAATTGAGTTGTCATGAAATGGTTTGCGTCTTCAATAAATACTTATTTACATTTTAACATACCATATGGGTATCATACCATGTGAATATCTTGTGTCGATGCATTAACCACTACGCCATTTGGTGCTGACAAAAGTTTTAAATCTAAATTTATCTATACCACAATCAAAGCATAAACAAAAGGACCCATTTCTGTGTGCTCTCACTCGTTTTCATTTACTCCTTCAAGTGGACTATATTAGTGGACGTATGTAGGGTATAGTGAATGAGGCTATAGGAGGTGTTTTTTGGATATAGCATGTGTGAATTTTGGACTGAGAATGGTTCTTAATTGTGCCGCACCGTTCCAGGCTCACATAGAAATACAACTGGAATCATACCAGACTGTTCTCAGAACCTTTCGACACAATAGTGAAAAAAGCAGCTATGAAAAACAATACACTGAGAAAAATTATTCATTGGATTTACTAGTTTTTTTAATGTAAGTGGTTGTAAACAATTTATATGGGCTGAATTTAATTACATTTAGTAATTTTCAACCTAATTTGTTTAAATTCAGCCCTTATAAAAATTTTTGCAACCACCTACATTTAAAAAAAAAAATTAAGTAATTCCAATGAATAATTTTTTTCAGTGTGTGTACTGTTTACAAACAAGGTGACAGCACCAACTACTAGCCTGAAATGCATAATACAGCATTTTTTGTCAGTTTTCACAGATATGTGTAAAAGCAAATCGCTTTGAAAACATTGTATATATGTAAAAAAAATTCTGTTTTGACTTCATCGGGATATCGTGTAAACATTGCCTCGATTTAAAAGAAGTAGTGCCTTTAAAATAGGGCTGCACAATATATTGTTTCAGCATTGATATTGCAATGTGCGAATTCGCAATAGTCACATCGCAGAATATACAATGCCAGTTTCAGCTTTATTCATCTCTTAAGACATTTGAGTGGAATTATAGCTGTAATGTAAGGGCATCCGCTGCGTAAAACATATTCTGGATTAGTTGGCAGTACATTCCGCTGTGGCAATTCCTGATAAAGGGACAAAGCCGAAGGAAAATAAATTATAGCTGTAATGTCAAGTGCATTTAAACCATTTGTGGGTAAGAAATCTTAGATTGGGTAAGAAATCTAAAACTTTTGTAGTTTTATCAAAGATGAATTCTATTTAACTTTTTAAGCAATGAGGACTATGTAGTAATATTTATTTACATTTGATCATTTGAATCATCCTAATCAATATAAAATAATGAGTTCTTTCCAAGTTGAGCTGTCAAGTCATCTGGTGAAATTATCTATGGTTATATTATCTTATGGTGAAACTTGCAGCAAAACAAAGCATTGCAATGTCAGTTTTTTTCCAATATTGTGCAGCCATACTCTATAATAATAATAATAATAATAATAATAATAATGTTACTAGAATCACTTCACTTTACCACGTTCATGAAGACATTGCTGCCACATGGCCAGTTAGTGCAGAAGGGTGTCTGTGTTTTGTGGTTTGTTTCATGTAGATTGCATCATTTCTGCTAACAGAGACACCCAGAGAAGGATGATTCCCCTTATTAGGCCACATCTGCCGCCGTCCCATGTGCGCATGAGACAGTGCTCCGTTATTTTGTGTACTTCAATCAGATATTAAATAATCCATCACAATGTTTATTCCAACACAAACAGTTCAAAAGTTCAGAATGTTCCCATTGACTCCTGACCCAGGCTAGGAGATTTCCCACAGCGCATTACATTTTGGGGGCTTTTTGTCGTGTACTTCAGAGCATATATTCAGCATTTGTCTGAATAAATTAGCATGTATGACATCTAATATACCAGAAGCTTATGAATGCACAATATCCTATTTGTGCGTATGGATTGAGGCATCTGTTGTCACTGTTCTGTTGCTTTGGCTTCTGGCCTAGTTTCCACACATGCTGTCATCCGATTGGCTTTCTTGCCACAGGCAGTCGCCTCATTGGCTCGCAGTCTCTTCTGCTGTGTTTGGATTGGCTCTGCGGACAAAGGCTTATGGGGCAGAAGAGTCATTCTGGAGGATTAGGGTTTTCATCTGATCAGAGTAACATATACTTACACTAATGCATTCCTGCAGAATATTATCATGTATTTACGTGCTCTGATTTTGATGACTGACAAGTGTCTGTCATGGTTTTATTAAAGCAATAGTATGAGATGTTACTTATTTCTGTGTCTCAGTGGTTTGTTTTGGATCCAGCAAATAGCCGTTTTTGTATTCCAGCAACTTTCCTTTGGTGAGCAGCTTTATGGGAATGACTGCAAACATGAGGGCTGTGTGTAAATAAGGGTGTGTTAGAATGACCTGTTTTACCTGTGTGTCCAGGTGTCATTATAGGGTACATGAGGAGACTGGATCACAGTCATCAGTGTTTACTTATGGGAATCTGCAGGATATTGTGGGTTTACAGTGAGACTTTTTATGTTCCAATTGCAGAAAACTTTTGTTAATGTGTGGAAAAAGATATTTGAATAAAATATAAGATATCTTGATGATTATTCATATTATGAGGATATTCATATTGGACACAAACTGACATTGCGATATTAAGTTTGTCTGCCATTTATATATAATGATATGACTATACACTGGGGAAATTAAGTATTGAACACATTATGTTTTTTCCTGGGAATAATATTTCTAAAGGAACTGTTGACATGGAATTGAACCAGATTTTGGTAAAAACCCGAACAATACAATTATACAAACATAAACATAAAACAAAACAAAAAAATCTGAAAAATTTATTGTGTAATAACAATGAAATGACACAAAAAGAAAGTACTAAACTACTGAGATGTATTTAATACTTTATATAAAATGGTGATGGCAGCTTAAAGACGCCTCTCATATGGAGAATGAAGTCACATCTATTGACTTCAACAGAGTGTAATAATCTTGATAGTTCTGTGGGGCTCATCTACCAAATCTGATCTTTAATTTGTTTAATTTCAAGTCAGATGATTGGTTGGGCCATTCTACAGCTTGATTTTCTTTCTCTGAAAGCATTTGAGAGTTTCTTTGGCTGTGTTTTGGATCATTGTCTTGCTGAAATGTCCACTCTGGTTTTATCTTCATCATCCTGATAATGTAGATGTTGGACTGAAGCAGCTAATATTAATTTACACTGATGAAGGACTGAGGGTTGCTGAAGAACTACTGAGAGATTTCAGCTGCTGTCTGGGCGTTCACTGCCTTTCTACACCTCCCTTTCTTCATGTGTACAATACTTTTTTTTCTGCGTCATTTTATTTTATTATGCATAACTTAATTTGTAAACTAATTAGATTTTTTTTTATTGCACATATGGATTTCTTTGGTTGTTACCAACATCCCAGGGAAATTTCAAGTCAACGGGACCTTTAGAAATATGTTTTCTGATACAATGGTGATGTGTTCAATAGGGCTGTGCGATTTGGGGAAAATATCTAATTGCTATTTTTTTTTTTTTTTTGACAGATATTGTGATTTCGATTTGATTTGCGATTTAAATTTTGTAGTCAAGCTTTAGCTAAATCGGTATTGTAGCTTCTTACTGCTAAAATGCAGTGAGTGTTAGTTTAAAAAAAGGAACTTAAAAGATATTAACTTATATTAGCATTAGCAAACATCTCTGAAATTGTACTTTGCTGTTGCTTGCTACTAGATTGAGTGTAACTGGCAATACTTGTGGCATGAGGTATGAACCTACACTGGTCTCAGGGTTCAGTTGGGTTACAATTATCATGCCATCAATTCGGTCCAATTCAATATCATGGTGCATTGACGATGCTTTCCGTACACAGTTTCATATTTTCTTCACAGCACAGCAATTCTTGTATTAAAATGTATGAATATATTTATATACTATTTGTAATTCAATTTTGTCAGATATTTGAACTGTAAAAACTAAAGTACAGGCACAGAACAACATGAGCGTTTATAGCAAATAAACAAATATAAATATCCCGCTCGCTTTCTGAGCCTTGTCTAGCGATTTTTTTCTCACAACCCTATGATTAGTCACACGCTCAACAGAAAGGGCTGTGATTGCCTCTAACACGCTGGCGCTGTTCACCGATGAGTCACACTAATAAACGACAGCGGCAATCACAGCTGATCCATGATAGACGTGGAGGAGAAAACTCGCTCTGCAGACAAGCTTGTGTCTGTATTCAGAAGTATTGCTGTAACAGCCGAAAGGAAAGGAAACTTTACCTCACGCCAGCAGGTTGAACGTCCACAGCGAGAGAAATGGTGTTTACTTTCAGTTCCTCCATAACAGTGAAACAGGGACTTCTGCTGTAAGTGTCCAGCTAACACACACGCAGTAAATTGTGCACAGTTTCTGCGTTTTTAAGTAGTTGGAGTTAGGGCTGGGCGATTTTTTCGATTTTTTCGATTAATTCGAATTTACGTTTTAAGACGATTTTATTTTTTATAAAATCGAGAAATCGCGATTTTTTAAATAAAAATATTAAAGCCGCTTTTCCACTATCGTGCCAAACCGTTCTAAACTGTTAGACAACTGTGCTGAATTGTGCTGATTCTGTGTGTTGATGTCGCGGCTCTGTCCCGCAGCTGCCTGTCTCTCCCGCGCGAGCTGCGAGACGGGCGCGCGGGCGCGCGTGCGCGAGGAGAGGAGAGGAGAGGAGAGAAGGCTCGACAGGCGGAGGTCCGCTCCTTGCCTCCTTCATTCTAATCATCCACCCGCCCGCACATATTATTTTATCTGATATATATATCCGCACCCGATCGCCACTTAATAATTCTAATTCTTTGTTTTAAGCATGATGATAGGTGTAACTTTCTCCGCAATGTCCGGCGGCAGAGTAACAGCTCGTTAATTCATGCTCGAGCAAATGATGAGACGGACAAAAGTACTCGATGCATGCCCTTCTTTTACTTATTTCAGTGTTTTCAGTTTCACAGTGCAAAACAGCTCCCGGGTGGAATTACTGAAGTAAACAAAAAACAAAAGAGCAGCATTTTGCTAAATATAGTCCTTTATATCCTGATATGCTGTGTTGATTCATTTGTTTTTTTTATATTTAACTTGATGCATTCGTTATTTAATGTTTGAATACTGAAATCATTTAAATGGTTATATTTTACCATCAAAATGTAGTATATTTTATATCATTACCAACTTTTGATATAAAACCGCTGTTATTTTATTGATTGTTATGAAATAATTTAAGTGCTATATTTTTTATTAGTGAAAGTGCCCGCTCACTTTGACAAGGCCTGTCTAAATATATATTTCTGCCATGCCACTAATACAGATAAACTATTGTTGCATTATCATTGTTTATTTTTCTGTTATTTGAAATATTTATTTCCCCTCCAATCCTTTTCAATCTTCACGTTACATTTTGGTCATTTTCTCTCCAAAAAAAATTGCCCAAAGCTGCACAACATATGACCTCTACATAAATACGGGTGCTGTGATTTCTATTGTAGCTATGTTTAGCATCCCTACATGAGAGAGTGCCATAACCACGTTTAGTCACATAGTTGCTTTTCTTTTACAAGTGAGCATGAAAAAAACTAGTTTCGGCATTTATTTAAATTTAAATGAACAAGGTAAACTGGTAAGGTAGTTACACAGTAAAAACAAAATTAATAAAAAAAAAAAATCGAAATCGAAATCGTGAATCGGTCAAACTTTATGAAAAAATCGAGATTTTTTTTTTTTGCCATATCGCCCAGCCCTAGTTGGAGTGTTTTATTTACTCACGCTCCTCTCTCGCGCCATAGTAAGCTAACCACAATACAGTGCAAATGAGATAAATGACGTCAGTACATAATAACCGGTTATGATTATTACTGAACCGATACCGAATTGTCTGAGAATGCATCATGGTGCACCGAAGAAAATTTATTTTGACACCCCTACTTGTAGTTGACTTTTTAGCAAAACGCCCCTCATATAGCCGCCTGTGGTGCTTTTTTTAGGTGCTGGTTTTTGTATTTCCTCATTCTGCGACAGCTCTTACAAATGACCTGGCTTTGTTTGTTGTCTGTGATTTTGAAACCAAAATATTCCCATATTACCGACGTGCTGTTTTTCTTTGATATTAATTATTCTATTAATGCTTCTAAAGTGGCAGATGCCATCATCCCACTCGTTCGCGCTTTCATTTTTGTTTGTTTTTTTTATTGTGGGCGTTCCGCATAGTTCAGTTGTGCAATTCTGATTGGGCAGAACGAAAGTGTGCTTACTCAATTGGCTAGTAAGACTGTCACACACAGACGGCAGTCACGCATAGGCATGAGACGATAACCGTTTTCAAGGTATACCGCGGTTTGGAAAAGTCAAGGTTTTAAAACCGCCAAAATTTTCTGTAATACCATTCCTAAGGTATGTGTAAGATTTTATATTTATGTTTTTTTTTTGTTTTGTTTTTTTTTGTTTTTTTTAGGACAACAGCATCTCCAGCAGAAAAAATATCCAAAGATGCCGTTTGAAATTGTAAAGAAATCTGATGAATCTAATGAAGACAGTAGAAGTCAGACGTGAATGTTTACTGTTCCAAAATATTATAAACCTTTTAAAAAATAAAATATATTGTTTTCAAAAGGGAATAAGGTTTTTGTTTTTTACCCAGACATTAAAAAAAGAGTATATTTTAGAGCAGTAATCACAATACCTTGATACCGTGAAACCGTGATATTTTTATCCAAGGTTATCATACCGTCAAAATCTTATACCGGCCCATGCCTAGTCACGCATTTGCTCAGGGTGGGGGAAGTTAAATAATATATATTTCAAATCACAGCCTCTTGTGATTAGATAATCGCAACATTTCAAATCGCGATCGCGTTACAATTAATCGCACAGCCCTAGTGTTCAATACTAATTTTCCCCGCTGTAATTTCACAAGATGACTTAGAACTCTATTTTGAATGAATTCATCATTTTACAGTGATGGGGTTTATTTTGTAGAGGAGTATCTGCATAAATGACAATACAATTGAACAGAGTTATTTGATAATTTCTGTGGAATCTAACAGTATTGAGGTACTGAAATTTAATAATAATATATAAACAAGGGTGTTACTGTGGCGCAGTGGGTAGCACGATAGCCTCACAGCAAGAAAGTTGCTGTTTAGTGCCTCAGCTGGGTCAGTCGGCATTTCTGTGTAGAGTTTGCATGTTCTCCCTGTGTTTGCGCGGGTTTCCTTCAGATGCTCCGGTTTCCTCCACAAGTCCAAAGAAATGCGCTTTAGGTGAATTGAATAAGCTAAATTGTCTGTAGTGTATGTGTGTGAATGCAAGAGTGTATGGATGTTTTCCAGTGATGGGTTGCAGCTGGAAAGGCATCTGCTGCATAAAACATATGCTGGATAAATTGGCCATTCATTCCGCTGTGGCAACCCCAGATTAATAAAGGGACTAAGACGAAAAGAAAATGAATGAATATATAAACAACAGGTATAGTGTATAGTATTTGTTGTATAAATAATTTAATACAATTCATTTTGGTTTATATACCTTTTTAACCTCATGGATTAAATCTGCTTAAATCTTACTCAATCACAGACACACACTTAAAAACACATCCAAATGAAAATCTTTCACTCTGTTTTAGGGTTAAAGTTTGCAATGACCCCACAAATCACATTCTGGGATGCTGATCAAATATCGCAACTTGACATTGCTGATCCTGTGATGTGACTATTGCAGATTCACACATTGCGACATCAATGCTGAAACAATATATTATGCAGCCCTAATTTCCCCAAAACTGTAACACTTAGTTCAAAACAATCATAAATAAATCAAAAATCCACATAAACGGAATGCACTGTAAAAATGCAGGGTTCCACACAATTCATTCATGTTGTCCTAACACAAATTGATTGTTAACGTAACCCTTTTAACAAATTTATGTGGATTGAACATAAAAAAAAAATTAAGTTGTCCCAATGAAATCTCAAGAATTGTGTTGATTCAGCTTATTTTAAATAAGTAGTTTGAAGGAGCAAAAAAAAATATTTTTTTGAGTGTGGTTTAATTCAAGTGAGCAGATTTAATTAAGAGTTTTATTCATAATAAATGCTAATCAGCAAACATTTGGTCACTGAAGCTCAAGCATGCTTGCTTTATGAGTGAGAAACAATGAGACTCATTCTTGCATATTTGAGCTTTCAGGAGAACCAATAAGTTGTGCTCTTACACATCAAACAGATATGGTTAAGCCTGATTATGTTTGCTGATTAATGGTAAATATGAACAAATCCAGGAACAGATTTCAGTCAGATTATAATACTAGATATGTTTAAGTGAAGTGATCATCTTCCACTCTCAGTTTTGGGATAAATTCTAATCACTATGACCCGTCTGAAAAAAAATTAGACAATGATTGCTGTCATCTTTTACTTTTTCTCATGTCTGTTTTTTCGTCTTCCATGGAACTCAAACAGAAAATCTATTATCAGAATTTCCAAGCTTGCCTTTTCAAACAAAGAAGGACTGTTCCTCGCACAAAGCTCTCGTACAGTATATGAGTTCAGAAGACTTGCAATATAGTCATATGGACAACATTTTTAATGCTTTGATAAGGTTTTTTGGTCAGTTTGGCATTTCAAGGTTCCTGGTCTCCAGTCATTTGAATTAAATATTTAAAAAAAAAACAGCCGCATGATCATTCTTCACACAATTTATGTTCAGAAGAAGAAAGCTGTTAATTTTAGCAACAACATAAGAATGAGCATTTGTTTTATATTTTAAAGGTCAAGTGTGTCATTTTTCAATTCAATTCGTCTTCATTTCTATAGCACTTTTACAATGTAGATTGCTTGAAAGCAGCTTCAGCGTCAGTCCAGTTTTCAGAGTTGAAAAGTTTTCACAGTTTTCACTGCTGAAAGTCCAAACAATGAAGAGCAAATACATTGATGTGCAGCTCCACAAGTCCCAAACCAAGCAAGCCAGTAGCGACAAACTTCACCAGTTGATGAAAGTGAAGGAAAAAACCCTCCAGCGTGTAAACATTGTGGTGTTATCAAAACATTATAGTTCGATTCAGCAGCCCTTTCACATTAAGGATGACTACTATGCGACTACAATTATAAAGTTGAAAAAATTCACACATAAAATATAATGCAAAAACTAGGGAAACACATTTATTTGAAGATGATTATGTGTGTTTTTTCAGTGAAGTCAGTTGTGTTTGTATTTTGGTGCCATTGTTTGTGTGGCTTGAGGTTGTGGGATGAACTGCCTCTGTTGTAAAAGCTGGTAGGTTAACTTTTCCAAACATTGCTACCATTGGATATCATCACCTTTAAAGGGCACCTAGGTTACCACTTTTTTACAGATTTAATATATATCTTTTGTGTCTCCAGAATGTGTCTGTAAAGTTTCAGCTCAAAACACCCATCAGATTTTTTATTATACCTTTCAAAAATTACTAATTTATAGCTTTGAGCAGCAGGTTGCGGTTTTTGTGTACTGCGCCTTTAAGGCTAGTCCTTCACGCCCACCCTTTCCACGTGCCTGTCAGCGTGCCTCAATCTCCTCTCTCGGCTGCCTCAGACACTGACGGACATAAAGGAAGCTGATCTCGCGTAACGTTTGTGGAAAAAATACTTTTATTATTTTATTATCTTAGACCTTTACCAATGAGTATTTGATGCATATGTTGTGGAGCTGCAACAACGAGTCACACACAATGTCGTTACAAAGTTCACGCACACGCACAGATACACACACACACAGCGCAGACCTGCACACACACAGACAGCGTGTGAGTGTAGCTTTGCACTGTTTTTGCACGCAAATGTGACAGGATACAAGTTTATATCCACTGCTGTATGGATATCTGTTATGTTAATGTACAAAATAAACCTGATTTAACATCCACAAACCGGGATTGAAGCGTCGTCTTTTATAATTGTTCTGACACGCGGCAGTGGTGATGAAGTAAAGCTGAAGTAAATCGCTGTAATTCATTAACATGCACTGTTTTAAAACATTTTAAACTTGTCAAACTCACTCTTGATCACATTTGATGATGATTGATGATCCTAGCAAACTGAACAGACCTTTTATTTACGGTTGATTTGCACACGTCCTGTCTTCATGATATGATTTTAAGCGTTACGACGGAGACATGTTAATATGCAGCTGTCAATCAATTCGGTGGGCGGGGGGACCGCTCTCCTACGTCAAGTTGCGGTCGATCTCAAAACAGCTCCTATTGGTCCACCGTTTTAATGTTGTTTAATTGAAAAAAAAAATGGACTGGGTGTGTTTATATCACCTCAATATGACAGTCTATACACTATACCTACACGTATGTCTGTCCAAACAGCTTGAAAAGTAGATTTTTCACCATAGGTGCCCTTTAAAGCAATGATTTGTCACCACAAAAGGAATTCTGTCATTATTTGAAACATCTTATTGTTCCAAATAGGGTTGGGCAATGTCGCAAATTTGACATCGTACGATGTCTAATGTAAAACATTCTGATGGACGATGGCATCGTCGTTGTAATCCTCATCGACCGACAGTATCTGAGATTTCCGCTAAAATTACTAAGTACAAGGGTGAAAGGGACAAAATTTACTAAATATCATGTTTGCCAACTATAGTGAGACATGATCCTGTCCGACGTGCACTGCTCTCTGTGGTTTTGTGCTCAAAGCACCTGCTGACTGCTGGAGCTCAGACACGCGCATACGCTGCAGCATGACAGAGTGTGTGTGTGTTTGTGTGTGTGTTTGTGTGTGTGTTTGTGTGTGTGTTTGTGTGTGTTTGTGTGTGTGTGTGTGTGTGTTTGTGTGTTTGTGTGTGTGTGTGTGTGTGTGTGTGTGGTCACGTTATGTGCGTTTTCAAATGTATAGTGTGGAAGAAGGGATTTTCACAAATGCTGTAGGTGAAACGCCAGTGTGGACGTGGATCGTTTCTTAAATGCCATTTTAAAACCAAGACGTATTAGTTTAAATGGAGCTGTCTGTATACATGTTCACTGATCAGTTCACTGAGTTCTTAGATTTGCTGACAATTTATGCACTTTTACAATACTGTTACAGTGTTTCAATGTCCTTTTTTCTCCAGTTGACATTTAATGGAATAGTCCAATCTGTTTTCCTCAAAACAAAAGTCCAACCTATTTGGAACTAGAGTTGGGTAGATAGACTATGCCATCGTCCATCGCCGATTTGAATGTCATTTTACATGGCGTGTATTTAGATCTTGAGAATAAAATAAACATTTTAAAAAATCAATGTTGGAACTGTGACTCCAAACTGCAATTGCAAACCCACACATGGCAGTCACTCAGCATTAGGGTTGGACTGTTAGACGATGCCATTGTCCATCGCCGATGGCCGATAGACATCGCGATGCTGAGACGGCTTCGCCGATCCTCCACCCCGCCCCGTCGCAAACCCGCTCATGAAAAATACACACTCAGGCCCCGTTTACACTAATACAGCGTAGTTTTAAAATGGCATTTTAGAACAAAAATGATCCACATCCACACTGGCGTTTCATCTAGCATTTCTGAACAGCCCTCCGTCCACTGAAAACACATCACGTGACCACACACACACACACACACACACACACACACACACACATTGTCATGCGCTCGTCTGAGCTCCAGAGAACAGTGTACGTCGGACAGTTTATCAAAGATGTACAGCTGGATTGCGTCTCACTATAGTTGTTAAACGTGATATTTAATTCATCTGGTCTCTATCTAACGACTCTTCAGTCTTTTGAATCTATCAGGTAACGTGTCACAGCATCAGTACACTGCTTCAATCTTTCGCTTTCACGCTTGTAATTAGTCATTTTAGTGTAACCTCAGATACTGTTGGTTGTGCACCTTTTTTACCAACCAAATTTGTGGACGTCATTATAATAACACAGCTCAGTCTGCCTACTCATGCCAGAGTCCCGCGAAAAAAGTGATTGACAGGTGGTAATCAGGGCCGGAGCAAGCTCAACTGGCACTCTAAGCAAACGGCGAGTATGCCGCCCTCAAACCGAAAGTTATGCCGCCTTCAATCCGAAAAAAGCCGGCGGGGAGGGGGTGGCGGAGCTGGGTGTTGAGATGATCAGGGATTTGTCACGGACGAAAGCGAAGACCAAGGGGCGCTGAGATGATGCAGGGTTTGTTGCGGACGAAAACGAAGCGGGGAGACGCGCTGCGGACGTGGCCCTGACTGCTCTGCCACCCTCATATTTATTTATGATTTGGTTATGGGTAAAACAAAGACCATGCGGGTCAGGTACTATAGTTGAAACGGTAGGCTACATATAATTAATTCGTTATGAATTAATTAATTATTCATAAACAATTAATTCACCTCCGCCTATGAAGACGATGTCATCGTCCATCGCGATGTTTCACATTAGACATCATACGATGCTAAACTGGACAACATTGCCCAACCCCTAAGCATGTACTTTTAATAATGTTTAACGTGTTAATTGGTTGACGTGGTGGCGCAGTGGGTAGAGCTGTCGCCTCACATCAAGAAGGTCACTGGTTCAAGCCTCGGCTGGGTCATTTGGCATTTTTGTGTGGAGTTTGCATGTACTCCCCGTGTTGGCGTGGGTTTCCTCCAGGTGCTCCAGTTTCCAAAGACATGCACTACAGGTGAATTGGGTAAGCTAAATTTTCCATAGTGTATGCGTGTAAATCAGAGTGTATGGATGTTTCCCAGTGCTGGATTGCAGCTGGAAGGGCATCCACTGCTTAAAACATATGCTGGATAAGTTGGCGGTTCGTTCCGCTGTGGCAACCCCTGCTTAATAAAGGGACTAAGCTGAAGAGAAAATGAGTGAATGTGTGTTAATTAGATTCTAACCCTTACCATTTCAGTGAAGTGCAGTGAGTACAGTATTCTGTGCTTCTGAATGGCTGTATTTAAAAGTCTGCAATCTTGTGGCATTGTGTGTTGTTAGGATGTGGTGGTACAATGTATGCTGCTCAGCTAATGTCTATGTTAATATTTATATTGTTTGCTAATTAAAAACCAGCTAATGTGGATTTTTATAACTGAATCTGCATCTCATTTAGGAGGTTCATTTTTGGCTACAGCCACATACATTGAAGAAGCCTTCAGAAATATGGTGCATTTTTTTTTACCAAGGCAACCCAGGGTGTTGAAATATAATTGGGCAAACTGGCAGTGGGTGGGTTATAGAGGCCAAAACAAAGAATGCACATTTTCATAGGAGAATAACTGACTGAAACATTGTTTTTCAGATAAACATATATCTGCAAACATATTATGGTATGTTTATTCTTTAGAAGAGTCAAAGACTTACATACAGCAACTTTATAAAAAAAACCTCTTCAAAATTGTTAAGTTGAATATATTTGCTGATAACTTAAATTATATTTTAACAATTAAAAGCAAAATTGTTAATTTGGATAAATTAAATGGAATGATTTAGTAATTATTTTTAGGGCCAACATTCATTTCCCCAGGATTCACACCCACCTTAACTGAACCATTAGCAAGCCCTTCGCCCTTAGCATTTCTGCTTTCATAATCAACTCTCTGCTTGAACAACAAACAGAATGGATCAGTGTTGTTCAGCCCTAGGCAATTTGAACCCTAAAACAAGATTTGTTAGCTCGACTTGTCTTTGTTTGGCACTGCTTTAATGCTTGTGTTTACAATTTAACGTTCTTCTAGTGTAGTTATGTTTTGAATATTTTTTTCACTGTCTGATTCAGTAATTGCACAAGCTAATCTAGTAATAAAGTCTTTGGCCTTGAATTTGAATGCATTTTAGAGTGTACAGAGACTCTGAATATGGAGGTGTGAGTAAACCAGGTTTGTTGTGGTATCTCTGGCCGGTGTAGCAGATGGACTGTTCAGTGTGAAGTGTTTCTGTTTGGCAGAGAGAAGCTGTTTTCGTTCATCTTCAGAAGAGATGTGTCTCATTTCAGGCTGTTTTTTTCTTTCTGATTATATTGTCCAGACCATGCATCTCCAAATAATTTGGTCAGCTGAATCCTTTTGGACTAAAATATTTACATGAGATTGTAAAAGGAATAGTTCATCCTGAAATGAAAATTTGCTGTTGTCGCATCCTCAGACCTTTCAGCCCAAAAATGACACTTCTGTTATTAAGTACTCACCCTCATGCCATTTGAAACATCCGAGACTAGGGTTGTAATGCATCACGGTTGATCCAGAATCTAGAGAGATTCCATTTTTTTCAGTTAGTTACAAAGTTACAAGCAATCAAATGGCTCAGAAGTACTGGGATAACAGTTTATAGTTCATATATAAACACTGATGTATATGGTAGGTATTATAATCACCTTTTAATGCAAACAATAGGTGGCGACAAACAACCATCAAATTTATGTCACTGAATATTTCTTCAAAAATGATACATCTAGTAATGAAACATCAAGTTTCATGAGTGGACTATTAAATTATTAACTGAAAATGAGGCTAAAAATAAATATGACGTGATTTTTTTAGGTTTATACTTTTAGCATTATCAGCAACAGTAGCTAAGCTCATTTTTCACACCGTATTGAATATTTAACTTTTTTTATTCAGCTGGTTATTTCTTGATTTTTATTTTAATTAAAATTACAGGTTCTAAGTTCTGTTTGTTAAAACCAAAAGCTTCTTGCAGTACTGTTTTTGTAATAAATGAAAAGCAAATGACATTTGTCTCCTCCCCTTTTTGGCTGATCTGAAAAAAAAAATGATCTGATACAAGACTCAAAAACCATAGTGCGATCTGAACCGTGGGATTTGTGATCTGTTACACCACTACCCGAGACCTTTGTTCATCTTCGGAATGCAGATTGAGATATTTTGAAATAAATCGGAGAGCCCCCTTATCCTCCATAGACAGCTATGGTCACGACTCATTCAATGTCTAGAAACGTACTGAATAACAAAAGTGGCACAGCGCTCTTGTGAATCTGCGCCCTATATTAACACAGGAAACTGTTAAATAAAGTCATTATTTTAGTTTCATATACAGACAGAAGTATTTTTGTAGCTTGATAATGTTTCGGTTGAACCGCTGAAGGTACTGTATGTGCTTTTTTTGAGAATGTTTTTTAGGTAGTTTTCAGATTTTTGAATTTCTCAAGACCATTGCTGTGTATAGAGGGGGATGAGGGAGCTCTTGGTGTACCTCTAAGTTTAAGTTTAAAGCTTTATAAATCCCCTTGGGGTAATTCATTTGGACATGGTGGTGCTTCACATAACAAGAATGACACGCTAAACACCAACACTAAACATAAAAATAATAATAATAATAATTTACAATGGAAAGAAATTCTAAAAAAAATATAATAAAATAATAACAACAATCCATCGATCAACTACATTTATTACGTAACCGAATTGCTTCAGGCACAAAAGTAAATTTAAAGCGATTTGTGAAACATCTTATTGTCCTTAAACGTCGCCCAAGGGGCATCCACACAAAATATTTGTTTAAGGGGTGTGTGCTATCTCCTATTATTTTATGTGCCATCCTTAACACCTGCTGTTTATAAAAGGATGCAAGACTTCGCAGGGGAACTTCCAAAATTTGAGCACAAATTAACAATGCCTAGAAGACGAATCTTGTTTTTTTACAGACAGTGAGGAAAACCAACAAATAAAGGAAAAGGACAAAATACTTTTAATAAATGAATTATGAAAGATCTTAAGAATAACTTTCTCAACATTAAAAGAGTTGAATTTCCATAATAAAAACAATCCCTGATACATTAAGCATCTTAATTTGCTTTCCGAAGACAAATGAAGGTCTCCGTGGTTTGAAATGATAGGAGGGTGAGTAATTCATTTGTTTTGGGCTGAATTTACTCTTAAATTATGATTTATTATAACCTCAGGAAACCATAATTGTTCTTGAATAATCCCAAAGCCTAAGAGTAGGGCTGTACAATATATCATTTCAGCATCAATATCGCAATGTGTGAATCTGCAATCATCACATCGTAGGATCTGCAGTGTCGAGGATAATTAACCAGAAAATACAGTTCAGAACAGTGTTTTTAAAGCCTGTGACTGTAAGATTTATCATCTATAAATATTTTGTTGTATACAGTATGTATGTACATGGCTTTTCTGAGCATGCATTTATATATGTTTAACCTCATACTGTTTATTAAGTGAACAACCAGGCATATAACCTTTGCCTGCTGTGTATGTGTGTGTGTTTATTGTGGGTTGTCATGGAAGTTACTCACAACTGCAGCTGTCCAAAAGCCTGTCATGATGCTATTTTTATTCTCTCTCTGTCTCTCTCTCATGTATATACTCATATATACAGCTTACTATCTTCAGAGAGATCCGCCATTTCTCTTTTAGTATCATAATCATTAATGAGAGTTTTATAGGAGTCGATTGAACCATAAACGTATTTGGTTTACAGATTGGATTTTTATACTCTGCATCTCTGAAGAATTGTGTTCTCCCCTAATTTCCATGCTTTTGCATTCAACTGGAGCTCCAGGCCATCTTAGAGCAGCATGTGTGTGTGTGTGTGTGTGTTTGTGTAAGACATGACCTACATACAGTTTTATTATGCTGTTTATGATGGTGTTGGCGTTAGTTTGAGCGGTTAAGATCTCACCTGCTAGTCATACGTCTCTGAACGAGAAACCTGCAGAACTTCAGCCATATTCACATTTTAGCTGGGTCATCTTCTGTCTGGCAGAAATATCATGGCATTATTGTAGATGATTTAAGGCATTCCTAAAACCGGAGTGGGTCTAGGGTTCATTCAGGTTTTAAATAGTTAAACTAATAATTATAAGTGTAATCGTATTTATCATGCTGATATGATTGCAGATTATCTACTCTGGAGTTACTGTGCGTAATTTTACATTGTATTACTGATGCTTTTTAGACTGATTATTTCCAGTTACACTCAAATTAAGCATTT
This sequence comes from Danio kyathit, assembly GCA_903798195.1. Lineage (NCBI taxonomy): Eukaryota > Metazoa > Chordata > Actinopteri > Cypriniformes > Danionidae > Danio > Danio kyathit. The sequence goes on along the minus strand of LR812520.1, from coordinate 49,499,523 downwards.
TGTTGCTCAACCAAGACAGAATGTCCATTTCATTCTCTGTAGCTCTTCAGTTGTTAACTCGAGAGAGTGTGATATATGTGTCTAAACTCTACATATGATGGTATGAAATGAGCATTGTGCATGTTATTTATAATCAACAATCAATCCAAAAAAGTTGTCAAGACAAACTTTTATTGTGGTTTGAGAAAGCCTAATGGAAAGCATAGATATTTACACTAGATGTCGCCTACTCTATTGTTATCGAATAGAGCCACTTTTTTAGGTACACCTTACTAGTACCGGGTTGAACCCTCTTTTGCCTTCAGAACTGCCGTAATCCTTTGTGGCATAGATTCAACAAGGTACTGCAAATATTCCTCAGAGATTTTGGTCCATATTGACATGATAGCTTCACGCAGTTGCTGCAGATTTGTTGGGTGCACATCCATGATGCAAACCTCCTGTTCCACCACATCTCAAAGGTGCTCTATTGGATTGACATCTGGTGAGTGTGGAGGCCATGTGAGTACAGTGAACTCATTGTCATGTTCAAGAAACCGGTCTGCGATGATTTTGCGCTTTATGACATGACGCGTTATCCTGCTGGAAGTAGCCATCAGAAGATGGGTACACTGTGGTTATAAAGGGATGGACATGGTCAGCAACAATAATCATGTTGGCTGTGGCGTTGACATGATGCTCGATTGGTACTAATGGGCCCAAAGTGTGACAAAGAAAATATCCCCCACACCATGACAACCCCACCACCAGCCTGAACCGATGATACAAGGCAGAATGGATCCATGCTTTCATGTTGTTGACGCCAAATTCTGACCCTACCATCAGACTCATTGTTTAAGGTTAAGTCTAGACTCATCAGACCAGGCATGGTTTTTCCAATCTTCTATTGTCCAATTTTGGTGAACCTGTGCGAATTGTAGCCTCAGTTTTCTGTTCTTAGCTGACAAGAGTGGCACTCGGTGTGGTCTTCTGCTGCTGTAGCCCATCCACCTCATGGTTGGACGTGTTGTGCGTTTAGAGATGCTCTTCTGCATCCCCGTTTGTAACGAGTGATTATTTAAGTTACTGATGCCTTTCTATCAGCTTGAACCAGTCTGGCCATTCTCCTCTGACCTCTGGCATTAACAAGGCATTTGTGCCCACAGAACTGGTACTCACTGGATATTTTCTCTTTTTCGGACCATTCTCTGTAAATCCTAGAGATGGTTGTCCGTAAAAATCCTAGTAGATCAGCAGTTTCTGAAATACTCAGACCAGCCCGTCTGGCACCAACAACCATGCCATGTTCACTTAAATCACCTTTCTTCCCCATTCTGATGTTCGGTTTAAACTGCTGCAGATCGTCTTGACCATGTCTACATGCCTAAATGCATTGATTTGGTGCCATGTGATTGGCTGATTAGAAATTTGTGTAAACGAGAAGTTGGACAGGTTTACCTAATAAAGTGGCCAGTGAGTGTACATACACATATGTAATCGGGAGTTTTCCAGGTGGTCAGTATGCAAATATATGTTATCAGGAACCCTTATGTGTTACTTCAAAACCATTACTTCACTTAGCCGACAATATTACAGGTTTCTGCTGGCATCTTGTCATATTTCATTTACATTTTTGCTGGTTTTCTTTATCTAAACTAGCACAAGCCTAGAATTTAGTGCAAGTTGGTGCTACTTTGCCTCATGGTCAGTGCAGTAAGTGAGTGTATTATCATCGTAATGTTACTTGTTGAGCATGAGCATACAAATTCATAATATACAAAATCGTAAACCTGTACGCATCGCAAATGTCCAGCATATTCAGATTGGCTTTGGTCTTGGCTAATGCGGTTGAATGACATTTTTCCAGTATAGCGGCGGTATTGACTCACGCTCAATGCCCAAATGCGATATCTAATGTGTCTACTGTATGGATGGAAAGTTTGAAGAAGTTTTAAGTTATGCTTGTATTGTCACATTATTAGCATGTTTTAGCACACAGCTAGAAGAGATTGCTATTGTCAAAAATAGTTAAGTTTCCATAATTGTACTATTGTTTTCCTGTTACTTTCTGTTTATCTGATTTGACAGGCTATATTTTTATTTTGAAAAAATGGACTTCATTGCTTGCATGTTTTAGCCTCCAGCTAGCATGTTTTTATGATTTATTAACATAATTTAGCAAACTGTAACATGTACAGTTAAGCTTCAATAATTAATTCTACTATTTTCCAGTTGCTATGTTAATCTACTTTGACACGGCCTGTATGTGTGTATATATATATATATATTTTTTTAAATGACTTCACTGTTCGGATGTTTTTAACCTGTAGCTAGCGTGTTTTAATGATTTGCTAACATAATGTAGCATGCTGCTAACATGTACACCTTTAACTTGTTAGCATGTTGCACAATAATGTAATATTTAACTTGTCCTAGCAAGATAGATAGATAGATAGATAGATAGATAGATAGATAGATAGATAGATAGATAGATAGATAGATAGATAGATAGATAGATAGATAGATAGATAGATAGATAGATTAATAGGTATATAGATGGATAGATATATAGATGGATAGATAGATAGATGGATAGATAGATAGATAGATTAATAGGTATATAGATGGATAGATATATAGATGGATAGATAGATAGATGGATAGATAGATAGATGGATAGATAGATAGATAGATTAATAGGTATATAGATGGATAGATAGATGAATAGGTATATAGATTGATAGATATATAGATTGATAGATGTATAGATTGATAGATATATAAATAAATAGACAGACAGACAGACAGACATGCAGCAGGTCACTGGTGAATTTCATACCTTCAGTTAGTCTGAATGATTTGACGTGAAGATCATAAATGACTGCCATGTTGTTGTCATTCCTTCCTTGTCCAAATCACTGCTTTAAGCCAGTAAGCTGAACTCTCTTGACAGGACAGCAGGTCAGAAAAAACTGTTTACTAGATTTTACAAGTTTTTCTGAAGTCCTCCTGCTGGGTAAAACCCCCTCTAGCTTCGTAAACAACCCAGATGTTGAACATCGGCTGGATTTAGCAAGATGCCAGGAGCGTTGCTAGCGGCTAAATGAAAGTTCTAGTCGAGTGTGATTTTTGTGCTCTGGCTCTACTAGCGCTGTACATATGAGATCAGGAGAATAGCGTTTTTCAAAATATGATCAGATTTTGAATTAAGCTTTAGGATCTAGAGTACTTTCTGACCTTCAGAACAAACTGGTGTGTGTCTATTTTCTCTTCAGGAGTTTTAAACAAGTCCTACCCCCCTCCAGTTTTTGTGCCTCCGTGTCAATTTCAGGCTAATCATGCGTGCAGTTTATTTCTCTAAACTTTGACATGCGATGCATTTCAAATACCCCTTTTTTTGCAGAACAGTGCTTTTAACAGTAGAGCACTGTCTTCAGCTCCTTTGAGCTCTATTTAACAAGGTGTTTTCTCTCACAGATCTGGCTGAATTCACACAGCGTTCTCTGTGAACCCAAGCATGTAAATCCCACGAGGTGGACTGTTTCTGAGAAACCTTGCATCAACAATCCTCCCACGTTCATTTGCTCTGATCACATGCCATAACGTGCCAATCGTAATTATACGACAGCCCAAAAGCAACTAAACCGTTGCGATGATATCTGCATGCTTTCTAATTGCAGTTAACAGCCACATGTTTGGCTTTTTTTTTTTTTAAAGCAGTCGTATCTAATAAAGTGGCCACTGAGCTTGTGTTTAGTATGAGTGCACAAGCGTTCACGTGTGTGCATGTTATCTTTTCATTTGAATATGCGTGTGCACAGTTGCTCAGGTTTCAGTGTATATGCATATGTTATCTTGACTGTAGATGTGCACGTATATTATGTAAAGCTTAGCGCAGATTGACCTAGTAACCCAGTTTGTGCCGTGGCCATTTCTGGTTTTTCCTTTGTAGGTTTTGCATGTGTGTACAATCAAAGCTTTTGTTTAGGTTGAATGCTGAAATGTGTTGAAAATTCAGATTTTCTCTCTCTCTGTGTTGTGGATAATGGAGCAGAGAATCTCGTGAGAAAAGGACCTCTATGTCTTCATTTCCTGCGGGTCTCGGGGGGGCCACCACACCTATGTTGTCATGGATATCATTTGTGTTATTATTCGCAGGCATGCCGTATTTGTAGATGTATGATTGTTTATTAGTATCTGATCTGATTAGGGCTGCACAATATATCATTTCAGCATCAATATTGCAATGTGTGCATCCGCAAAAATCACATCACAGGATGTGCAATGTTCAATCATTCATTCATTTTCTTTTCGACTTAGTCCCTTTATCAATCCGGGGTCGCCACAGCGGAATGAACCGCCAACTTATCCAGCACATGTTTTACACAGCGGATGTCCTTCCAGCTGCATCCCATCTCTGGGAAACATCCATACACACTCATTCATACTCATACACTACGGACAATTTTGCCTACCCAATTCACCTGTACCGCATGTCTTTGGACTGTGGGGGAAACTGGAGCACACGGAGGAAACCCACGCGAACACAGGGATGTACAATGTTAAGTCTGAATTATAGCTGAGCAGGAGCTGCAGAATTGTATTTTATTACTGTATTTATGAGCAATTCCATGCAAATGTCAACCTTGCCATGAAGAAAATTACGTTTTCACCAAAATACGGAAACCGTTGCAGGTTATTTTGGGTAAGCAAGTATTTTACAGTACTTTACCAATACTCATAAATGTATCTGTCAATGTTTCAAACTATTATATTTAACTTTATCAAAATCACACAAGTGGCAATTTCACAGCTGTCACATCCATAACGGAAAGATGTCACATCCATAACGACACTTTTTCCTCATACATGCAAAAATGTCAAATAAAATAAAATCAATAATTTTTGTTTTATAGTGAGCCGACTCATATCTGTTTGATGAGCATTGTTTCTTTCGGGTTGTGCAGTTTAATTGACAGAATTTATGCAAAGTATGTCGTATACTGTAAACTCACAGACTTTTTTTGTCACATCCATAACGCATGTTTATTATCCTCATTTAAAGTGTAAAAAATGTTTACAGATTAATATTTTTCTGCTTCCACAACTCTGTGGTCAGTTGTTTTGGAAAATATAAACAGATGTTTCAATATAATGTTAGCATATACTTTCTGTGTGAATTTATGTTTTGAGTTTTTACTGCAAATGTCACATCCATAACGCTGGAATTGCTCTTATACAGAATTTATATGATTTATGCAAAAAAAGAAGTGTTTTGTTTCTAGTCCAAATATCTATATTTCAAAGCAAAAACCAGATTATTTGGCTTACCCCACTGACAGGTAATTTAGCTTGTTTAATGGAAAAATATTCATTTTAACTTATTTGTTCTGAAGGTGAAAACAAAACATTTTACTTGCTTTAAGAATTGTTTTGATATTTGGACTAAAAACGAGACAAAACAAAGTAAGAAAAACATTTTTTGCTTTTTTTTTTTTTTTTTTTTTGTCCCTGAATACTGTTAGACTCTCTGAGACTGTCAAATAGTGTTATTCAAACTATCTTGTGAAATTGATTTCATATTGCAATATTTATCATAGAAAAATTAAATATTGCAATATCCAATTTTTTTCAATATCGTGCAGCCCTAATCTGACAGCAATACGCTTGTTTCACACGACCGTCATTTTAAAACACGAAAGCGAGGCTGCGGTGGGAAGAAACCTGGAAATATAGGGTCAACACTGTAAACATTGCAACAACATGCTGTGGACTAGCTGTTGCCGTGATTTCAAAACGCAGAAATGGTGTAAACATCACTTTAATATCATTCAGTTCAGTTTAATTGAAACAATTAAAAGCATATTAGACATCTAACAACATCACAATCTCTTAAAGAGTGTCCTCCTAGGCTTCAGTTCATGGCACCAGGTAAACACCGTGGGGGCTTTCCTTCTTCAGCCTATGTAACCCGGTGAGCGCTAAAACAATGCAGTCCTCTGTATCACACCCTCGTGTTGTCTGTAATAGGGTTGTTTTAAAAACTTCCATTTCCTGCTAACATTTAAGCGCCGCTGAGCACGTTCTTAAACAGCTGATTTGCTGTAGTATTCACCAGTGCTCTACAGAAATGCCTGTGATTGGCTGTGAAGGTCATCCGCACTTCACTAAGTGCAAACTTGGTAAACAGCAGTGAAGTGCAGAGAACTGATGACCTTCACGGCCAATACAATCAGTTCTGTTGAGCACTGCTGAATACTATGGCAAATTAGCGGTGTTGCGTTCAACAGTGCTTAATGTTAGTGGGAAATTGACTGTTTTTCTAAATTTCAGTACCAAAATTCAGCATCGTGACAATCAGTTCTTTAACTTGAGTTTGATAAATTGCATCTAAAACGTGTTTTTGGGAAAGAAAACGTTAGCTAACTAGTGCCATTTCCCTTAACTTAGCTGAAAATAAGGTCTGACATCCCTTTTTATTTTCACTTTCCATTCAGAACGGACCTTCGGGTCACTCGGAAGGCGGTAAAAGGATAAATTTGTGTCGCTTTTTTCTTCGCTGATAAGATATACAGCCAGGTACACAACATTCCTGTGTGACTCAGGCGATACTTCCGGGTTTCTTCCCACCGTAGCCTCGATTTCGCTTTTTTTAATGACGGGTAACGTTCATTCAGGAACAGATTTAGAGTTTAAAGTAACCTTTAAGAGTTGCGAAACACAAAAATATATCTTGACGAAAGCTGGAAACTGGTAGCCTTTGACATCCATACTAGGGGAAAACATAATACGGAAGTCAATGGCTACCAGTTTCCAGCATTTTTGAAATATCTTTGTTTGTGTTCTGCAGAAATTCAATTAGTTTAAAACAAACGTGAATAAATGATGGTAGAAATTACAATATTTGTAATTTGAGCAGCATATAGCCTCTATCAGTTACTCTGCATTCCTCTGTGTTGTATGTGTGTTTTTAAAATCTTTTTTTTATTTGTGATTTTCTGAGATTTATTCAGGTTTTATTGCCCATAGAGAGGTCTGTATGGTAATAGTAATACCCTTCCCCAAATTATTACTTTTTTTTTTTTTTACACACATTTTTAAATATCTTTACTATAAATACCGACAACAGCAGACAAGTTCAGCTAAATTCTTTAGCTTTCTCCATAGAGCACATATTTCCGTCTACATAGTACTACAATATGATGATTTATTCACTTTAAAGTGACTTAAAGTGTTAGTTCATCCAAAAATTATTTATAAATTATTTAAAGTATAAATAATTGTTTTAATTTGCTTAAATTATTTACTCATTCTCGTGGCATTCCAAACCCCTGAAACCTACATTTGTCTCTGGTACACAAATTAAAATATTTTAGATGAAAAAATATCTGACAGTCTCTTATCCTCCAGAGACCTTAATGGTCCCAATTTGTTCTAAGTCCAAAGAGGTACAAAAAAAAAAACATCTTCAAAACAGGCCACTACAATTACAGCTATTACAATACATTTGTACCCATGTGCCCACACATGAAACAAAAATAGTGACTTCATTTGACAGTTTCTTCTCCACAGTGTCAGTATATTGCACATGTTCACAAGAACAATATGTGTTCTGTTGCTTTGTTTCAAACAGAGGGAACATAGGTTATACATTGGTGCACAGTGCTCATGAACTTGCGCAATATACTTACCCTGAAGGGAAAAGACGTTGAATACTTTTGGGTGAACTAACCCTTTTAGACGACTCAAACTTCAGCTTAAAGACTTTAAGCCCACATGAACTGGAAGCTTTTTTTTGTATTGTGACGCAGTTGAAACGGAATATTAAATAAGAAAATGGTGGGCGTGGCTTGTTTTTTCCACTGCGAGCCAATTGGATGTAGTAAAGTAGGCATTTCATTTAGAAAGATCAGTAACTGGTTTTAAAAGACTTTTTACAACCTAACAGACACCTCCTTCTCTCCATTTCTGTTTGTTGTCAAAACTGACTGTTGGAGGGGCGTGGTTAACTCAATACCTAAGACATACTTAATCTGACAATTTAACTAAAAAAAACAACAGGAAATGCATTTTCAGCATTTTTAATTGCATTACAATTGGATTACAGATTAATTGTTTACCACAAAACTAGCAATGTCAGCTAACAAAATCATCTGGTTAGTTTTGATTTCATTTATACTTTAACACTTGCTTCTAACTGCAAAAAAGACTTGTGCACACACCTATAATTGCTCATTGTGTGTATTATAGGCCTCCAATATATCTGTATTGTGATGTAATACTGCTTAGTAGGAGTAGAATTTGCATACTTGGCCCTGTTTGAGTGTCTAAAAACTGGCTTCTGAAGTTGTTTCAGTGACTGGATGATGGCTATCCACTTTTAATGTGTCTTGGAGAGCTTTTATTAGCCACTGCTTTAATAGAATCATGAACATCAGCAGTGATGGATGTTTAATTTGTTTAACATGACTTTTTTTGTTTGTTTGTTTTTTAGGTGATATCACCCAGAAGGGCTACGAGAAAAAAAGATCCAAACTTTTACAAGCATACCTACCTCATACACCAGGTAACAAACACACACAAAATGTACTTTACAAAGCAGCATACAAACAGGCCTTGACATCTCCTTGAAAGTGACAGAATGTTTAATTCCTCGTGAGGACTTGAAACCTACAATTAATTTGTATATAAGCGAAACATGGCAAAGAGAATGGGACAACTGCATAAATAATAAATGGCATGAAATTAACCCGAAAATAAATGAAAGACACTTTGCAAATGATAATTTTGAGACCAGGCATGAACAAACTCTCTATACTAGATGTCGAATTGGACATTCTAGGTTGACTCATTTGTATTTAGTGAATAACAAAGCACCACCTACATGTATGTACCACATGTGTATTTACTGCCAAGCTGCTCTTACCATAAAACATATTCTGTTGGAATGTGGAAGTTTGAATACCATTAGACAAAACGTTTATAAGGAGAGATGGACATTTTTAAAAAGGTACCATCAGGAAGAATCTTAAATTATTTATCACAAATTGAACTGAAAAATCATATTTAACTTTGAGTGTATTTTTGTGTGGATTTAATTTATTTCTATCCCATATTTTTGTCTAAGTGACTTTTTATTGTAATACAAATTTGTTTTTATCATGTAATATTTTTATGTATATCCATTTTCCCATGAAATAGCCATAAGTTGCTGATGTGGCAATAAATAAATAAATGATAAATACAAAGCAGCATACCAAAAACCTCAAACCTACCCAGAAGAACTCCCAAAATGAACCCAAACTTCTTAATCTGTTCATTCAGAGCAGCTTAGTTGTATATAAGCCTAGTTGAAGCCATTACAAATATAGGGAGGAAATTAGCTTCAAATAGTTCAAACATTAGAAAACTGAAAATAAATTAAAAGGTTTAGCCTATTAAAATCAATGTCCTATACAGAAATTAAATCAAGTCATAAAATCATGTTCTTTTTATACACTGCATTTAAATATTGATTAAAGTTACTATAGTTATTTAGTAAAGAGCAGCTAATCTCTCATTTTGATCCACTGTTTTGTTTGATAACAGAGGTGTCACTTTGAGAATCCACAAATTCATAATGAACGCATGTGATTTTTTTGTAGCTGTTTATGCTCATTTAAGACAAAACTATTTGTGTGTAATTTAAAACACACCAAGATGGCTATGTTTACATATTAAGTGTATTTGTCTGTTTAAAAACACACCCAAATCCAAACGTGTCCACTTTCACTCTTCAAATCGCATGTACAGAAGCGTTTCTTTATTACCATGAAGCGCAATCGTCAGTCAGCACCCTTACATGAATTGACAGATTCAGAGGTTGCATAGGAGGGACAACAGTCGACGCATAGCTTTAATTAGGGCTGGGCAGTATATCGAGTTCTGGGGATATCTCGATATGATTTCCCAATGCGATGCGGGATTATCCAATATCTTTCATATTGATATGGTTTGAGGCCACACGTGCACATTCTGAGCGAAACAGACCACTCCAAGGTAGCACGCGAGCTCTACTTGCACAAGTGAGCGCATGTGCTAATGAATGATTCACTACCTGAGTCATACAAAAGATTTGTTCAAATGAACGAATCGTTCAAGAACGACCCATACACGCGACATGGAGGAACATGCAATGCCGGTGTTGTATCGAAATCTAACTCCCTGGACAAATCTGAATCCCCCTCACGTGCACACGCGTCACACAGCACCTGCAGCTGTCACAGCTGTTTATCAGAAACCTTTTATCGATCATTTCTTCTGCAATAGACAGCAAGAACGAACATAGAAGCCTTGTCAAATTGACACAACAGCACCTGAAAGAGTTCTAAAGAATTAAAAACGCCAAAATGGGACGAATTAATACCGTATTTTGAAAGTGAAACCACCTCATATTCACTGATTATAAGTGATTTAGTATTTATTTAAAGTATTTATTACACGACGATCTCTTCTTTACATTTACGTTATAACACATTAAGCTCTGCGTTCTGGTCTGTTATTGCATATCGACTTCAGTTTCGATTATATTCTAATCATTGTATTTATTTATTTATTTATTCAGTTTAATTAATTTATTTATTTTAGCCCCTTAACTGGAAGACGTGATTTGATTTGTGTGTGTGCCAAGTGAACAAACGGTTGGTGGTTTAAACAATTATTAAAACTTAAAAAAAAACATGCATTTGTCTACCAAACATTTTTCTATTTTAATATCGCGCTGTTAGCTACTCTTTCAACAAATAACAATATAAGCATGAGAATTATAATGATGATAATAACAAGGAGGGAAAACTCCTGTGTTTGAATTATATTTAGCTCAAAAACTGTTTAATAAAGTTTTAATAAAGGCTTTGACTCTCAAGTAACCATTTATAGGAAAATACTGGATTTATATCATATATCATCATTCCTCCTAAAAAAAAAAAGAGATATGATTTTTTGCCCATATCGCCCAGCCCTAGCTTTAATAGAAATGAAGTGATTGCTGCCAATTTAGTATTAATTTTAACATACTTTCAAGCCAAATTAAAGCGAAAGCATAATACTCCTGAACAGCTCTTGCAATTATATCACATTGGAGATCCGCTCTTTGATGCTACGTTTCATAGAAAGTTTAAATATATAGGAGAAATATTGGAAAATACTTAAACGGGATGATCGCGGGATAGAATTGTAGAATACGGGACAATCCCGGCAAAAACGAGGGGTTGACAGGTATGCACAGCAGTATACAGTTTTTGTTTTCTGTTGTGGCTATATTTGTCCCTCTGTGCTTCCGGTAGGAGCAGAACGGCGCATCCCTGTAACACCATCTTCATCGTCTTCCTCATCCTCCCGTTATCAACGCAGACGGTCCACTGGGTCAAGGGATGAACGTTACCGCTCAGGTGAGATACCATTTATGCAGCTAACAATTCAGCATTTTAGACACAATACTGTCAACAGTATATACAGTGGGGGAAATAAGTATTGACACGTCATGTTTTTTCCTGGGAGTAATATTTCTAAAGGAGCTGTTGACATGGAATTGGACCAGCTTTTGGTGAAAACCCAAACAATACAAACATTGAAATAAAAATAAAATAAAATAAATGAAATAAAACAACCCCCCCCCCCCCCCCCCCCCCCCAAAAAAAAAAAAAATTATTATATATTTTTTTTTAAAATGGGTTCTGTGTAATAACAATGAAATGACACAAGGAAAGTACTGAACTACTAAAACGTATTTAATACTTTATATAAAACAGGGTGTCCGCGGGGTCTTAAAAAGTTTTAGAATGTTTTAAATCTCAAAAATTTTAGGCCATAAAAAGTCTTAAATTTGCTGAAACATTTTGTTGTAGGTCTTAAATCTTTTTAACAGGTCTTAATTTTCCTTTGTTCATGTGGCCATCTCAAATTTTTTTTTCATCACTAACTTTTTATTTTAAAATGTGTTAACTCTATTTACCATAATGTTTTAATTATTTTCCTTACAATAACATGTGTTTAATAGTTCTCCATGTACTGTATTTACTGCTGAGGACACTGACCTGGACAGATATTTGTGCATACATTTGGTTTATTATAGTTAAAAAAAAAATTTAAAACATGTTTTTGTTTTATTTTAAAGAAAGTTTATGTTGAAAACAAGTTTATGTATACAACTAGAGCGTGCTTGTGTTGAGACATTATTTAAAATATGTGCTAAGAAATAACTAAATTCTGTAATATTTTTTATCATTAAATATTTAGTATTATTGTACTATTAAATGTATTAAATTATAATATTTTTTAATAGGTCAAATTAAAAAAGAAGTCCATTCGTGCCATTAGAAAAACACCTTAGCGTTTAGCTCTGTATGAGTCTAAAATGTCATTCATAATGGTCTTAAAATTGTCTTAAAGTCTTAAATTGAATTGCTGAAACCTGCAGAAACCCTGTAAAAAGACTTTTTGGTGATGGCAGCTTGAAGACACCTCACATATGGAGAATGAAGTCACATGTATTGCTCAGGTGTTTCTGAGAAAAATGTTGATGTGTTCAATTCTTCTTTCCCCCAGTGTATTTGCTCTGTGAAAACAGTCCAAACAGATTCAAACTAAATTCAGTTGGGCTTCGTCATTGAGTAAATCTATGCTTTGAATGAATCTGTCTAATGATTGTTTGATTGAAGTATGAAGAAAATATATCATTTTTCTCCAAATAATAAATTTTTTTATATTAAAATTAAGTTTTCCAGTTTGTATTTGTATTTGCATGTGCAGCTGTAGTTGCAAATTTTTTTCCATCAAACTGGATCAGAAAAATGTGTAATAAATTGTGAGAATGTATTATAAGAGTTTTACATATAAAGCAAAACATTCATTTTAAACGGTTATAAAAAAATGAATTCATTAATTTTCCTTTGGCTTAGTCTCTTATCATGGGTTGCCACAGTGGAATGAACCGCCAACTATTCCAGCATATGTTTTACGCGGATGCCCCTCCAGACGCAACCCAGAACTGGGAAGGTTATAAACCTCTTAGTTATAAAAAAAAAACATGATGACGAGAGCAAATATTGCCACTTGCTGAAAACTTTTCTCTGTCCCTGAAAAAAAACAATTATATAAATTCAATGAATACAACTTTATTCTAGCTCTTTTTAAAAAGAATGCAATATAATGTTAAAAAAATTACATGTACCAATTAATGATATAAATTATTAATATTGGGCGTGGCACGGTGGTTCAGTGGTTAGCACTGTCACCTCACAGCAAGAAGGTTGCTGGTTTGAGTCCCGGCTGGGTCAGTTGGCATTTCTGTGTGGAGTTTGCATGTTCTCCTCATGTTGGCGTGGGTGTCCTCCGGGTGCTCCGGTTTCCCCCACAGTCCAAAGACATGCAGTGTGTAAAACATTCTGGATAAGTTGGCGGTTCACTCCACTGTGGTGACCCCTGATGAATAAAGGAACTAAGCCGTAGTAAAATGAAGGACATTGTTTTAATTATATGTTAATTATATGCTATAAGAATATATTGAATATCATTGAAAAAAATACCAATATACATCTGTTGTAATTAATGTTTTTCGAAAGTTGTTGTGGATCTTTATCAGCACTGCAGAACATGTGGTTGGGCTTAGATGCAATCTGTGCCGCTGACAGTATTTCCTGTATGGATAAACCACTGAATAAATAATCTCCCTAAATAAATCTGTGAACAGGCTTGAAAAAGCAACTCTATTGAACTTCACACATACATAAACATTAAGAAGCTTTTCAGCATGATGCACTCCTATATATATATATATATGTGTGTGTGTGTGTGTGTGTGTGTGTGTGTGTGTGTGTGTGTGTGTGTGTGTGTGTGTGTGTGTGTGTGTGTGTGTGTGTGTGTGTGTGTGTGTGTGTGTGTGTGTGTGTGTGTGTGTGTGTGTGTGTGAACTTTCTCTCTTTCTCTCAGATGTTCACTCCGAAGCAGTTCAGGCTGCACTGGAGCGACACAGTGAGAGAAAGATGGCTGTGCTTTTGCCATCCAAGCGGCGCTCACTCATCGGCCAAACCTCCATGGACACGTACACTCCTCCAGGTGTGTGTGTGTGTGTACTGCTTTTGGTGGTTTACAAGCACAGAAAATTGTATAATTACATGATTTTGACCTAGTTGTACTCTATTAAGGTGGCTTACGAGGACACGTCAAATGTCATCATAATTCAGAACGCTTAGAAATAATACTCAGTAGCAGGGTGCAAATTACAGGTGGGTTTGGGGGGGGATTGACGCCCCTAATTAACACTTGATCCCCCAAAGGACAGCACAACAAGATGTATGGGGGGTTTAGCCCTTTAATAGTGAGAAATATTTTTTTTCTGATCAATGTTTCTCAACCATGTTCCTAAAGGACCACCAACACTGCATATTTTGGATGTCTTCTTTTTCTGTCTCATCCATTACAGGTCTTCCAGTCTTTGCTAATAAGCTGATGATCTGATTCAGGTGTGTTTGGTTAAGGAGACAGAAAATGTGCAGATCTGGTGTCCCTCCGAGAACGTGGTTGAGAAACACTGTCTTTAATAATAATATTAATAATTAAAATAATATAATGCATGCAGTACATTTGACCACCCCTATAACGGTTCATACCATTGTGAATGCATAATCGCGCCAATCAGTCTCAGAAAAAAATCATTCAGCAGTCTAAAACCAGCAAATCTAAAGCACTGATAGACGTTGTAAGTGTTCACTTCTCTTGTAAAATAGGTGCTTGTATCTTCATTTAGCCTAAAAGTAATGTAAAAGTAGACACAATCTGTACTTTGACCTACAGTAACCTCTAAAATAGCTAATAAGAGGTTACTGTAGGTCAGAATACACTATATATTACTCAAAACACTGAACACTTCAATACATTTTTATTAATAAATTTAGATCTAATTTAAATAAATACATAAATTTGATTCACTGAAGCTTGTATTACACATACTAACATTACCAAAAACTTGACCACACCCCAATCACCAATGTATATTTACACCCGGCTTAATGAGATCTATTGACATTCAAATTATGCTACAGGTTTGGTGTGATTGTTGGAATTAAGGGTAGGGGGTATTTTACTGTATAAAATACATTACGCATATGGAGAGTCCTCGTAAACCACCAATACTAGAGTAGGAATGTGTGTGACTGTTCTCTGTGTGTCTCTTCAGACTCGTCCTCCGGCTCTGACGCTGAGGGGTCTCTGGGGAGAGCAGGGGGTGTCAGTGTGGACTCGTGGATCAGCAGAGCTCTCCACGGCTCTCCCTCAACATCATCGTCATCATCGTCGCACAGCAACAGCTCTGCCAACGCAGCCCGACTGGCAGAGACCAGCATGCACACATACGCCAGTAAGAACGCAAACAAATGCTCACTTGGTGACAAATGACACAGATCAATTTAGGTCACTTTCAGTAATAAGTCAGATCTTCATGCGCTACTCACTTTATATAAAAGAAGATGCATCTGATGTGGGTCTCTTTGGCCCCACTTAGACTGTCCAGGACTTGATGCCCAATTGCGATTTGTTGCCTATATCTGATTTTTTTTGCCTGTCCATTTACAAGTTCTTTTAATTGTGACCCATATCCGATTCATGTGTTTACACATGCAATACAATTTACGATGTTGCACATGCGTAAAGGCAGGTTCTAGCATCTGCGCCACACTAGCCACGATGGAAGATGTGAAGTTCACCCAACTTTAAAATTATTTTGAGGCGGAGGAGGAGGGAAAGGGCTGTCATTGCAGCTTGTGCCTATAGTTTATATACTGTATGGTGTCCTCCACTGACTCATCTCCCCACAGTGCAAGAACGCAGATAACTTCTGCCGTTGACCACTGACCACTTTCCTCCTCCATGTTTTCTCTGTTGTTGTTTAGTGTCGGCATCTCCACAATCGCTCTTCCTTCTACGTCATTAAACCACGGAGAAGTACCACATTAAGTTTAATGACGTACAAAACGGAATGCCTCAATAAATCCTATCTGCCTGTTTACATGATAGTCGCATTGTCACTTATCCCATTTATATCTGATTTATTTTCACATATGTAGGAGGCCTGAAACCGATCTCTGAATATCCGAATGTATGCGTTTTCTCCATGTTTAGATGGTCCTAGAACAGATCCGGTCTGTGTCACATATGAGCAAAAAATCTGAATTGGGTCACATTTAACTGGCTGTGTAAACGGGACTTTTTTAATAATAACTTTTATTTAACTAGGTAAGTCAATTGAGAACCAGTTCTCATTTACAATGATGACCTGGCCAAAAGGCAACATAAAACGCAGTTACAGTACAAAGCAGCAAGGACACAATACAATAACAATTTCACAAAATGCAGATAATAACATAAAACCAACGAAAAACTAAAAACAAGCACAGTGATCTTGTACTGGTGACTGGATTGAACTTTTAAAAGATGATAGTGGAATGAAAGTACTGAGCTTTAAGGTCTGCTGCAGATGATTCCAAGCATCAGCAGCAGAAAACTGAAAAGACTAGTAACCGAATGAAGTGCAAACTTTGGGTATGCAAAGGTTAATAAAACTACTAGAGCGCAGATTTCGACGTGTTTCCTGAATGTTAAGAAGTAACTGTAAATATAGTGGAGTTTTTCCAATAAGAGTTTTGTAAATAAACAGAAACCAATGAATTTGTCGACGTGATTGAAGAGAAGGCCAGTTCAGTAAAGAATACAGTTGACAGTGATGAGTTTTAAAGGGTGCACCAGTAACAAAACGAATTGCTGCATGATAAATAGCATCCAGTTTGTGAAGGAGAGTTTTTGAAGCTGATCTGTAAATTAAATCCCCATAATCCAAAATTGGTAAAACTGTTAACTTGACCAAATGCTGCTTTGAAGAGTGCGTAAAGGAAGATTTGTTTCTGTAAAGAAAACCAATCCGGGCTTTAACCTTTTTGAGCAGTTCATTTATGTTCATTCATTTAACTTCCTTACTTTATTAAGATCATTTCATTTCAACCAATTAACTTCTAACTCCTCAATGAATTAACTTCTTACTCCAGTGAATCACTTCTCTTTGCCCAGACAATTTCACACAATCAGCTTCTAGCACTCAATTCATATATAAAATACTTTTTTGAATGCAAAAAAAAAGTGTCATCAAGAACTCACTTTAACCATTTTGGCTTCTCATTCTGAACCAGCTCAGCCAATTAAAAAACTGCTCTTAGCTCACATTAGCCAATCAGTTCTATTTGCTCAACCAATTTCAGCTAGTCAGCTTCTTAAGCTCACTTTAGTCAGTTAAATCTGTTTGGCCAGCTAATTTCAGCCAATTATCCTCTCACGCTCAACTCACTTCAGCCAATCAATTCTGTTTGCTTGACTGATTTCAACCAGCAAACTCACCCTCAACTCATTTTTTCCAGTCAGTTCTGTTTGCTCAAATTCATATAGTCATCTTCTGAAGCTCGCCTAACTTCAACCAGTCAGTTTTATTTGATTAACCAAATTCAGCCTCTAACATTACATTCACTTCAGTCAATACAGATTCGCCAGTACATATACATCACCAACTCACTTCAAGCAATCAGTTGTATTGGTTTGACTAATATCAGCCTTTCATGCTAAACTTTCTTTGCAAATATTCATTATACACTACAGCCCTTTCACCTATACCGCATGTCTTTGGACTGTGGGGGGAAACCCGGAGAACTGGCCCAGCTGGGACTCGAACCAGTGACCTACTTGCTGTGAGGCAACAGTGCTAACCTCTGGGCCACCGTGCTGCCCCCTTCCTCAAACAAAATTAGCTTCTCATGCTCAACTACTTTCAGCCAATGAACACCTCACACTCAGCATCAGCTTCTCACGTAGAAAACAGATATTTGCTTGAAGGGTTCTTTTCTAATATGATTGCTATAGATTCATCTTCATATCTCTCTCTTTCTCCTCAGTTGGTCCGATGTCTCATCTGTCTCTGAAAAGGCGGGGATTAAGAGAAATGGGTGTTTCTGCTGAGAACGGAATAGTTGTCAGGCACTCCAGTGACTACCATTCAGATCGCCCTTGGTCCTCTCTGGATTCAGAGGGTCAGTGTTTCATGATTCTAAAATTGATAATATCATCCAAGATAAATCACCCAGTAATGAAAATGCTGTCATAATGTTCTTACTCTTATCTAGTTCCGACACAAAATAGTGGAACACAATTTAAGCGGGTAAATGGGACTTTTGCATTAATAAACTTTAAATTTGCAGCTTATTAATATTTATTAAAGGCACCTATCATGCAAAAATCTTATTTCTAAGGGGATTAAACACAGTTGTGTGGCAGCAGTCTGTGAATATAACCAGCTTCTAATGGTAAAAATGTATCAATTTTATTTTTTATAATCACACTTCATAAAAACACTTTGATTGACATTCTGCCTTTGTACATGTCATCAGAGGGGGAAAGCCCCGCCCATTAGTGACCATCTCTCCCTCATTAGCATAGGGCCTTAGTCTTGTTTTTGAATCTGCCACTATGCTGACACACACTCTTGAAAAAAGGACAATCTCATTTGAATTTAAAGCAACAGTCCTCAAAATGGGACAATTAGGATCAGGAAGAGTTAAAAAACATAATAAAAACATTATTTGTTCTATATTTTGAGCTGAAACTTCACATACACCCTCTAGGGACATCAGAGACTTATTTACATCTTGTAAAAAGGGGCATAATAGGTCCCCTTTAAGGTAGTAGTTGGGTTTAAGTAATATGTAGAATAAGATTATGCAAAATATGTACTTTATAAGTACTAATAATAATTAATAAACAACAAATATCTTAACTAAAGGCAGGTATTAAGCCACTAGTTATTAATGAGAATTTATGTTTCCATGCAAAGAAAGTTCGTGGGCTCCCTTATTGTTTGTTTAAAATCACACAGAACAGATCTTCCTTTTGAGTTAAGATAATTGCACACAGTTCACCCAAAAATGAGAATTTACTTACCATTCACTTACCCTCTAGTGGTTTCAAACCTTTAAGAGTTTCGTTCTTCTGTTGAACACAAAAGAAGATGTTTTGAAGAATGTTAGAAACTGGTAACCATTGCCTTCCATAGTAGGAAAAACAAAAACTGTGGAAGTTAATGTTTAAATGTTTCCAACATTTTTCAAAATAGCTTTTTTTTTGTGTTCAACCGAAGAAAGAAAGTCAAACGGGTTTGTGATATGTGAAGACAAGTAAATGGTGACAGAATTTTCAGCTTTGGGTGAACTATTCCTTTAATTTAGCTGTGCATGCATATTCATATGGGCCTTCTGGTCTTTTATCAACATATTATATATCAATGTCAATAATGGCCTTTGCTTTGAGTTAAAAAGGTTTGAAAAGCAGCACAGTTTTATATGTATACACCATTGTTGTGCATGCGCTTTTCTACTGTATCTAATTCCTTATAATTGATATGGAATCATCAGATTTGTTGGGTAAATGAATTGCTGTATGTTACTCTGCTGAAGAGTTAACATGTTTGTTTGTGTACTGCAGACAGTCTGTCGGCTCCTCCTGACATCACTAGCTACATGCCAGACTCCGCCCCTATTTCTGTTCATCGTCCACAAATCGCCATGATTACCAGACCCCCGCCCAAATATGGTAATGCTGAGCTGATGGAGACAGGAGATGGTGAGTGGGGCTGCTTTTTTTCACGTGTTGCTGCAGTGTGGAGGAATTTCAAATGACAAAACAAACACTATTTAAAGAGACAGTTCACCCAAAAACAAAAACGTGCTCCGCATTTTACTCACCCTCTAGTGTATTTTTACACTGTAAAAGATATTTTGAAGAATGGTGGAAACCAGTAGCCATTGGCATACTAGTAAGAAAAAAAATACTATGGAAGTCAGTGAATACTCTTAAAATAGTGAAAGAAATTTGCATTTGGTATACTACAAATTATGTAATGTAAGTAAATGTTGACATCATTTTTCATTTTTAGCTGAACTATTATTTTAATACTACAAAATTAATTTATCCTGTTGCTATCATCACAAAATCTGTTTAATATATTTTGTTATGCTTATTATATTGCACTTTATATATGATTGGGTTTGTGTGCAGGTGTTCCTGTCAGTAGCCGTGTGTCAGCAAAGATCCAGCAGCTAGTTAACACGCTAAAGCGACCAAAGCGAAGACCTCTAAGAGAATTCTTTGTGGAGGATTTTGAAGAACTTCTAGAAGGTTTAAATGTTTTCCTTTCTCTGTGTGTTCAGATGTTTTTGTTTTAAATATTGCTGCAAAAAGAATATACACATATATATACTGTATAACATATCAGTTACATATCATGTAACATAACACGTGTATATATGCATAACATTTAAAGTTGATCAAAACATTTTATGAAAGTTGTCCTAAAAGCAAAATGTTTATTGAACAACACTAATATTTGTATAAGAGCATAGATTAAAATATTTATTAATTTATTTATTATATTATTTATTTATAATAGTAAATAGAACAATAACATTATTTTAGTCACTTCAACTATTAATAATACTTTATAATTTAATAATACTTTATTATATTATATTATATTATATCATAATATATATTTATTTTTTATCAATCATAAAACTGTATTTAAATGATTTCATTAAAAACCGTCAGAACTTGGGGAAATACATCTAATTGCAATTATTATTAAATAAATCAGTAAGGAAATACATTTATTAGTTTATTTATTAATACATTTAGTATTTTACTTATTTTTTACTTATTTTTATAGTATTTTATTATATTATTTATTTATAATATAAAAACTTTATTTTTAGCCACTTCCAATATTGACTACTATATATATCAAATAGTTTATTTATTTAATTTTTTTTTTTTCCAGTTATAAAACTATCTGAATGATTTCACTAAAAACTGTCAGAACCAATTGGAGAAATACATCTAATTGCAATAAATATTAAATGAATCAGTAAAGAAATACATTTATTAGTTTATTTATTATTACATTTATCAGTTTACTTATTATATTATTTATTTAAAATCAGTTTCAGTTTCCTTTATTTTTGTCATTCAAAACATCACAATAAATTGTAATGCAGAACGAAATTGTTGCATCAGACCTAAACAGAACATAAAAAACATCAAACTCTATTAAAACCTAACATAATGAATAAGCTTTTATAATTTCATAAATATATAAACATATAGTTATATAAAATATAACCCAATTTTAAAAAATCACAGAAGGGAATAAATTAATACTTAAATAACTATTGCAGAGTTTGCTATAATAGTTATAATATTAACATTTTGTGCTAATTTAACCATTTATTGATTTATTATTACATACTAGCTATTCAATAATATTTAAGATACGGGTATTATAGGTTAAATTGCAGAGTAATGAATTTTAAGACATTTGACCTGGCAGTTACTATGGTAGAATGATACAAAAACTTTTTAGACACTTCTAATATTGACTACTGTATAAATCAAATAGTTATTATTTATTTATTTTAACAATCATAAAACTGTATTTGAATGATTTCACTAAAAACTGTCAGAATAAATTGAGTAAATTCATCTAATTGCAATTATTACTAAATAAATCAGTAAAGAAATCACACTGTATCACTACAATTAAACATGAAATTAAATAATAATAATTAAAAATTTATTTTGATGGAAAATCTCTTTTGTGTACATCAGATTTATGACCCATTATAATGCATGTCATTATACACACTTTGCATTTTCAACTGCGTGTTATAAGAGGCACATTCACTGCAGTTGTGTTTGTGTGGAGTCATGAACTCAACTGAACCACTCAGAAACAATGAAAACACTGTCATGAGCTGTTCGCATCAAAACATCACAGTCACATCACATTACAGGTTTATATAATTAAAACATCCTTTTTGTGCTTTGATAATCACGATCAAATGTATTGCATTCTCAAGCGTTATTTTTGGGAATTCATAAAATATTGCTGAAAACGTGCTTTCATATAGACATTCATTTTCTATTTTACCAGTTTTAATTTTAGCCTTTGCATGCACTGGTTTATAGAAACTCTTCTCATTCTATCATAGTATTAACTGCCAGGTCAAAGGTCTTAAAATTCATTACTCTGCACTGAATGGAATTTAACCTAGCTATTTTTACAGAGATCCAGGTGAAGCTCTTAAAGGGATCGTTCATTTAGGAATTACAATCCTGTCATCATTTACTTCCGCTCATGTTGTCTTTGTTTTTCATGACAGTAAGTAAATAATGACACAATTTCATGGAATAATATGTAGAGTAGATTATGGTGCTAGCAACACTAAGGTTGTCGGTTCGATTTCCAGAGAAAGCATGAACTCAGTTCAGCATAGTGTGACCCACTTCAAAAAGCAGTATAAGAATATGGTTTTCAGAATGTATATGGAAGAAGAACAGGTTTTATTAATGTTCCTACTGTTTATTTAGTTGGTGTATTAGGATAAAAATTAGATGATGACAGAATCATGGTGTTAATTTGATGATTATTGTCGGTATTATTATTTATTGTTATGGATTGTATAAGCATTTGCTTCTTTCAATTTTTTTTCAGACATACAGTTGAAGTCAGATATATTAGCCCCCCTGAGTTATTAGCCCCCTGTGTATTTTTTCCCCCAATTTCTGTTTAATTTATTTTATCTTTGCCATGATGTCAGTAAATAATATTTGACTAGATATTTTTCAAGGCACTTCTATACAGCTAAGAGTGACATTTAAAGGCTTAACTAGGTTTATTAGGTTAACTAAGCAGGTTAGAGTAATTAGGCAAGTTATTGTATAACGATGGTTTGTTCTGTAGACTATCAAAAAAAAAATAGCTTAAAGGGGCTAATAATTTTGACCTTAAAATGGCCTTTAAAAAAATTAAAACTGCTTTTATTCTAGTCGAAATAAAACAAATAAGACTTTCTCCTGAAGAAAAAATATTATCAGACATACTGTGAAAATTCCGTTGCTCTGTTAAACATCATTTGGGAAATATTTAAAAAAGAAAAATAAATTCAAAGGGGGGCTAATAATTCTGACTTCAACTGTATATGAGTTACAGTTATTGTATTTTGTTGTATTATGTTGCTTTGTTTATTAATTGCACACTGTAAAAATTGTTGGATTTCACACAATCGATATGTATTGGGACAAAATGAAAGTATTAAATTAGCACTCACTTTTGGAGATTTACACCTACCTAACTTTAAACAGTAACAGTTCTTGACCCCAATGACTGACAAACAAAAAATATGTATCATTGTAAAGAAGACAATTTGAGCTAAGTTTAATGCTAAAAAATGTAAAAAGTTATAGATTATAAAGTAATGAGTAAGAAAAATGTTACTGTTCAAAATTAGTTTTACCATATACAAACCCATGAAATCAGTCATGTAATAACCTACAAAAAATAGGCCTTGAAAGCCAAGTGTTCCATGAGTTTACATTTCAAATTTGGTGAGGATAGCATGCAAAATGAGATTTCTGCAAAATGTTTTGCAAGACTACATCTGTGTCCTTCTCTCCCTCACCATCAGAGGCATTTTCTCAGAAATGACCTTCCTAAACTAAAACAGTAACAGTTGCTGAATAATTTGATTTACATTCAGAGTTCATGTATCTTTGGAAAGAAGACACTTTGGGCATTTCTATCCATCATCAGAGTTTATATTGCTCAAAACGAAAAAAGTAATAGATGTAAAAAAAAAAAGTAAAAAAAAAAGTGCACCACACTAAACTTTTTAATATTTCAGATATATGAAGTAAACATAATATATTAATTAATACATTATATATATATATATATATATATATATATATATATATATATATATATATATATATATATATATATATATATATATATATATATATATATATATATATATATATATATTAATAAACAGATATATGAAATTAGTCCTGGAGCAATACAGAAAAGTAATTAGTTATTAGTTTTTACAAATTTAAGTAGATTTAAAATAATTTAAGTTGTCCCTCCATAAAAACACAGCTCATTTTAAGTAAGTAGTTTGAACAAACAGTAAACATCTGTAAACATTTTTTTTGAGTGTAGTTATTTATGCATTTTTATCTTTTAGATGTTCAAAATAAAAGTCTGAAGAGCTATGCAAGTCACTCTTGAAGGAAAAAAATGCATAAAAATGTGTCTGTAAATTCTTCTCTTAAATGTTCCCGTTTGCAGTGCAGCAGCCTGATCCGTCTTTGCCACACCCAGAAGGGGCGGAGTCAATCCCCATAGAAGGAGAGGAACTGGACAGACTGAAGAACTGCCCCGCCTCCCTGGAAGCGGCTCTCCTGCGCTGGGGAGCCATCGCACCCAAAGCCCCCTGCCTGACCACTACACACAGCAATGCCAAACAACCGTACACACTTACATATGGTACACACATTCAGACACAAACATGATCTTATAATATTGGGTTGTGTATGAAATTTCAGAACCCAAGCCAGGATACTCTTTCAAGCATAATGCTTTATTGAGAGCATGTTGGTTGTTCTGCAGTGAAACAGACTCTTGCAGACTTTTGCAGACTCTTGTAAACTTGAAGATGACTGTTTGACTGCAGAAAAACCAACACGTTCTCAATAAAGAATTATGCTTGAAGGAGTCTTCTGGCTTGGGTTCTGAAATTTCCTACAGTTTTGTGTGTATTTTAACATATGATTATTTGTAGGTAAGCTCTGGTCCAGGAGTTTGAAGTTGGCATATAACCTTCTCCATAAACTGGGATCCAAACAAGAGCCAATTATCCATCCTGGAGATCGAGTGAGTGGTTGTTGTAAAATGTACAGTGCCATTCAAATTTTGGGGTCAGTATAAAAAAATATATGCTTTCGTCTGCGCCAATAGTTGAGTGGTTAGTTTGTCGACACATAGCTGTTATTCAAGAACTGGTGAAGAATAAAGACTGTATATGTGTTTCTGCAGGTAGCATTGGTTTATCCCAATAGTGACCCAGCAGCGTTCATGGTGGCGTTTTATGGCTGCCTTTTGGCGGAAGTGGTTCCTGTTCCAATAGAAGTACCACTTACAAAGAAGGTAACTCCTGCTGTAGAGCCTTTTTGACATATTCCCAAGATCTAATAGTTATTGAAGGAAATAATTAACCAAAATGAATTTTTGCAAACAGTTGGGTGAGGTGTGTCTTTCTGCCTTCTCTATAGGATGCTGGGAGTCAACAGATTGGGTTTCTGTTGGGTAGCTGCGGAGTTACTGTGGCGTTAACCAGCGATGCGTGTCATAAAGGTCTTCCCAAGAGTGCCAGTGGTGATGTCATGCAGTTTAAAGGTCAGACACATCATCATGTTTGTTAGAATCACCTGCACACAATAGAGGAGGAGCATTGTTATTTTATACAACGTATGTGTTTGCATCATTACCAATTTGCATGTTTGTGTTCTGTGTGTGTTTGTTTGTTTGTTTGCTCAGGTTGGCCAAAATTGCTCTGGGTGCTGACTGACTCTAAACATTTATCTAAACCCCCTCGAGAGTGGTTTCCTCTCATTAAAGATGCGAACAATGACACAGCATACATAGAGGTAAAACACAATCCAGTTGCATGTCATTTTTTTTTTTATTAATTATTTTTCAAATATTTCCCAAATTATGTTTAACAGAGCAAGGAAATTTTCACAGTATGTCTGATAATATTTTTTTCTTCTGTAGAAAGCCTTATTTGTTTCGGCTAGAAAAAAAGCAGTTTAAAAAAAAAAAAAAACATTTTAAGGTCAATATTATTAGCCCCCTTAAGCAATATTGTTTTTCAATTGTCTACAGACAAACCACTGTTATACCATGACTTGCCTAATTTCCCTAACTTGCCTAATTAACCTAGTTAAGCCTTTAAATTGCACTTTAAGCTGAATACTAATTTCTTGAAAAATATCTAGTAAAATATTTTGTACTGTTATGATGGCAAATATAAAACAAATCAGTTATTAAAAAAACTATTATGTTTAGAAATGTGTTGAAAAACATCATATTTCCGTTAAATTTTAATTGGGGGAAAAATATATAGGCGCTAATTATTCAGGAGGGCTAATAATTCTGACTTTAACTGTATATTGAATATATGATCATCACTTTATGGTCATATTTTTAAACATTATACTTTCATTTAAAAGTTTGAGGTTAATGATATGATATATATCTTTTTTCTAAGTTATTATTTGTATTCAGCATGGACACATTAAATTAAA
Organism: Danio kyathit; assembly: GCA_903798195.1. Taxonomy (NCBI): domain Eukaryota; kingdom Metazoa; phylum Chordata; class Actinopteri; order Cypriniformes; family Danionidae; genus Danio; species Danio kyathit. The sequence goes on along the minus strand of LR812520.1, from coordinate 49,473,270 downwards.
TCCTAAAAATATAGTACATGTATCAAATGGTTTACATCATTTATAGTAATAATAGAAGCATCAAATCAGCTTAATAGAATCACAGGCCACTTGAAACAAATAAAAAAACAGCTTTATCATTACAGGAATAAATTGTACTTTAAAATATATTAAACTAGGTAAATATTATTTTTAAATTGTAAAAATTTTTTTGAATATTGTATTTTTTTTACTGTTTTATTTGTATTATTAATTAAATAATCTATTGGTAAGAATCTGACTTCTTTTAAAACATTAAAAAAAACTTCACTGACCCAAACCTTTCAACAGTAATGAATCAATAAAACATTGTTATATAGTTTAAACACATCATATTGCTTAATATGTAAGGACTTCTGTTTTGTAATTCATTGCGAATACAACAGTATTACCACATTTGGCCACAGTCATATCACCCTGCAGCCCATGACCATGAAGCCAAGCAGGGCTGAGTCTGGTCAGTACCTGGATGAGAGACCACATGGGAAAACTAGGTTGCTGTTGGAAGTGGTGTTAGTGAGGCCAGCAGGGAGTGCTCAACCTGTGGTCTGTGTGAGTCCTAATGCCCCAGTAAAGTGAAGGTAACACTGTACTGTTAGTGGGTGCCGTCTTTCGGGTAAGACGTTAAACCGAGGTCCTGACTCTCTGCGGTCATTAAAAATCCCATGGCACTTCTCGTAAAGAGTAGGGGTATAACCCCAGTGTCCTGGCCAAATTCCCCCTATCGGCCCTTACCCATCATGGCCTACCAATTGTCCCAATCCATCGAATTGGCTCTATAGCTGGTGTGTGGTGAGCACACTGGCACCATTGTCCTGTGGCTGCCGTCGCATCATCCAAGTGGATGCTACACACTGGTGGTGTTGTGAAGAGACCCCCCTCGTGATTCTGAAGCACTCTGGGCGTATGGCCATACATAATAAATGGGCTATATACCCATATACACATTACTTACTTACATTTACATTTTGTGTTTGTATTGTTGATTAACAGTATAAGACCTGTAAGGATGGCAGTGTGATGGGGATAACCGTGACAAGGATGGCGATGCTCTCACACTGCCAAACTCTTACACACACCTGTGGATACAGCGAAGGTAAGACAGAAAAATGCAATTACACACACGTAAACACACTTCATTAAATGAATTCCAAGTCATTCCAAAACCTGTGTGACATTTTGTATTCATAAGTGCTTCGTTTGTGTGTGTTTGTTTTAGCTGAGACTGTGGTGAATGTGTTGGACTTTAAAAAAGGCATTGGCCTTTGGCACAGTGTTCAAACGGTAATATCACTGACTCACTTTAAGTGGTCATTTGTCAGATAACAGATTGTTTACATCCATTTTTATCTTTATTTAAAAAAAATGGATTTCTATGTCTTTTCTTTCTCCGTAGAGTGTACTGAATATGTTACATGTGGTCAGTGTTCCCTATGCACTTATGAAAGTGAATCCTCTGTCTTGGATCCAGAAAGTCTGCCAGTACAAAGGTACACACACATACACAAACGTACACCGGTTTATACGGATTTCATTGCTATATGTATTTAAATATTTTTAGTTTTATTTTCAATAGTCTCTTAATTTTTCTACAACAAACATATTGAACAACATATTAACACAGTACATAGCTACAAACATACTCACACCCCATAAAGAAAGAAAGAAAGAAATAAAGAGAAAAATAAATCAATAAAAATAATTAGGAAATTGGGGATAAACTTTCACTTAGGATATAGTAGCCCCTGAGCATTCAATGTAGGATAGAAAAGACTGCCAAACCTCATAAAACTTTTTTTTTGTAGAGCCTTGTATGGTGTATTAAAGGTGCTCAAGTTTAAGATGTGATCACACTTCTAATATCCATTGTTTGTGGGATGGAGGGTTTGCTTTTTTCCACCTGAGAAGAATCAGGCGTCTGGCCAATAATGAAAAGAAGGCAATGATTTCTACATGATTAGCTGATAGGTGCATTTCTTCTCACACTGCCAGATTTCATTACTATACACTTACGTTGGTTTTATATTGATATGACAATATTTTACAGCAACCGAAACTACCCCTATTCCCAGTGATGGTTTGTGGCTGGAAGGGCATCCGCTGAGTAAACAATATGCTGGATAAATTGGCGGTTCATTCCGCTGTGATGACCCCAGATTAATAAAGAGACTAAGCCGAAGAGAAAATGAATGAATGAATAAAACTACCCCTAAACCTTTAGCTTTTTTTTTTTTTTTTTTTGGACTAATTTCAGTTTGTGTTTTTTTCTTTCCACTGTTTAAAAAAAGGTCTGGCCTACATATAAATTAGTGTTTTGTGTGCAGTGGTTAATAGTGAAACTGACTTTTTCTAAGCACAATTTTTGTTTATGTTTTCAGTTAGATTGTCTGCCATTTTTATTTCGACCATAGACTGGTTCAGAGTTAGTTAGACTTAGTTTTGATGTACTTTTGCATTAATCATTACTGGTTTTAAATGTAAAAGTTAGTCGTCTCCTGGGAAAAAGCTTGTGAACAACTGCTTTAGATTGTAACTGAAATATTGTTTGTTGCATAAAAGCAATTGTTTGAGGGGAAAAATATCAGTAAGTGATGGAAGACCTGATGTTAAGAAGTAGGGCTGCAAAATATTGGAAAAATCTGATATTGCGATATTTTATTTTTCTGCAATAAATATTGCGATATGAATTCAGTTTCACAAGACTGTTTGAATGGCACTGTTTGACAGTTTTCTGGGGAGACTAACAGTATTTAGGTACAGAAATTGAATAATCGCAATGCAAAAAATGCTTAGTTTCTAGATCCAAATATCCCCAAAACATCTTACAGGAAGTAAAAATATTGTTTTGTTTTCACCTTCATAAGCAATAAGTCAAAATTAAGAGTTTTCTTTAAAACAAGGTAAAATATCTGCCAGTGGGGTAAGTAAAATAATCTTGGTTTCGCTTTGAAAGGTGGATATTTGTAGAAGCAGTTTTTTGTTGCATAAATTGTAACTTCCGTATTCATTCATTCATTCATTTTCTTGTCGGCTTTGTCCCTTGCGGGGTCGCCACAGCGGAATGAACCGCCAACTTATCCAGCACGATTTTACGCAGCGGATGCCCTTCCAGCCGCAACCCATCTCTGGGAACTTCCACACACACATTCACACTCATACACTATGGACAATTTAGCTTACCCAATTCACCTGTACCGCATGTCTTTGGACTGTGGGGGAAACCGGAGCACCCGGAGGAAACCCACGCGAACCCAGGGAGAACATGCAAACTCCACACAGAAACGCCAACTGACCCAGCCCAGCCGAGGTTCGAACCTGCGACCCAGCGACGTTCTTGCTGTGAGGCAACAGCACTACCTACTGCGCCACTGGGTTGCCCCTGTAACTTCCGTATAAATACGGTAATTAAATACAATTGTGTAGCTCATGGTCAACCATAATTCATACTCAACATTGCATATCCTGCGATGTGACTATTGCGAATGTGCACATTGCGTTATCGGTGCCGAAACGTTATATTGTGTAGCCCTATTAGGAAAAGACTATTTAGTTCTTTCTTGTATTGTCCATTCAGGAAAAACCTGATAACAATTGTGATAGAATATATGGGGATGATCATATGCAGATCACATGATGTGTTTGTCTAGTCAATCATACTGTCATTGCGAATTGACCCAGGGTTTAGGATTGTACAGAAATGTCAGCATATGATTAACTGTTAATTATGGGTAAATTATGAGCAGTTTAAAACAAGTTGAATCAAACAACCAACCGTTATTCAATTAACAAACGAATTTCTTTTACCCCTGGTTTAGAATGACCATTGTGTGTGAAAAGCCCTTTAGTGTCACATACAGTATAACTATTTTGGTTAATAATTAGTCTCTTTTTTTTCCCCGTGTGTATTCAGCTAAAGTGGCGTGTGTGAAGAGCAGGGATCTACACTGGGCTCTGATGGCTCACAAAGAGCAGCCGGACACCAACATGAGCTCACTCAGAATGCTGCTCATCGCTGATGGGTCAAACCCCTGTGAGTGTGTTCACAACCAATCAAATGAGTGTTATGCCAACTTCAGACTGCATGATTTTCAAGCGAGTCACGTCACAGATGTTTTCACACTGCATGACTATCTGGAGCAGCATTCCGTCACTGCTGTGTTTACACTGCAAGGTGGATCGGTGACAGGGGGTTTCACACTGCATGAAATCACAATTGCAAGAATCGCCAACAACTTTGTCTGTCTGAAAACTACATCTGACAACCAAACACATGCAAGAAGTGACATGAAAACAATGTAATGTGACATAGTATATCTTTTATTATTAACTACATAATGATAAAAGATTGATCCAAAACTGAACATTCTGTTATTATTCACTTGTCACAAACCTGTTCATTTATTTATTTCTTCTGTTGAAAACAGAAGAAGATATTTTGAGAAATGTTGGAAACCTGTAACCATTGACTTCCATAGTATTTGTTTTTCTTACTATATAAGTCAATGGTTAAAGGTTTCTAACATTTTTCAAAGTATCTTCTTTTGTGTTCAACATAAAAGGAAACTTATACTGTAAACTATCCCTTTAAGCAGTGTTTTCTATATGTTTGTATTGTTCTGTTGTATTTGTTTGTGTTATTGGTTGTAATTAGCTTTTTAATTATTACTTGTTTGCTAGTCTTCTATAATATTTCAACTTTAAGTTAAAATTAATTTCTACCTTAGCTAGTACTTTCTTCTCTGATATTAAAATAGGAATTAATAGTTAATTAGAATTTTTTACAATGCCCAATGGCATATTTTATTAGCTACATGATTCATCATTTATACAAATTTGTTTCAATACAATGAAAATTGTACTGCTGTTTGTTTAGCTGGGCCAGTAAAAGTTTGGCTGTTCAATGAAAATCTGAACAACTGGCATAAATGCACCTGTAGTAACAGTTCTTAACAATGGGTACTTTACATGGACACCAATACTCTGATTTTAATACGATTATGACAATACTCTGATTAAAAGTTTACCATGTAAACAGTGATTTTTGATTAATCCGATTAAGGTCATAATCGAACTAAACCGAAATCAATTTAGACATGTAGAGTATGCCGATTTTAGTTGCGTTATTAAAGTGTAGTACAGACACGTAAACACTGAAGTCAAACTATTACCGTCTTGAAGAATTTTCTCTGCATTTTGTGACAGGATAGTCCATACGCACACGGCTGTTTGACACTATTCTCTACCCCTACCGAGTCAGTGAAGAATTACAGACACCTGTATCACAAAATGCAGAGGTTTTTTTCCCAAACGGCGTGCACTATCAAATTCCACTAAAACAACACTCTTCAAACAGTTCATACTCGCATCCAATATCTCGTTTGTCACATGGGGCATGCTGAATGTTCCCGAATGAAAGTGAAAGTGCCAAACTACAGTTAAAGTCGGCAAATTAAAAATTAAACACCCGAAATTACATGATACTTCGGGGGAAATGTGGAGAGCGCGGTGACGCAATGAAGTTAATCGAACTATGTGTGATAACATGTAAAACGGGATCATGAAAGGAACATTAAAAAGCAACTCATGTACACCTTAATCATATTATTGTCTCATTCAGATTAAGGCAGATAATTTGATTACTGATGTCCATGTAAATGTAGTCAATGTGTCATGTTTGAGATTTTAACACTGGTAAATAAAAAAACATAAGACTTGCATAAATATTGTCAATTTAATAAATGCTGTTGTAATTTTTCCCAGTGGTATCAAAAAAAGTACTGAGTATCGATATTGTTTTAAAGTATCATACACTGTAAAAAATGCTGGGTTCCAGCAGGTTTTGATTTGTGTTGGGACAACATGAAGTAATTTAGTTAATGTATTAGTTTTTACATGTTTAAGTAGACATAACATAATTGAACATAAAATAAATATGTTGTCCTCAAAAAAAAACCTCAAGAATTGTGTTTCAGCTCAATTTAAATAAGTAGTTTGAACAAACAGCAAATATATATTTTTTTGAGTGTATCGAAGTAAAAAAATTCCACGACAACACTAAACCAAACCACCTCAAGTGTGTGTTACTTCACACATAAAATATATATAGTAAACTCTCTCTATCATTCTGTCCCAGGGTCGATATCCTCCTGCGACGCGTTCCTGAATGTGTTTCAGAATATGGGCTTGAGGTCAGAGGTCATATGCCCGTGTGCTGGTTCCCCCGAGGCTCTAACCGTCGCTCTGAGGAGGTATAAACACACATTTACACTCTCATTTGGCCAGGAGACACACATGTGCTCAGGAATCTGTTTTCAGTTTAAACTCATTAAAATGGGAGGTTCTGTCTTTTGTGGTCGCACATTACAAACAATATAACCAGGCCTGTGCACATTCATACACGCAGAACTAATAAGAAAGACATCTGACTCAGACTTTAACGTCATCTTAACTTCTGCTTCTTAATCATTCATTAAAATGCATTTAATTGTATTTGTGTGTGGTCTGAGTTTAAATCGTGTTATCGTATCGACAGATGGATATTACTTTTGGGTTGCCAGAGTTTTTCGTATCGCCATGAAGTCTGGTTTAGGTCGCTAAGAATTGCTTTACTGATGTGTGAAGTTACCAACTAGTGTTAACTTTAATATGTGCCATTTAGAGGCTGGTAAGTGTGAAATCAGATACTAGGCAAAATGCTAAATTAAATATTGTTATTGTACTGTACTGTTGGATATTTTTTGCAAGACAGCCTTTATCATATCTAGTTTTTCCTGAAAATATTTCATTATAGCATTGTGGCATAATTTCATTTGAAAAATTGACTTTCAAAAGTTGCATAAATCCAACCAACCAGAATAGAGCGAGTTGTTTTGAAAAAGCTTTTGCTATTTTTGTGTGCATTATCCATTAGAATGGCTTTTGGAAATGTTGTTTGAGGCTGAAAGTGAACAAATTATGCCTATTTATTATGTGTCTTAGTTTTATAAAACACGCTGATTAAAATGACAGTTAAAAATACAAATTAGACTGAAAATTATCTTTTCAAATAAATGCTGTTTAACACATTTTACATTTTTAGTTTTTAATGTTTAATTATACACTCACTGGCTACTTTATTAGGTACACCTTTCCAACTGCTTGTTAACGCAAATTTCTAATCAGCCAATCACATGGCAGCAACTCAATGTGTTTAGGCATGTAGACATGGTCAAGATGATTTGCAGCAGTTCAAACCGAGCATCATAATGGGGAAGAAAGGGGATTTAAGTGACTTACAACGTGGCATGGTTGTTGGTGTCAGACCGGCTGGTCTGAGTATTTAGAAACTTCTGATCTACTGGCATTTTCACGCATAACCATCTCTAGGGTTTACAGAGCATGGTCCGAAAAAGAGAAAATAGGCAGTGAGCGGCAGCTCTGTGGATGCAAATGCCTTGTTGATGAGGTCAGAGAAGAATGGCCACACTGATTTGAGCTGATAGAAAGGCAACAGTAACTCAAATAACCACTCGTTACAACCGAGGTATACAGAAGAGCATCTTTGAATCCACAACATGTCAAACCTTAAATCGGATGGGCTACATCAGCAGAAGACCACATCTTCTGATGGCTACTTCCAGCAGGATAACGCGCTATGTCATAAAGTGCGAATCATCGCAGACTGGTTTCTTGAACATGATAATGAGTTCACTGTACTCAAATGGCCTCCACAGTCACCAGTTCTCAATCCAATAGAGCACCTTTGGGATGTGGTGGAACAGGAGATTCGCATTGTGGATGTGCAGCCGACAAATCTGCATCAACTGCATGATGCTATCATGTCAATATGGAGCAAAATCTCTAAGGAATATTTCCAGTACCTTGTTGAATCTATGCCATGAAGGATTAAGGTAGTTCTGAAGGCAAAAAGGGGGTGCAAACAGATACTAGTAAGGTGTACCTAATAAAGTGTAATTATAAGATCTATTTCCTGCGGCATCAAATAAACATATTGAGAAATATCAATCCAAATGTTGACTATACACTTTAATGTATTAATATTATTAATATCAATGTTTATTTATAAATTAAATAATGTATCACAATGTAAATAGACATTTATGTTAATAACATTCAGCCTTACATGATCCTTCAGAAATCAATTCGTTATGCTGATTTAGTGCCTCAAGAAACATTTCCGATCATTATTCTTAATGTTAAAAAAAGATGTACTGCTTAATACTTTTGTGAAACCATGATGATTTTTGTTCAGGATATTTTGATGAGCAGACGGTTTAAAAGAACAGAATTTTTGCTTATCTTATACACCATTGTTTAAAGTTTTTGACCAGTAGGATTGAAAATTATATGGTTTTATTTAACATAAACACATTAAATCAATATAAAAAAGTCATTTGTATTGTTTAAAAAAAACTCTCTTCAATTTTCAAAACAATATTTAATGAAATAATATGAATTTCATGAGATATTTTAACACATTCAGTGGTATTTATGCAAATTCCAAAAGTGGTGGTAGACATCACACAATGATGATACTTGTCTATTCTTTTATTTGCTTTGGCCAAACTTTTATTTCTTACTTTTAAGACCGTGAGAATACATCTACACCAACCACTCAAACCCAGCAGTCTCGTTTTGTCAGGGCTTGTGGAGCCAAACCACACAATTCCATATTGTTTGTATGAAATCTGGAAAATATCGTGTCTATGGTAACACAATATTTCAGCACCACATATGGACATGTTTATTCCTTCATCTGTTTGTATGCATGTGTTTCTTTTTTGTCAGGCCTCAGGAGAGCAGCTCAAAGCCTGCAGGCCGAGGGGTCCTGAGTATGACCAACCTGAGCCACGGGGTGATCAGGGTGGACACGGGAGAGAAGCTGTCCGTCCTGACCCTGCAGGACGTGGGCACAGCGATGCCAGGAGGTACAGAAACTACCAGAACGTCAATGCATTTTGATTCAGTTTCAATGTGTCCCTCATAAAGCTGCCTGTTTTCCTCATGCGACCGCAGACCTCATCAAACAACTTTATGGCTCTTGTAAAGCTGACTTTTCTTGGTGTCTTTCAGCGGTGGTGTGTGTCGTTAAAGTGGAGGGCGTTCCTCAACTGTGTAAAGCTGATGAGATAGGAGAGATCTGCGTGTCGGCTGTTGCAACGGGCACATCCTATTATGGGCTAACCGGAATGAGCAAAAACACATTTGAGGTGTGAAAACGCACTATGCACTTTATGTAAACATGTCACTCTGTTGGGATTATCCCTCAAATGTTTGGAGTCAGTCAAACATGAAGGACATATTAAACATATTAACTTTGCTGTATTAAAACAATGCTGGAAAAAAAAAAAAAAATATGATAATATACAGTGCTCAGCATAATTGAATATTTTTATCCATTTCTAAGTGAAGATAGGTGATGTATTTTGGTGCATTTAAACAAAACAGATTTATTAAACAGATATATTTAATAAAATAATATTTTAGTTACCAAACACATTTAGTAAGTAAAAGATAATACAATTAAATTTAAGCAAAATATTGAAAAAAAAATTACAACCTACAAAATTTCAACTCAAATTTTTTTATTATTTTGCTTGTTTTGATTTTTCCTTTTTTTTTTAATTTGTATTTAATATTTTTCTATAACATATAAATTTGGGTGTACTAGTTTTTGGACCATTATGGTAAGTTATTTTGTTAGTTAAGCTCCAGATTTGGCTTCAGTATTGACTAATCTAATGTATATGCACAAATATAATATTGTATAGCTTCCTATTAAAAACATGAATTTAAAAGATAGATTTGTGAAGGGTGTACTTATATGTGCTGAGCACTGTAACAATGATTTGGAGAATGAGATCAGCATATTGAAGTGAATTCTGAAGGATCGTGTGACGCTTAAATCTGAGATTGGCAATCATATTCATAATTCTTTCTAATTTTTAATTCTATACAAAAATACAAACATGTGTTGTAATAAATCACAATATTGTTTGTATGTGCATATATATATATATATATATATATATATATATATATATATATATATATATATATATATATATATATATATATATATATATATATATACACACACACACACACAGTTGAAGTCAGAATTATTAGCCTCCCTTTTTTTTTTTTTCCATATTTCCCAAATTATGTTTAACAGAGCAAATAAGTTTTCACAGTATGTCTGATAATATTTTTTCCTCTGGAGAAAGTCTTATTTGCTTTATTTCGGCTAGAATAAAAACAACAAAATTATTAGCCCCTTTAACCTATATATTTTTTCGATAGTCGACAGAAAAAAACATCGTTATACAATAACTTGCCTAATTACCCTAACCTGCCTAGTTAACCTAATTAACCTTGTTAAGCCTTTAAATGTCACTTTAAGCTGTATAGAAGTGTCTTGAAAAATATCTAGTAAAATATTATTTACTGTCATCATGACAAAGATAAAATAAATCAGTTATTAGAAATTACTTATTAAAACTATTATGTTTAGAAATGTGTTGAAAAAAAAATCTTCTGTGTGTGTGTGTGTGTTTGTGTGTGTGTGTGTGTAAAGTGACATTTAAAGGCTTAACTAGGTTAATTAGGTTAACTAGGCAGGATAGGGTAATTAGGCAAGTTATTGTATAATGATGGTAGATTTTAAAAAAGTAATTTCAGGCTTGACTGTATATAAAATAACTGATTTAAAATTTTAGATTTTGAAGAAAGGCTTTTACGCTCATCATATGACCACATTCATTTGTGAAAATACATATTTGAAGGTAAAATATAATAAAAACAATAACACATTACTATTGTTTTTATTATATTTTACCTTCAAATGTGTATTTTCACAAATGAATGTGGTCATATGATGAGCGTATAAGCCTTTCTTCAAAATCTAAAATTTTAAATCTTATTTTTACCATGGAAAAATAAAAAGGCACTTTACTATATAAATGATTTTTGGATTTATTTATTTATTTGCTTGATGCGTTCATCCAAAATGACTTCCATTGTATAATTTTTAGCTAATCCGAATGATTTATTTATAGAAATGATCAGGCTGAAGCTGGTCTAGTTGGTTGATTACCTCTGCTACTGCAGCTGGTCTCTGTATGGTTGGACAAGATGGTAAAAAAAACTCATTCACAATATGCAGATATACTATAGTACTAAATTTACACTTCACTATACTATACTGTATGTGTTTCAGTGTGTGTTTCCTGTCAGTAATTGTGTGTGTGTTTGTGTGATGCAGGTTTGTCCAGTGGCGTGTGATGGTGGTTTGGTCAGCGACTGTGTGTTCGTGCGGTCGGGTCTGCTGGGGTTTGTAGGTCCGGGCAGGATGATCTTCATCTCTGGGACACTTGAGGGACTGATGCAGGTCAGCGGACGGAAACACAACGCTGATGACATCATTGCTACTGCTCTGGCTGTGGAGCCCATGAAGTTCATCTACAGAGGAAGGTGTGTGTGTGTCAAAGACAAAAAAATTAATTTTTGGTGTCCACATCAAAATAAAACATATAAAAAAGAGATTTGAGATGCCATTAAATACTAGTTAAAGGAATACTTCACCCAAAAACTGAAACCGTGTTCTCGTGTGTTTCCTCCGGGTACTCCGGTTTCCCCCACAGTCCAAAGACATGCACTATAGGTGAATTGAATTAATTAAATTGTCCGTAGTGTATAAGTGTGCATGTGAGTGTGTATGGATGTTTCCCAGTACTGGATTGCAGCTGCAAGGACATCCACTATGTAAAACATATGCTGGATAAGTTGGCGGTTCATTCCGCTGTGGCGACCCCTGATGAATAATGGGACTAAGCCGAAGAAAAATTAATGCATGAATTTCGAGTTGGACATACTATGATGCTAACTAACAGTGCCATTTTTGTTATATTATGAAATGTGTCATTTTGAGGTATTTAAACATTTTTTTTAATCAAACATTTTTGCACAGTATATATATATTTTTTTTTAATAAATTTTTATTTTTATTTGGCAACAATGCATTAAATTGATCAATAATGACAGTATAGACTTGCACTGTTACAAAAATTCCAACAAATACTTGAAATGTATAACAGGCCTGTAGTAAGCCTTGTGAAAGGGATGGTTCTTTTTTTCGGCAAAAAAGTGGCATCCACTGCATAAAACATGTGCTGGATAAGTAGGCGGTTCATTCCGCTGTGGCGACCCCAGATTATTAAAGGGACTAAGCCGAAAAGAAAATGAATGAATGAACTACAATAGCCAAAATAGTATTCAAATTAATTTTAATATTGGTCGCTTTTAGTGCTTCACACCTTTTCATATACAAGAATAAGGTCCAAGATTTAGAATAAAAGTAACTTGTAAAATATTTTCTCTATTAAAAAAACAATACAGTATCGAAAGATGACTTCACTTACATCGGAATGTGTTTTCTTGCACAGATGAATGTTGGGCTCATGAAAAATTGTTTTGTGCACTGGCAAAAACTGATTAGCTGGCAGTAAATAAATAGTGAATACATTTTCATTTTATTTTGGTGAACTGTCTCTTAAAGTGTCTGCTTTAAAGTGATGGTTTTAATTTACTCATCCTCAAGTGGTTCCAAACTTTTATGAGTTTCTCTTTTGTGTTAAAATGTTGGTCATCGGCATTCATTGTAGGAGCAAAAAAAAATTATGGAAGACAAACTAAACAAGACATAAAACAAAATGAACAAATGGAGGGTGAGTGAATGATAACAGAATACATTTTTTGGGTGAACTATCCCTTTAAGGTTTAAATAGCTTGATATCTTGTGAAAATAAAATGTCATTCAGTGTTATTCAACAGGCATACTTGCATAAAAATGAAACTTAAATATTTTATTCTGGTCTGTACTTTCATGTCAAATATGTATAAATGATCATTCTAGATTTCTGTTATATTTTAAATGATCAAAACTTATTTGCTGTCAAATCGGCAAACTACAATGGTTTAATGTATGGCGGCAAAATAGAAAGATTTCAAATTATTCATTCATTCATTTTCCTTCAGCTTAGTCTCTATTTTAGAAGTTGAACCGCCAACTATTTACTCAGGAAATGCCCTTCCAGCTGCCATACACTCTCGCATTCACACACACTTCGGCCAATTTAATTAATCCAATTCACCTATAGCCTATGTCCTTGGACTGTGGGGGTTACTAGAGCACCCGGAGGAAACCCACACCAACACAGGGAGAACATGCAAACTCCAGACAGAGTTAAAACAGATTAGCACTGTTGCCTCACAGCCGGGACTCAAACCAGCGACCTTCTTGCTGTGAGGTGACAGTGCTAACCAGTGAGCCACGTGCCGCCCATAGATTTCAAATGAATAAGTTAGTATTTTGTGGATGTACTGTAGTCTTTAAATAGATCCTTTTAAAATGTAATCAAATGGCTTGGTATATAAACTATTGGTGCACTGAAGGATATTTTAGTGTTAGTTAGAAAGGATAGTTCACCCAAAAACTTACTTTGCCTACTATTTATTTACCCTCAAGTGGTTTCAAACCTTTGAGTTTCTTTCTTCTGTTGAACACAAAGGAAGATAATTTGAAGAATGTTGGAAACCTGTTACCATTGACTTTCATTGAAGGAAAACCAATACTATGGAAGTCAGTGGTTACAGATAGTCAGATTTTTATCAAAATATTTTCTCTTGTGTTCAACAAAAAAAAAGAAACTGGTTAATGACAAGTGAAGGGTGAGGAAAGAATTTTCAATTTTGGATGAACTAACCCTTTAATCATGGTAGAAATGTATTGGGATCATTATTTATTTGTCCTTTTTATCATGTTTTTGACATTCTAATGTATAAAAATGACTTTACAAATATGACTACTTAAATCTGGTTTCTGCTTTTGATTGTTTTGATGCATTTTTGACTTTTGTATGAAAACCAAGGCCTACTCTAGAAAGCATTGTCATTAAACTTGCTGTATAAATCATCTGAATAATTTGTGTGCAGGACGGTGGTGTTTTCAGTGACTGTACTGTATGATGAGAGGATCGTGCTGGTGGCAGAACAGAGACCAGATTCCACTGAGGAAGAGAGTTATCAGTGGATGAGCCGAGTGCTGCAGGTACACACACCCACACACACACACACACACCCTTAACTAGGCTCAAAGGTGAAGTTAGCTATGTTCCCCCCTGCTGACAACAAAAGTGCTGTGCTAAGCAACTTAATCTAAGCGAAGCTGAACACTTTTAATGTTTAATATACTATACAGTTATGTAGATCATGTATTTTGAAGATTTCACAGTGGATGTCATAGCTTACCAGGACTTGACAAAAGCAGAAACCAGTCTTATAGCATATCATTAATTGTGTCGCCCAGGAAAAATATCACAATCAACTACAAAGGAACTAAAAAGACTTCATAATTATGATTTATCTTTTGAGTTTGGAGGGCAACACGGTGGCTCAGGGGTTAGCACTGTCACGTCACAGCAGGAAGGTCGCTGGTTCGAAATCTGCATCTTAGAATGATTTATTTATTTTTTCTCTTTTTAATTAGCTTTATTTTTCAAATGTTTCTGAAAATACAATTCTTTTATACTGTACATGTGTGGTCAAACCCTCATACAGCCCCCAAACCCCACCAATCCCCTAGGAGGAAAATAAAACCAAGTAGTGGGATAAAATATAAACAGATTGATTGATTGATTGATTGATTGATTGATTGATTGATTGATTGATTGATTGATTGATTGATTGATTACAATAAGGGATGTCCCAATCAGGTTTTAGATATATAGGCTTTATTTTTATATATTTTCGAGGAGGTAACTTCCGATTCCGATCGAGTCTGAAACCCCATGATTGGGCCCGATTTCTGATCACATAATCGGATCTAGACATCCCTAATTACAAGTACATGAATAAATTACATTTTACCATACACAGGGCTCTCACAGATTATGTAATTGCTAGATTATCAGAGAATTTTAAAAGGTCTGTTGCAGATATTGAAAATCAGGGAATTTGATATTTTCTTGTCCAAGTCCTGCAATATCAGGGATTTTTGTTTGGCAGTTGAAATTTATCAACCTCCCATTTATATGCTACAGCTGAATTTGCATTGCATTAATGTCACATGACATGTGTAAAGCGAGTCACACACTGCTGTTCTGTGTCTATGTTCTGTGTCACTTCATCCAGTGTGTATCGCACACTGGATGAACACTTTCTTTTTTTTTTTTTTCCCAAGAGTATTTTTATTGAACATATTAGATAAGAAATATACAGTACAAATAGCTTTTCACTTTTTCTTTTTTTACACAACAAACAAACAAAAACCCGTCGCACATATATACATTTAGGTTCTATAAAAATATATAAATGAAATTAAGATAAAATACAAATTAAATAATGATATTAAGTAAAACATATTTTACTTTCATATATAAGGAAAAAAAAAAAAATAAATAAAAAAAAAAAAAAATAAATAAATAAATAAATAAATAAAAAAATAAAAATAAAAAAAATAAAAAGGAAAAGGAAAGGTTCTACTCTTCTAAAATAACTGAAGGGTCCATCTTCTTTATGTGATCTAAAACAGGTTGCCAGATGAGAAAGAACATATCAGTACGGCCTCCTACAGTATATCGTATTTTTTCTAAGGTCAGGTGGTGTATGAGTTCTATAAGCCATTGTTTAAAGGTCGGAGGGAGTTTTTCCTTCCATTTCAGCAATATTAATCTTCTAGCTAAAAGCGTAGCAAAGGCAATCACATTTATCTTGCTTTTGTTAAAACATAAGGACTGTGGTGTGATCCCAAAAATTGAAATTATGGCCTCAGGTTCTATATAGAGATTTAATGCGTCAGAGAGAAATTTAAATATTAGCTGCCAGAAATCCTTTAATTTTGAACAAGCCCAAAACATATGAGATAGAGTAGCTAGCTCAATATTACATCGGTCACAATTAGGCTCTATATTTGGTTTAAATTTGGCTAGTTTCACTTTGGACCAATGTAATCTATGTACTACTTTAAATTGTATAACTCTATGTTTTAAACAAATTGAAGATGAGTGGATATTGTCTAAAACGGATTGCCACATATCTTCTGATAGTTCTATCTCTAGTTCCATCTCCCATTTTCTTTTTAATTGTACAAGGGGTTCCAGATTGTAAGAATTAACTATAGAATATATTTTGCCAATAAGTCCCTTTGAGTATGGGCTTAGCTCCATAATAGAGTCAAGCAGAGAGGAGGGAGGCAGTGATGGATAGTGGCTCATTGAGGAGGACATAAAACTTCGCAGCTGGAGGTATCTAAAAAAATGAGAATTTGGAATTTGAAACTTAACTTTTACTTCTTGGAATGAGGCAAATTGTCCATCAATAAACATGTCTTTTAATGTCTTGAGACCTTTCATAGACCAGATATCAAACGTTTTGTCTGTAGTAGAGGGGATGAACATATGATTTCTTGCTATGGGGGCACAGGCTGATAGTTCTTTAAGTGCAAAGCTTCTTCTAAATTGTGCCCATATTTTGAGTGAGTGTTTGACAACTGGGTTTAAGGAATATTTAGATAAAGGTTCAAGTGTCGGAAAATTTGAGCAAAGCAGAGCAGGATGAACACTTTCTATATGCAAATATAATGTTTTTTTAATATGCAATGCAAATGACACAGAAGGAATTTGAACTGTCCTTGCTTGCCAAAGGATATCTGCACCAATTTAAAAAAATTAAAAGAAAAAAAATATTAAAAACAAAAATACATTTTTTTTTTTTTTTTTTTGCAAGCTTACCTAAATTTATTGTTAAATTCAGCAATCACAGAATCCCTGAAGTTCAGCTTTTTGGTCATTGAAAGTCAGGAAAATCAGGGAATTTGACATTTGGTTTAGAATGGAAACACAGAATACATTAAAATATTATATTAATATAATATTTCACACTATTACTAGATTTATTGTATTGAATGCAATCAGCCTTAGAGAATGAAAGACAATGAAAACCCCAAAAAATCTAACTAAAAACCATTGCACTTTTTGTTTTTATATAATTACGAGAACTAATTGTACACAGAATTAATAATAATGATTTCTGTCTATGTGTTTTCAGGCTATAGATGGGATTCATCAGGTTGGGGTCTACTGTCTAGCACTGGTTCCTGCTAACACTCTTCCCAAAACCCCTCTGGGAGGAATTCATCTGTCTGAGACCAAGCAGCTGTTCCTGGAGGGGGGTCTTCACCCCTGCAGCATCCTCATGTGTCCTCACTCCTGCATCACCAACCTGCCCAAACCCAGACAGAAACAGCCCGGTACACCACACTCTGTGCATCATAGAGCACCATGTGTTTGTGTTAAAGAGAAGGCATTGTGTGAAAGTACTGTGCTTGTTGCAGAGGTGGGTCCTGCCTCAGTGATGGTGGGGAATCTTGTCGCGGGGAAACGAATGGCTCAGGCCAGTGGACGAGATTTGAGTCACATGGAAGACAATGAGCAGGTGAAGTTTGTGTGTCTACAGACATTTTGGATCACTTAGGATAAAATTATTAGGAAAAATATCATAATTAATTGTTTTTATTTAATTGTTAATATAAAAGAAAAATATAAAGACGAGCAAACATTTCTGTATTATGTTTACAGTGTCTCAGATCAAATGTAAAGCCATACTGTTACAAAATCATCATTGCCCTTTTGATTCATTTCTTTCCACAATTAAGTAGTATTTTATAAAAAATCATTCAAAAAAATAAAATAATGAAAACTATAATAATAATAATAAAAAGTAATAATAATTGTTATTTGACTTGATATTTTCATTCAATAATAGTATTTTTTGTTATACTTTACTATTGATGATGTGATGATAATACTTATTATATTCAAATGTTTTTGTAATTTTAAAAAATTGTGGGGAAATTAGGAGTTTATTAAACAATGATAAGAGTTTTGGTGCCACATTAAAATAATGGTCCATTAGTTTATCTTAGCTTATTTATGTAAAACTTGTACAACATTTATTAATATACATATTTCAGCATTTACTTATGCATTATTAAAATCCAAAAAAGCACTTGTTAAAGAGTTCCTATTATGCATTACAAAAGGTCATATTTTGGTTTTGGGGGTCTCCAACAACAGTCTGATATGCATGCAAGGTCAAAAAACACTTTCATTGTCTTATAATACGCATTTATTTTTACCTAATTATCTTAACGACTCCCATATGGTTCGTTCAGCGATTCATTTGTTCCCAAACCCCTTCTTAGCTCGATGCTAATCTGCGCTGATTGGTTCGATGATCCAATCTGTTGTGATTGGTCGACTGCGTTCAGCACGAGATGTAGAGAAATGCCCAGCATGCTTATCAACAAGTAGTCGGAGTGCAGAGTGTATGTGTGAGTCCAATGAAGGAGTGCATTATAGCAATGCAGTTTTAACACCGGCATATTGCTCTATTCTTAACCATGACACACATTCAGTATTAATCCACACAGCAGCAAAAGATGAACTATTTTGAAACTTGACCGCCGCACGCGTGTAGGAGCAGCTGACGGTGGCCATAGCAACGGCACACAGCAGTAGATCATGAGCTAACAAACGCATTTAAATCCGTAAACAAAGCGACACGCGACGCGTTTTCAGCGTGGTTTTAGATGCGATATGAGAATATAAAGAGTTAACCCGATACAGTACAAGCGGTTATAAGTAACAAAACACAATTAAATACATAATTTGTGTAGCACGCCCGGCGTTGAGCTGGCGGTGCTGCAGTTTAAATTTCTAAAAGATAGAAATATGAGAGACTTCACAGTCGAGTCGCTCTCGTAATGTTTATTACAGACATTTGATCACAATATACTATAATTTCATAAATATTTCTATGCAGTAATACTTAAAACAGACTATACAACATCATTAAACAGTGTATTATACCCAACAAACCCTTGTCTTGTCTCAATAAATATGCATTATATTATATTATATATATATAGCTCATTCATAAACATATTATTCACATACAGGTTATTACTTAGTTCTATACGATAACTATACTTACTATACCACATTAAGGTAGGCTTCATAAGTATTGAACATTTTGCAAAGTGTCAATTTAAGCATTAAATATTTCTAGCACAGTATCATGTCTGCTCTGTATATATGGACTAGCTCTGAGAAATACAAATGTAAACAAATCAGTTACAGTCATTGAGTATAACTGTCATCTTTGGTTAAAAGTACATTTACACAAATAAAATAGTTATTAATACTATTTTTAATAACCTCAGTACAAAAATATAACCTCTACATTGAACTTAAGTGAGGTGGAGCTCTTTTTATGAACTTTGCAGTTACCAATTAACACATCGGCCACTGGCGGCTGTTTTAATACATTGTCAGCAAAAAGATACAATCTTCGCTACAAAGTAACTATTTTACTGCACATTACCCTCAGTAAACTAGTTAAGACACTTAAATAACATGTATTCTTCACATTTAATGACATTATAACAGAATTTACCCAACTAAAAGATATGAGATATACGAGAGAGTCAAAGTTTCGTTGCTCTTCACAGTCGAGTCGCTCTCGTAATGACAGCAGAAGCAGCTCATCGTTACCCTAGCAACCTCAGACAACAAACTGTCTCACTCATTTTCTCCACTCAAGGTAATTCAAATAAATACAACATTAGATGTAACAATATATACAATAATTATTATATTTAATTAAGGAATAAATATACATATGCATATATTTACATGTGACTAATCATTCAGAGTGTCACATTTGCAAGCTAGAGAAAACAAGGAGCCGACCATTTTAATCACACTTACTTACACTCGTGAAATGGAGGAAGAAACTGATCCATGAACTGTGTACTGTAAAGTCCTGTCAAGCTCTGACAAAATCCCTTAGATCTTTAGTCTTTTCTGATCCTTCCTTTAACAACAGCCGATGAATCCCCCGTTGTAAATGTGTAGATTGCTGAAGCACTCGTCAGAAAAATGACGGGAACACAGCACAAGGCTAGGGCTATAATGCTTAGGTATTTTTGCAAAAATAAACTTCAACCACTGACTCTTCACAGCCTCATCTTTGGGTATGGAAAAAAACACCAACTTTTCCTCACACTCCAGCGCGCAGCGTCTTCACGACATCATTCAACCAGGATCTGCTACAGGATCTTCCTCTGTTTTTTTCTACAGTGTTTGTGGGTGGGGCCGGGGTTTCAATTTTTCTGGGTCTGCTCGCGTAGCAAATGGGTGGGGTTTGAACTCTGTATCGACGTCAGGCCGGCACGGCTAAAGACTCCGCGGCGATTCATTCGAACCACTATGACTCGACTCTTTTATAGATGAATTAATGGTTTTGATGGCACACTTTCAGATTTAAGCCTTAGCTGGATATTTCAATTCACTTAGTGCTGTGTTACACACTGCGTGAAAGGTCATTTTCAAAAACTTTTAATAGGGGCTCTGTAACATTAGTTAGTGAACTGTGAGTTAACATGAACTAACAATAAACAACTTTATATTCATTAACTAATGTTAACAAAGATGACTAAATATTATAATAAATGTATTTGTTTGTGTAAATACATTAATAAATGTACCGTTTTTTTAAAGCGGTTTAAGTCTGGAAATATGATTGAATTTCAATCAATTATTGAAAATGTGTTTAAACACAAATTCAAATTGCAAAAACTTTATTTGAAGGGTCAACACATTTTTTACACACTTTTCTGACTCTAAATAACTTTACATTAAAGTATTAGTCACCACCTACATTATTTCTACTAAAAACAAACATTTTACTCATTATTTGTAATTTGCTACTATTTATTCTACTAACCCAAACCTAAATAATACTAATACGTTAATGAGAGTTGGGTGACATGTAGTTACATATAGTCAAACAGAAGAAAGGAGAGCCTCAAAATGAAATGTAACCAGAAAACTTGCTTGCATCTTATAAAGATTTGTAAGTCTGGCTTTTTTCACTGATTGTATTTTTTCCTCCTGTGAATTGTAGTTTCTCTTTCTGTCGGAGATGCTGCAGTGGAGAGCTCAGACAACACCCGAGCACATACTGTACACGCTCATTAACTCACGGGTAACAGACACACCTCAGCGTTTACAGAAAATGAACACAAACACATGATATCCATGTGATTTCCCGTGTGTGGTTGTGTTTCAGGGAGCAGTAGGAAGTTCTCTGACTTGTCTACAACTGCACAAGAGAGCAGAGAAGATCGCCACATTGCTTTATGAACGAGGACAGTTGCGAGACGGAGACCATGTAGCACTAGTGTATCCACCAGGTAATTTTACGTAACACTTTGGTTTTCTGTGTTTAATTAGATTGGCAAGAATCTTTTTTTTTCTTTTGCAGATTGTAAAATGTCTGCACATTTTGAGATTTTTTTCCACTCTGTATATCTATTTAATTTATCTAAAAAGTTAATTTCAGTGCAGATAATTAAAGTTAATTTAAAGGCTGAAATAATGTTAAACGTTTGCAGATTGACCTGAATCTATTGCTTTGTGGATAGTGTCTTGTAATGGGTCAGAACTGCATTGTCGTAAGGAAGAAATATCAATTTACACTAACCCTAACCCTAAGAGAATGAGTTGTCATGTAGTTGCAATGTTATTTCATTTATTTATTTATAAACCTTATAAGCATGTATTTAAGTTTCCTTTATTCCATAACCAGTCCCTCAACCAGTGGTTTAAAGTAACAAATTACAAATACTCAAGCTACTGTAATTGAGTAGTTTTTCTCAGAAATTGTAATTTATTAAGTAGCTTTAAAAATATGTACTTTTACTTTCCCTCGAGTACATTTTTAGTGCGGTATCTGTACTTTTACTCCACTACTTTCCTTCAACCTGTAGTCACTACTTTATTTTTTTTCTTGTCAATGGGGATTAGAAAAAGTAATTCCTGTGATTCCTATCCAATCAAATCGCACATAGAAGGTAAATGGCATCATAATAAACAACCTCAAGTCATGGGCGCTTTATAATTGCAGCAAACTGTTTGGAAGCATTAAAAGTGTTAAAGAAGATGTCCAAATTCGTCACACGCAATGACCCAGAGACTGTTTAGATGGACACTGATGAGAAGATGAAAGATGTTTACTGCATGATGACCGAAATGGCTAAAAATACCCAGCAGGCACAAGACGTCAACATGACGTTAGATTGACATTGTACCTCAATGTTGTGGGGAAGTTGCATTTTGTTTGGAAATGAAAATCGTTTTGACATCAGAACTCAACATCAGGCCGACGTCAATGTCCAACATCCAACCCTTTATCAACCAAATATTAACGTCTAATGATTTTACAGCTTGACGTTGTGTGGACGTTACCACTATGACGTCTATCAGACATTGGATTTTGGTTGTCATAGCTGACTAATAAATGTAATATTTGACGTTGAATATGACGTTGGTTTAAGATGTTGGCTCGACGTTGGCTTTTGGTCACTTTCCAACACAACCTAAAATCAACCAAATATCAACGTCTTTTGACGTCATTATTAGACATCAAAATAACATTGTCCTTAGACTCTGGCTTGACATTGAATTTTAGTCACCTGACATCACAACCTAAATCTAACCTAATATTAATGTCTTATGATGTTGTGTGCCTGCTGGGCCTTAACTAAATGCACTACAGAATGTTACGTTTACACTCATCCACAAACTACATGTAAATGCATCAGCTTTTTACAGCATAATACTCAGTACTCGCTACTCTTGAGTACTTTTGAAAGGTCTACTTTTACCTCATACTTTGAGTAACATTTACAACAGATATTTTTACTCTGTTTGCACTACATTTTTAAGCAAGTAATGGTACTTTAACTTAAGTATGATTTTTCAGTACTCTTTCCACCACTGCCCTCAACACTATTTAGAAAAGGAAGGAACATACAAACATAAAACAAACAAAAATTGGAGTAACATTCAGTAAAAACAGCATTATAGCACTATAAACCTAAACCATTATTACGCAGATTGGAAAAGGATGGGATCTGATTATAGTCAATTCCATGTCTGGAAAAGTATGGAATAAATGAAATACAGGATGGAAAAACATTTATTTTTCAGAATAATAATTTTATTCATGAACACCAATGAAATATTTTTTATTAAATGTTAATGGGAGATTTTTATCTCTTATAGATGCTTAAAGCCTAATGGTTAAGCGCGCCGACATAAAGCACCATGGTGCTCACGGCGACCCGAGTTCAATTCCCGGCTCGAGGTCCTTTGCCGACCCTTCCGCTCTCTCTGCTCCCAATACTTTCCTGTCTGTCCACCACTGTCCTATCCCAATTAAAGTTGAAAAAACCCTAAAAATATATTCTAAAAAATAAACAAACAAACAAATAAATAAATAAATTAGTGTGACTGGTTTTGCTATTTGTTTTTAAGATTGCTAAATATTTTATTCATAGTTCCTTTATAAACAGTCTTTGAGTATATGCTTTTCCTAACAGCCAATAAAGCAAAAGACCTAACCCTAATTTGGACACAAACTTCCCTTTAGTTTCAGTAGGGTTTGAAGGTTTGTAGTTATTAATGTGTACATGACCAGAATGAGTATTGTTATTTGGCAACATAATAGCATACAGAGAGATTCTGTTGGCAGTAGAACTTTAAAACCATTTATCAGAAGTTAATAATGGTCACAAAAATCATTGTGGACTCAAAGTCTGGAAAATATAGAACTTTCAAATGAAAACTGTGTCAAAAACCTACAAACCGAAACACATGATTTTAAAATGTGACGCAATGTATATTCTGGTAATGAACTTATTTGCTAATAATTTTGACATGGGCAAAATCTTCTCAAAAGATATTACTTCAAAGATGAAGACATGAAATAATGCCAGTCTGGCATAATACATCTCTGCCTTAATTACAGCCCAATTAAGCTGTAAATAAATGATCACAATGTTTGCTGTCAGATCCGTAGTTAACAAACTTCACGCATTGAGGGTGAAAAATCCCATCTGTAGTCTTTTTTCAGCTCAGATAATTGTGTTTGATTAAATCAGATCCGCTACATCAGTCAGTCTGCTTCTGTGATTCACATTGAAGAGTCGCCCACTCTTAATAAATCTGCAGACATCACATTGGGTACATTGGTATCACTGTATTTTGATGGTCCCTTTTGTTGATTGTAAGTTACATGGCAACTACATGGCAAATCTCATTAGAGTGTTAGTAGGCTTTTAGGTTGAGATTAGGGTTAGTTGACATTTTTTTCCTTGCAAATTTTCTTATAGTCAAATGTCACACTCTGAGACGTTGTTGGCATGTAGCTGGAATATAACTTCTACTTTATATACAGGGTTTCCACGCTTCTTGAAAGTACTTAAGATGTGTGGATTTAAGGTCTGGGAATTACTTAAAAACAAACACAGGTCCTTGAAAGTGCTTGAATTAAATTTGAAATGTAATTTGTTTATGGTTTTATTTCAACAATTGTACTCAATTGTCAGAAACAGAATGAAAAAAAAAAAGAGAAATTCAGGTTAAAAGACTTAAGTTTAAATCTTGTGCAATAAGACTGACAAATAAGGCACGTTTTTATCAATATTTACGAAACCACATTTGAATATTACCAGTATTCATTCATTCATTCATTCATTCATTCATTCCTTCGGCTTAGTGCCTTATTTATCAGGGGTCATTACAGTGGAATAAACCGCCAACTATTCCAGCATATGTTTTACACAGCTGATGCCTTACCAGCCACAACCCAGTACTGGGAAACACCTTGCATTCATACACACATTCATTCACTGCGGTCAATTTAGTTAATCCAATTCACCTACACCGCAGGTCTTTGGACCGTGGGGGAAAGCGGAGCACCCGGAGGAAACCCACACTAACTCGGGGAGAACATGCAAACTCCACACAGAAATGCCAACGGGCCCAGCTGGGACTCAAACCAGCGACTTTCTTGCTGTGAGGCGACAGTGCTAACCACTTAGCTACCATTAACAGTATTGAATTCAACATATTTTATTAAAGTTCTTTAAACTTTTTTTATGACTTTTTAAAACGGTCAGATTTTTTAAAATGACCTATTTACATAAATATTAAGTGTACGTGAAATGTTAAAGGGCCATGAACATAAAGTGTTACCAATACATTCAATTAAACATATGTCATTATGACTAATTAGCTGTTTATTATTAGTTAGTAAGGTAGTAGTTGGGTTTAGGTTTTGGGTTGGATTAGGGATGCAGAACAAGATCATACTTTATAACTAATGAACAGTTAATAATAGCAGGTAACAAACCAGTAATTATAATCATGAATTGGGACCTAAACTAAAATTGTTACCCTTTAATTTAATATTTACCTTTGTTTTGTACTCTTATTGATGACGTTGTCGTTATTATTATGTACACTTTAAAAAAAAAATGAATAACACGAAGTCAAGACAACAAATATTTCATGTTGCTTTAACTTTTCAATAAATTCACCAGGTTTCAACTTGGTTGTACAAAATTTAACATCATATTTTTAGTCAGTTTGATTGATGTAATTTGAGAAGTTAATTTGATTCAACTAAAAAATTGAAGGCAGCAAGAATTTTTTTTACTGTGTAATGTTTTTATATGTATTGATGAAATAAGTTAATAAGCTATAAGTTGATGATATGGCTTTTAATAGAAAAACAAACAGTGTGTGTGTGTGTGTGTGTGTGTGTGTGTGTGTGTGTGTGTGTGTGTGTGTGTGTGTGTGTGTGTGTGTGTGTGTGTGTGTGTGTGTGTGTGTGTGTGTGTGTGTGTGTGTGTGTTCATGTTTCAGGTCTGGATCTGATCGCTGCGTTTTATGGCTGCCTGTATGCAGGCTGCATTCCTATAACCGTGCGACCGCCTCATCCGCAGAATATCTCCACTACACTGCCTACAGTTAAAATGATCCTAGAGGTGAGGACAAACATCTGGCAGCCAAATGAGGCTCTGAAGGACACTGACAAACAGGAATGACCCAGTTAGAAGGCTGTTCTTGAATTTACAGTACCATGGATATACTGTAGTTGCAGTAACTGATCCATTGTATTATGGAAGGATAGGGATCGGAATTATATTATCATAGACATATGAAGGGATGCAATTACATGCAATTAGATGCAATTACAGTAATTTAATTTAATACAGTAATTTAATTTAATTTCCATTACTTTCACTGTGGAGCAAAATTATCTTCCTTTAACTTGATGTTTATTATGATAATTATCAATATCAACTAATATGATAAATTGAATTTGAGATTATTTGGTCATATCACTAGCTGTCAGTCTATCTGAGATTCTCTAACTGAGCTCAGGTTTCTGCAAAGCACCTCCTTTCGAAAAGTCCAGTCAGAGTGTTCTGATTGGCCAGCTGACCCAGTGTGTTGTGATTGGCCAAATATCTCAAAAAAACAAACAAACAAACAAACAAACATAATAAAAGTAATGTCCTTTACCATAATCACCACTTCTTAGCGTTCAACTTGAGAAAAATATATCCCTGTGGTAAGTTTTTAATTTTGTGACTCGTCAAAACAATACACGGTCGATGTTTGCTCGTATTGGATAAGTGTTATTAGTCCTTGTTGTTGTTATTATTATTATTATTAGTAGTAGTAGTAGTAGTTTTTGTTGTAGAAGTAGTAGTAGTTGTAGTAATAGTATTTGTTGTTTTTGTTGTAGTGGTAGTAGTAATAGTTGTAGTTGTAGTTGGAATAGTTGTAGTAGTAGTTGTTGTTGTTGTTGTAGTGGTAGTAGTAGTAGTTGTTGTTGTTGTAGTAGTAGTTGTAGGGGTAGTAGTAATAGTTGTTGTAGGTGTAGTAGTAGTAGTTGTTGTAGGAGTAGTTGTAGTAGTAGTAGTTGTTGTAGGTGTAGTTGTAGTAGTAGTAGTTGTTGTTGTAGTAGTAATTGTTGTGTTGGTGGTAGTAGTAGTTGTTGTTGTAGGTGTACTAGTAGTAGTAGTTTTAGTGGTAGTGATAGAAGTAGATGTTGTATTAGTAATAGTAGTAGTAATAATAATAGTAGTTGTAGTATTAGTTGTAGTAGTATTTGTTGTTGTAGTGGTAGTAGTAGTAGTAGTAATATTAGTAGTTGTAGTATTAGTTGTAGTAGTAGTTGTTGTTGTAGTAGTAGTTGTTGTTGTAGGTGTACTAGTAGTAGTAGCTTTAATGGTAGTGGTAGAAGTAGATGTAGTAGTTGTTGTTGAAGTGGTAGTAGTAGTAGTTGTTGTTGTTGTAGGTGTAGTAGTAGTAGTTGTTGTTGTAGGTGTACTAGTAGTAGTAGTTTTAATGGTAGTGGTAGAAGTAGATGTAGTAGTTGTTGTTGTTGTAGTGGTAGTAGTAGTAGTAGTAATAATAGTAGTTGTAGTATTGGTTGTAGTAGTAGTTGTTGTTGTAGTGGTAGTAGTAGTTGTTGTTGTAGTGGTGGTAGTAGTAGTAGTAATAATAGTAGTTGTAGTATTAGTTGTAATAGTTGTTGTTGTAGTGGTAGTAGTAGTTGTTGTAGTAGTAGTTGTTGTAGTGGTAGTAGTAGTAGTAGTTGTTGTTGTTGTAGGTTTAGTAGTAGTAGTAGTAGTAGTTGTTGGTAGTAGTAGTAGTAGTAGTAGTTTTAGTGGTAGTAGCAGTTGTTGTTGTAGTAGTAGTTGTTGTGTTGTCGTGGTAGTAGTAGTAGTAATAATAGTTGTAGTAGTAGTAGTAGTTGTTGTAGTGGTAGTAGTAGTTGTAGTAGTTGTTGCAGTGATTGTAATAGTTGTTGTAGGTGTAGTAGTAGTTGTAGTTGTTGTTGTAGTGGTAGTATTAGTTGTAGTAGTAGTAGTTGTAAGATTAGTTGTTGCAGTAGTAGTTGTTGTTGTAGTTGTTGTAGTATTAGTTGTAGTTGTTGTAGTGGTAGTAGTAATTGTTGTAATAGTAGTTGTTGTAGTAGTAGTTGTAGTCGTAGTGGTAGTAGTAATAATAGTAGCTGTTGTTGTAGTAATAGTTATTGTTGTAGTTGTAATAGTTGTTGTAGTGGTAGTTGTAATAATAGTAGTTATTGCTTTAGTAGTAGTAGTTGTTGTTGTAGTTGTAATAGTAGAAGTAGTAGTTGTAGTTGTTGTGGTAGTAGTATTAGTAGTTGTTGTAGGTGTAGTTGTAGTAGTAGTTGTTGTATTATTAATTGTTGTGTTGGTAATAGTAGTAGTAGTAGTAGTTTTTGTTGTAGGTGTACTAGTAGTAGTAGTTTTAGTGGTAGAAGTAGATGTAGTAGTAGTAGTAGTTGTTGTAGTAGTAGTAGTAATAATAGTAGTTGTAGTAGTAGTTGTTGTAGTGGTAGTAGTAGTTGTTGTAGTGGTAGTAGTAGTTGTTGTAGTGGTAGTAGTAGTAGTAGTTGTTGTTGTTGTAGGTGTAGGTTTTGTTGTAGGTGCAGTTGTAGTAGTAGTAGTTGTTGGTAGTAGTTTTAGTGGTAGTAGTAGTAGTTGTTGTTGTTGTAGTTGTTGTGTAGTCATGGTAGTAGTAGTAATAATAGTTGTTGTAGTGGTAGTTGTTGTAGGTGTAGTAGTAGTTGTTGTTGTTGTAGTAGTAGTTGTTGTTGTTGTAGTTGTAGTCGTAGTGGTAGTAGTAATAATAGTAGCTGTTGTTGTTGTAGTCGTAGTGGTTGTAGTAACAGTTGTTGTAGTAGTAGTTGTAATAATAGTAGTTATTGCTGTAGTAGTAGTAGTTGTTGTTGTAGTTGTAATAGTAGTAGTTGTTGTTGTAGTAGTTGTTGTGTTGTCGTGGTAGTAGTAGTAGTAATAATAGTTATAGTAGTAGTTGTTGTAGTAGTAGTATTTGTTGTAGTAGTAGTAGTAGTTGTAGTAGTAGTAGTTGTTGTTGTAGTAGTTGTAGTGGTAGTAGTAATTGTTGTAATAGTAGGAGAAGTTGTTGTTGTAGTAGTTGTAGTCGTAGTGGTAGTAGTAATAATAGTAGCTGTTGTTGTAGTCGTAGTGGTTGTAGTCATAGTTATTGTAGTGGTAGTTGTAATAATAGTAGTTATTGCTGTAGTAGTAGTAGTTGTTGTTGTAGTTGTAATAGTAGTAGTAGTAGTTGTTGTAGTTGTAATAGTAATAGTAGTAGTTGTAGTTGTTGTTGTTGTTGTGGTAGTAGTATTAGTAGTTGTAATTGTATTTCCTAAATTTCCCAAATGATGTTTAACAGAGCAAGGAATTTTCACAGTATTTCCTATAATATTTTTTCTTCTGAAGAAAGTTCTATTTTTTATTTTGGCTAGAATAAAAAGAGTTTTAATTTATTTAATCCTTTTTTATTCCTATTATTATTAGCCCTCTTAAGCAATATTTTTTTTGCCTACAGAACAAACCATTGTTATATAATGACTTGCCTAATTGCTCTAACTTGCCTAGTTAACCTGGATAAGCCATTTAAACTGCATTTTATGTTGTGACTTGTTCAAAATAATACATGTATCAACATAGTTATTACGTAGACATCTGCTTTCTTTGAATCAGTAGTTTTAGGCAGTTTATTTTCTTAGACAGAAAAATGGCTTTTGTGAGTTTAGTGGCTTTATGAATCTTACAAGTGCATAAACAGATATGTTACACACTAAACGAGAAGCAAAACATTACGCAGCATCACTAGATAAATTCAATAATTGTAAACGTGGTTCATTACAACTAATGCATTAGAACTGGTATCTACTATATAGTCTCAGATAAGCATTTTGAGTGAATGTAAATATTGTTGTTGTGTGCAGGTGAGTCGGTCAGTGTGTGTGATGACCAGCCAAATGATCTCAAAACTTCTCAAGTCCAGAGACGCATCGGTGGCTGTGGACTTTAAATTGTGGCCTCCAATCTTGGAAACAGGTGAGTTTGTGTGAGACATTTAATCTTTTTTTACACGTTACATCTGTCAGGTGCTCATTAGGAGTGTGTTTGTGTGCTTGTGTGTATTTAATAGATGACTTGCCAAAGAGACGTTGTCCTCTGTTGTTCAAGCCATGTGACCCAGACTCATTGGCGTATCTGGACTTCAGTGTGTCCACTACCGGAATGCTGGCTGGAGTGAAGGTTTGATTCCTTGCATCTCTTAATACTGTAGTGTTGTTCAATTCAATTCAATTCAATTCATCTTTATTTTTTATAGCGCTTTTACAACGTAGATTGTGTCAAAGCAGCTTAAAATAGAAGTTCTAGTAAATTGAAACTGTGTCAGTCCAGTTTTCAGAGTTGAAGTTCAGTTTAGTTCAGTTGAAGTTCAGTTCAGTGTGGTTTAATTTTTTACTGGTGAAACTCCAAACACTGAAGAGCAAATCATTTTATATATGGACGGTTGCATATTATGGAAGTGCATGTTAGATTTTTGTAGGGTTGTTTTCTAGAAAAAAGATAGTAAAGCTTTAGATTTAAGTAAAGTGTTTAATTTGTTGTAAAAAAAATAAATGATGGATAGAGAAGAGAACCCAGTCCAGGAGACTCGAAACAAGCAGAATTCCTTTATTGAGATGTGTTGGTTAATCTGCAGTCATACAGCATCTTCAAGAAGTCCATGTGTCTGCAGAACCTATTGGAGGTCTGCACTCTGCTAGTTTTATCACAAGTCTACTTGAGACAAAGATGTCCTGTATATAGTGTCTTCTTAGGAGGAGGGGAGATGGCTAAACAAAGCATGCAAATTAAGTGTTGTTGTCAGCAGGTTAACTGGCATATACAGTAGGTGTTAGAAACTTGCCCTGCTACTGACCACACAAGTTAATCAACAAAGGGGGTTTCTTTGGCCTGAAAGTATCACCCGACGACAAAGGCAGAGTCCTTAAAAGTCTGCCTGTAGCATTTGCATCACTGTGGCTCAGCCAGTAGTCAGAAAGACAAAGGTTAATGTCTCTCATAGCTGGGCTGTTAATGAAATGATGTAATTAAAACCAAAGAATATAACTTTTCAGGTTTCTCTCGAGGTTTTTTTAAATCTTCGCTTTCACCAATTGGTGAAGTTTTTTCCTCGCCGCTGTCGCCACTGGCTTGCATGGTTCGGGATCTGTAGAGCTGCGCATCGATGGATTTGCTCTTCAGTGTTTGGACTCTCAGTAGTGATTATTAAACCACACTGAACTGAGCTAAACTGAACTGAACTTAATCTCTGAAAACTGAACTGACTCTGTTTCAATTCACTATAATCTTCCATGTGAAGCTGCTTTGACACAATCTACATTGTATAAGCGCTATACAAATAAAGATGAATTGAATTATATGTAGATTATTGTTCATTTGAAACTAGATTATATAAATTTATTATTTCCACAAATTCATTTACATTTTTAATGAATACTGCTATGCAAATGACTAAGAAAGCATCTGGAAATTGATTTCTATTATTCTATTTGATAACATTTTAGGTGTTTGTAATGAATTATTTTATTTTATTTCATGTCGCTGCCTCCTGAATCTTACATTCAGTTTTCGTTATCATGAAATAATTAAGTTAAATTTTCATCTTGTTGGTTATCAACTCTGCTATTGTCTTATTGTAACTTGGTTTGTGGTTTAAAAAGTTTAACATCAAGTTGAACAACTATTACTTACAGAATCAAACTTTTTACATCATCACATTTAAGCATTTGACTTTATTGTACATTAATAATGGATTCAGCTTACAGTTAATTGTACATTTGTTGTGTCATTTTAGTTTAAAGGGATAGTTCACCCAAAAATAAAAATTCTGTCTATATTAACTGTCGCAAACACAAAAAGAATAAACACAAAAGAAGATATTTTGGAAAATGCTGGAAACCAACTTTCATAATATTTGTTTTCCCTACTATAGATGTCAATGGTGACAGGTTTTCAACTTCCTTTCCAGTTTGCCAGTTTCTTTTGTGTTCAGCAGGCAAAAGAAACTGGTTTAAAACCACTTGAGGTTGAGTAAATTGTCATTTTTGTGTGACTTATCCCTAAATAGTAGAAAAATGCTTGAAATGTACTCACAATTCTGGAAGGATTCATGCACAGTTGGGGACAAAATGATTAGCCCTCATGTGATTTTTATTTTATTATTATTATTTTTTCACAATATTTTCAAAATGAGGTTTAACAGTGCAATAAATATTTTTACAGTATTTCCTATATTTTTTCTTCTGGAGAAAGTCTTGTTTTATTTCGGCTAGTCTTAAAATATTCATTTAAATGGACCCATTTAAGATTTTAAAACCAGTAAATAGGTGAGGAATAAAGCTCATAATGGCACAAAAGTAGCATTTAATATTAATATCAATGTCTTGGACATTATTAGACCCCTAGCTTTTTGCAATTTCGCGATCGCAACACAAAATCAACAAAAAGTCGGCAAAATTTCACGATCCTGCAAAATTCTTAATTAAATGCAAAATAATCGCATAAATGTAAATAATCAAGTTGTAATCAAGTTATATTTATTTCAGTTTGCAATTAATTGTTTTACGTGACTTATAGACCTGGCATTTGCAGCGCACGTGATGTATTTGAGTGTCTCTCGAAAAATGTCGTCTCACCTGCGCCCTCACAATCATTACATTACATGGAGCAGCCAAAAAGAGAGGAAAATTTACCTCACGAACATGCCAACAGGTCAAATGCACAAAGTGTGTGTGTGTGTGAGGGACAGAGAGAGAGAGAGAGAGAGAGAGAGAGAGAGAGAGAGGGGCAGAAATGGAGTTTTACAGCATTTCTCCCTAGTAGTGAAATAGCGGCTTTACCATTCCTCAGTGTCAGTGAAAAACTTTCCAGCACACTGACACATGTGCACAATTATCTGCTTTTTAAGTAGTAGGAGTATTTTATTTACTCACCCTTGCCTCCTTCGCCATAGTATTCTACCACGACATCGCACATAGGGGATAAATGACGTCAGTGCGTAATAACCGGTTATGATCTACTACTGAACTGATATCGAATTGTCCCCATCTGCATCGCGGTGTACCGAAGAAACGATTAATTTTGACACCCCTAATTCTTTAGGCCGCTGTGTGTGTTATCTTATACTATATAGTTTAACTGTTTAAAGTGCAGATTTTGGAGTGTCTATTTAGGCTAAGTGCAAATAGCGCACCTCGTTGGAATAAGCTATGTTACTGGTTTAAAAATCTTAAATTGGTCCATCTCCACCTGCTGGTGAAAAAAAAAATCTGCAATCTATTGAATCTGCTATCTGCAATCTATTTCTTTTTCTGCGAATGTAATGTCAAATTTTGCCAGCCAAATTTGAGCCACTGAATTTATGGAAGCGAATTATTGAACTAAAATAAAATTAACTTAAAATTGCATTTTGAATATTATACTTGACATTTTTAAACAGAACTGTGAAAGTGAAATCGGGAAGTTGAATATAAAGTATTGAATTGAAGGTATGAAATTGTCATTAAATTCAATGTAATTTGTCGTAATATCAATGTATTTTTCTTTCATTTAGTCCTATTCGACAAGCTTTTTATTTAAATACTTTAGGCATCAATTTTGTTCCATAGGGGTAATAAATCTGACTTCAACTGTATAAAAAACAGTAATGTCAGTTTCTGTTTGTTTGTGTGTAGATGTCTCACAATGCCACCAGTGCTCTGTGTCGCTCTGTGAAGCTGCAGTGTGAGTTGTATCCATCTCGTGAAGTGGCCGTGTGTCTGGATCCGTACTGCGGCCTCGGCTTCGTCTTGTGGTGTCTCTGCAGGTACAGATCATCTGTGCTCTCTGCAGAATTAATGGCCAGCTGGGACAGTTTTAACATGTTTATCTGTGTGTGTGCAGTGTGTATGCAGGCCAGCAGTCTGTTTTGATCTCCCCGATGGATCTGGAGGTGAATCCTGCACTGTGGCTTCAGGCTGTCAGTCAGTTTAAAGTCAGAGACACGTTCTGCTCGTACTCCGTGATGGAGCTCTGCACCAGATCTCTCAGCTCACTCACTGACACGCTGAAGGTACATCCATATGCATGTACATCAGCATAAGCATACGTATACGCATACACATGCGCACACATACATAGATGCACACACACAAGCACATATACAGAAACACACACTCATACACAAGCATACCTATACATACAAACACGCACATACACAGACATATACATACATACACACACACTCATACACATATGCACACGAATACACATACAAACACACACACACACACATATATACATACACTGATATATACATACACACACAGACATATACATATACGTGTATATATATATACAACCTGTATATAATGTTCATAGTACATCCATTTGTAAATATCACCATATTTTTTCTATAACTGCACTTTATAACTTATACCTGTATCCTGCACTTGCTGCTATTGCACTCCTGGTTAGACCTAAACTGCATTTCGTTTCCTTGTACTTGTACATGTGTAATGACAATAAAGTTGAATCTAATCTATCTAATATATATATACACACACACACACACAAGCATGCACATAGACACATATACATATACAGACACACGCATACACGTACTATATTATCCATCTGATTCTCATCAGTGTTATTATAGTCAAACTGTTAAAAGATTTTCATTACCTGAATGAAATAAACCTTAAAGTCTGCAAACTTGCTAGTGCACATTGCTAATCTGAAGTTGTTTACACAACACTGTATTCAACTAAAAGCTTTGTGTATTTGGATGTGAATGTAAACTGTAAAAACATTGAGTGCCTGAAAACACACACTTTTGAAATTTGCATTCAAAAAATGTTAATTGTCCTTTCATCATTGCCTCAGTATAAACTACAGAAATGTGAAAAGGGTCATGTCATGCACATGTTAGCCCGTTCATTTTATTAGCTAACGTTTAAGGCATTTCTTAAAACTTGTATAAGTTGTTTTTAAACTCTGACTAAAAAGTAAAGGAATGTTTATTATAGAAATGCAGTTTTAAGATGTCATTAATGTAAAATTTGGAAATGCCAAATTTAGGCTTCCTCAGGTTTTCTAGGACTATGGGATCCTTGTTTTCTAAAGAAAATAAATAAATTAAAATAATTTATTGGCTTAATATAAAAAGTAATTTGCTAATGTTGCAGACATTACAAAACAAAAATTATTAAAATGTTGCCTCACATTTGAGTTTAAATCAAATGTATACAAACAAAATTGATCTTAAATATGAATAAAATCTTTGATTGACTCCTGTGTTTGTGTGTGCGTGTGTGCTTGTCTCTTTCAGGCCCGAGGGATGGACCTGACCCGCGTGCGCTCCTGTGTGGTGGTGGCAGAGGAAAGACCTCGTGTTGCTCTGACCCAGTCCTTCTGTAAGCTCTTTAAAGACGTGGGGCTTCACCCGCGCGCCGTCAGCACCGCCTTCGGCTGCAGGGTCAACCTCGCCATCTGCCTACAGGTAGACTAACACACGACCCTCACTCAATTCATGATCTAGCTGCATCCCCGCTGTTCAGTTTTAATTTAACTTGTCATTTAACTCATTCTGCCTTATGATTTCATTTTATATTGTTTTTAGTTTTTTTTTTTCATTTGCGTTTTAACTTATTTCTACATCATCTACATCTTCCTCTCCTCATGTAGCCTCATAGGTTGGGGAAACTTGCTGAGCAGGTATGACTGAACTTATTACAACCATGTTGGGCGGCGTTTACGGTCTGTGTATCTTTTGGTCTTTGGATTTTCCTTTTAGAAACAGATAATGAAAGTGTTATTTGATTTTTGCATGCTTCCTTTCAGATAAAAATGATTGCTCATTTTGATTCCAAAATACACTCTGTATCCACCACACTCTTTATCAACACTCCATGCTTCTGGAAACCCCCCACCCCAACCTAATAAAAAACACCTAACTTAGCATTTTCTGAATATACTGCCACTCTCTATTGCCTTGAAGTGCTTTTATCTTTGTTTGTAAGATTTGATTTGTTTGGCTATCATACAACCTGGATGGGATATTAAATGGTACAACAGACGGCAGCATATAGTTACTATATTACAGGGGTCATCAACTATATTTGTCAGAGGGCCAGAGTTTTACCAGACAATCTCCTTGGGGGCCAGACCCCCAAAAAGAAAATCAAATAAAAATCTGACAACATCTGTTTGAAACAATAAATGCTTAACGCCCCATAGTCTGTCTGAGTATGTCCTCATTTCGAAGTGTAGCCTAAATATAGTCATAAATGGTGGTTTTTCTGACAAGAGACTCAGTTGTTATTTTTAGTTGCTTTAATAGTCTGGACTAGAGCGGTGCGATTTGGGGAAAATATCTAATTGAGACTTTTTTGACAGATATTGCGATTTAATTTTGTAGTCAAGTCAATAATTCAATAACCTGTATTTAAGCTTCTTACTGCTAAAATGCAGTGAGTGTTAGCTTATGTTAGCAAACCTCTCTGAAATTGTACTTATTAATATTAAACTTAGTTTAAATGCACATTTGTAAATAAACACTTAAAATAGTAAAATAGTGTGATAGCAATTTGACAAAATGGTTTAAAATATATTTTGGTACATCAAAAAGTGTGTTTATGATAACCATCCGACAAGATAATGCAGCAAAAATTAGTTCTTAAAATGTCACTAAAATGTAATATTTATACCTCATAATTAAATAGAAAATCAGGCGAATAACTGGAAAATTAACCCATTCAATAAGCTGGCTACAGGCCTGACAGTGTATTGTTAAAAGAATGTTTATTAACTGATAAAGAGAAAGTTTAATAAAGACTTCTGTTTATTTTAGCCATAGTGCAAATGAAACATGTCTCATGAGTATTAATAAAAGATAGAGCACAGGCTGTAGTTTTTCTGACAAACTGTTTCAACCGAAATTGCACCTGTTACTCTGAGAGATCACGAGAACTGGCAGGCAGGGATCATATACTTTTGTATTTAGCTGTTTATTCTGCATTAAAGCAGGGAAAACACGAGCATTAACGTTATTATCATGATGGACTCATTCAGTAGCGAACTCGAGTTTATGTGACTTACACTTTTCATTGAAAAAAGATCTTTATATCCTTTTTTGCTGCCGCCATCCTCACCTGTGTGTGTCAGACCTCACACACCTCATTCTTGCACAGGAAATTCACCTGCGCTGTTTAGGCGCTGCTTTCCTGAACACAGCTACAGCCTTTCACATGACAGCAGGGAAAGGCACAGCCTTTCTAGCTTAACATGTCTAGGTTAATATTGACAGTGTGATTTTTTTTTTTTTTTTTTAGTGAATTAAATTATTGGTGGGGACATTTCAATAGTTGATCCTCCTCCGCATCCCCTCCATCCATGCTAAATCTACGCCCCTGCTTTTTAGCAAGACGCTCCTCATGTAGCCGTTTGCGCTTTCCTGTTTGTTATTGTGGGCGTTTGGCATAGTTCGGTTGTGCAATTCTGATTGGGCAGTACAAAACTGTGCTCACTCGATTGGCTAGTAAGGCTGTCACACTCAGACGGCAGTCATGCATTTGCTCTGACCGGGGGAAGTTAAATCATATACATGTCATATCGCTATCGCAGCCTCTTGCGATTAGCTAATCGCAACATTCCAAATCGCGATTCGATTTCGATTAATTGCACAGCCCTAGTGTGGACCACTATTTTCTTTTAGATCCTCACAATTTTAGAATCCAGCCACAGGCCGGATTGAACGGCTCAGCGGGCTGGACTCGGCCTGCCAGTTGATGATCAGTGTTATACAGCATATGTTTTTTTGCAGCGGATGCCCTTCCAGATGCAACCAAACACTGGGAAACACCTACACACACTATTTTACACAC
Source organism: Danio kyathit (assembly GCA_903798195.1). Lineage (NCBI taxonomy): Eukaryota > Metazoa > Chordata > Actinopteri > Cypriniformes > Danionidae > Danio > Danio kyathit. Next base: position 49,435,488 of record LR812520.1, on the reverse strand, counting down.
AAACACTTCGGCCAATTTAGTTTTTTCAAATTTACCTATAGCGCATGTATTTGGACTGTGTGGAAAACCGGAGCCCCCGAAGGAAACCCACACCAACACGGGGAGAACATGCAAACTCCACACAGAAATTCCAACTGACCCAGCCGGTATGTATGTACAATATGTATGTGCAAGTTCTAAGTGTCACAGTGTAGGACTGAGCAAACACACTGTGACTGACAAACACATATCACATTGCACTGATACATAAAACACATACACTTTTTAACATGGTCCGATTGCCGGCAAAATATGTATACACAGATCTTTGTTTTGTTATCTGTATTGTGCATGTGTGTGTTTGTGTAATGTGAATTATGTTTGTCCAATGTTAACAATGTCTTAATTTTACAGTTCAATTCCAAGTCCATCTCTCAAACATATCAAACAATAGCCCATACCATCTTCCCATTCACACTGAAATAACTACAGACACCTTTTCTTTCAAACATCATTTATTAACCAAACAGAAACATTACATACACTTACCAGTTTCCATCCCTCAACACCAAACCTGTTCAAATTACAAACAAAGACATTTATACAGTCTTTTCCCGCCTTCACTCAGAGAAGCCATTTTTGATGACATCATCAGGGTCACGACCCCCTGTTCAGTGACAAAAATCACTGTTCTGTTCTTTATATTTGTATTGGTTGTTTGTTGTGTTGTATTTGGAGTTTTATATGCGTATTTATTTACTAGCATTAATTTATACTTTTGTTTAATGTCTTTTTATGTATTTTTTTTATACAGCTTACCCTACATTTTGTAAAATGGTTTAACCCATGGGCGGGGCCAATTATATAAAATGGCCCCAAACCTTCACTCTGTGTGGGTTGTTGTAGGAGTAGGTTGTGTTGTGTGGAAGAGAAAGAGAAAGCATGTTCAACAGATTTTTGTTCAGGTCATTGGCTTGATTTAGCTGAACAACCCTGTAAATATTGCATAGTTATTTTTCTTTATTGTTATTTTGTCACTTTCACCTTTTTGCTGGATTTTTTTCTTCACTTTGTGTCAAATAAATCACACTTCACATTCACCAACGGCTTCTGTGACACTTTTTGCCTCCATCCACCCGGTCAATCGTAACACTAAGTGTCAAATTTTAATTATTATTATTATTATTATTATTATTATAGTATTACTGTAACATGAAACTAATGTTACAGATCACATTCTTTCTCAGCCCTTAAACTCAAATCATGTCTTCTGTATTTGCTTAAGTAGGCCTAATTAAATTAATTTAATAAACATGCAATTAGCCGACTAATATAGCTTTAATAAATGACAACTCGTCAACTAGAAGGTGACTAATCAGGGACAGCCCTAGTAAAAATACAGATCATTCTGTGCTACATGAAAAGTAAACTATTGTGATTAGATTAAATTTATAACTGATAAACCACTAAAGAATTATAATTTTTAAAAAGACAACTTTATTATAAATGAACAAACAACATCATACAAAGCAAGGCTGATTTAAACATACACAACGCAGGTCTGGCTCACGTTTTCTATCAATCTTTTTTTCAGTCTTGCAACTTTTAGTCTACTTTGTCTCAGTGGATGCACTAAGAATTCTTACATCTATACATTATATAGCACACCTCCCATTCAATTACAGCAAGTTTTAGATTTTGTTACTTTATTATATTTACAGTAAAGTCTTTCAAATTCTCATTTAATTATGAAATTTAAACAATAAATGCATCTTTGATTTCTTTGATATGGTATTACAAAGCGATGAATGTTCTGTTCCATTCCTTTTTACAACTAGTAATAACAACGACAACAAAAATAAAGAACATACCTCTCATGAATCATTGTTTCAACCTCTGAAAGACATTAGTAATGAGCTAATAAAATGCATCACATACAGTGTGTACGATTCTCATTTGTTCTGACATGCATTGTGAGCTACTGTAAGGTCTTATATAGACAGGTGTGTGGCTTGCCTAATCAAGTCCAATCAGTATAATCAAACCCAGCTGGACTCAGACGAACCATCTCAGGGATGATCAGAAGAAATGGACAGCATCTGAGTTAAATATACGAGTGTCACAGCAAAGGGTCTGCATACTTTGGACCATGTGATATTTCAGTTTTTCTTTTTTAATAAATCTACAAAAATCAACAATTCTGTGTTTTTCTGTCAATATGGGATGCTGTGTGTACATTAATGAGGACAAAAATGAACTTAAATGTTTTTAGCAAATAGCTGCAATATAACAAAGAATCAAAATATTAAGGGGGTTTGAATAGTCTCTTTTCCCAGAGATGGGTTGCAGCTGGAAGGGCATCCGCTGCGTAAAAACGTGCTGGATAAGTTGGCGGTTCATTCCGCTGTGGCGACCCCAGATTAATAAAGGGACTAAGCCGAAAAGAAAATGAATGAATAGTCTCCGTACCCACTGTATACCTCAAGTAAGGCATTCAGAAAAGAGCTCCTGTACCCGAAAGAGTTTTATCTTGTAGTTGAAAACAGAGCTGCAAAATTCTGCATTCTGTGAATCACAATTTTTTGTTTAAAATAGAGATTACAATTCTCACAGGATTCTCAACAGACAACAAAACAAGCAATTTCCAAAAGGCTGTGATAAAATTTTGTTTGTATTAAAGTCTATTTAAAAGTGTTATATAATTCATTGATTCAATAAGTATATACTTAAATATCAACATATTAGGTATGTAAGTTCAAAATTTCTCCAGAAATGATTTTCCATGATAGTTTCTAAACAAAGGACTGTCGAGTTAACAAACTTTTAATTTAATCTTTAGTCAGGGACAGCCCTTGTACGCCTTGTTAAACATTTTCAACTTAAGAGGTAGAGAGATTTATTTTATCTAGCTATCTTTAATCCACAAGGAAAACCTGTTTCCCCTTAGTTGTGTAGAAGATGAAATATAGGCTAAATTATAATTATACTCGACAAAAGTGTCAGACAGAGATGTATTTAGAGTTGTATTTTGAATCTTTAACAAATACAAAAAAAAAAAAAAAAACACCACCAGGAATTAATATCGACCTCTGCAAATACAAATGACATTTAATAAAGTGTATTGATGTTCAAAACCCATAGTAAGAGCTGAGTAATTTGACACGATGCATAAACCTGCGTTAAATATTCAGCAGTCTGCATGTGTTTGTGGCCTCATTCAAAACATACACTGCAAATTCCAACAATATACACAATTAATTTGGGGTGGTACTGAATAAATTTATAATCCATCACAATTTTCCGTCCTGATGAGCTGTAAACAGACAATGGAGAACTGTGTTTGGCTGTCTTTGTTGATTAGAAATGCATAGAAAACAATCTGTAAAGACATGGTGCAGCCGGTCCCACTGTGTCTCCTATTTTCAACATAAAAGTCCCACATACAGTAAATATTAAAATTAATATAAACTTAGATTAACATAAAAATAAGGTAGCAGGGTGTGGTTTGGCTGCCTAAATTCTGATGACTTGAATATTCGTGAAGATCTGGGTAGGGCAGACATCATGGGCGTAAATTTTATTTACAGTAGGAGGGGACAATAAATATAAAATTTCTCATGAGCTATTTTTGAAGGGGACACAAATAATGCAGTCAAATTAAGATATGTTCCCACAGTGAAAAACATCGCTTCTATCATTGATATTGTTTGGGAAAGGGTGTAGGTGGGTCAGCTGGTCAGTCAGAGACAGCAAAGGAGAGCTGGTGAGAGATGGATCTTTTTTCACCCATTGAAATTTCTGTTGATTTGTCATGCTTCTAATATACAGTAAAAACAAGGAATTAAAAAAGGGTTAAAATTTTATTTAAAATTAACTAAGACTCTTGAACAGAATAGAAATTGATTATACAAAAAATACAGTGGGGTCATTTCGGTCATATAGCACAGTGCTCATTTAGTAAATGCACAGCTAAACAACTTTTATTTTCATGCAGCCAGACTCAGCGCTTCCGATGAACTCTATCCATTATAAAATTGCCACGTTTATTTCTTTAAAAATTAGTGATCTTAACTGCCTGATAGACATATGATATAAAGCGGGTTTCAGACAGGATAATAAGCACTGTATTAAATTCCATTTTTCCCCACCATGTCTTTAAAATATGACAGTTTATTTTACCCCAGTATTTTTAATAGAGTTTCTGCACTCGCCTGCTGATCCTGACGGCGCTAGCGGATACACAGTCTTTCATCTCATTTTATGTTTAAACAAATAAATGAATGCTTAAGTCTATTTAACTAAATGTATTGTATTTGCAACATCAGTGCTGTGGCCTTTAATGTTGAGTTAAGTTATTAAGTTAAGTTATGCCAAGTCGTCACAAATTAAAACAATGCATGGGAAACGGCTTTGGCGTGTTAGTTGCAGTGCACTATGCAACAAGCTATTGTAAACAAGCTAACGATAACTAGATAAGTAATATTTTAATCACTAACCCTACTGGTCTTAGGAAAATGACCAACTAAAACCAGCTAAAACCAGCTTGACCAGTCTGGTTTAAGCTGGACATAGCTGGTTTTGGCTGGGCTCCCAGCCTGGCTCGGCCGGTCAAGCTGGTTTTAGCTGGTCATCTCCCAGCCTGACCAGCTAAGACCAGGCTGGAAATGGCTGGAAACCAGCCTGGAAGTGGCCAAAACCCCTCTAAAACCAGCCTGGTTGACCAGCTAAAACCAGCCAACCAGCCCAGGCTGGTTTAAGCTGGTTTTTTCAGTAGGGAATATAGCGGATTCATTTTTGCCGCAACTAACTTATGAATGAGTCATCATCACATTAAAGAGAATCACTTTATTTAAAGTGAATAAAATACCCTACTTACTGGAGTTCAACATGAATTGAGCCGGAGCCAGTGCTAATTAATAAAAACGAGAAAACAATGGTGTTTGAGGCTCACAGTATGGCCATTTCCATGTACTGAACTCTTATTATTCAGCTATGCCTAGATATATCCAGATTTACATTATCTGGCACCTTTAAAAATATATTAATATGAAAAAAATGTTGTTGTTTTTTTTAAAGCTTAGTTTAAATGAATGATTCAGTGACACATTCATAAAGATCTCACTTGCTGGGAGATTCAGCATTTAGAATTTAGTATTTAGTATTCATTTATTTATTTACTTTTCGGCTTAGTCCTTTTATTAATTTGGGATCGCCACAGCGGAATGAACCGCCAACTTATAAACCGCAACCCATCACTGGGAAAATGATCATTTTAATATTTGTAAATGAAAATAAACAATACGGTGTAGGACTAGTTAAAGACTAAACTAAACAGTTAAATACTAAAACTAACTTTACATAGCTATACATATTGATTGCCCTCTCTGAGCCAAAAGTCTAAATGTACATTGTGATCATACTTGTCTTTTAGGGACAAGACCTTGTGGATTTTTGAGATATTTTTAATATTTTGACAATTAAATCTTGCAGCTAGTGCAAAGGCCCTGAATTAGCTTGTCTGTTATGCTTGATCACATAATGTTACTTGTCGATCACTGTAAATGCCAAACCTAGGCTAGGTTGATCACACAATTTTACACGTGAAAAGCTGTAAACCTCAAACCCAGGGTAGAGCGGCTGAGTGAATGTGGTGTGGACTCTGTGAATGAGGCTCATTGTGTCAGAGACACTGTAGAAGGACAGAGCTCCTGCACTGTAATCCACATACACTCCTATTTTAGACAAGCTGGACACTACTCTGAGTTTAGACTCTTCACTATTGTACCTGAATAAACATCTGGTGTCAGAGCAGTACAAACTCCAGGACTGATCATTATATCCAAAACTACACTCACTTCCCAGTCCTTTCCTGCTGATGGTTTTGTATGACACCGATACACACATTCCGTTGCCACTCCTCTCAAACTCCCAGTAACAGCATCCAGACACACTCTCGTTACACAACACCTGAGCAAAACTATCAAATCTGTCTGGATGATCAGGATACTGCTGTGGTTTCTTCATCCTAGTCACCGCTCTGTTCCCCTCAGACAGCCTCAGACATTCATAAGCTGTGTCTGAGTCCAGTGTCAACTGCTGGTAATCTGGAAACCATTAAAACAGCAGATTAACAGCAGATAAAAATTACAATTTCATCAGTGAAATGTAATGGATTTATGCCACGGTCACACTAGAGTTTGTGCGTGCGAAATTCTGTTGTACGGCGTTGCGAAAATGGGCAGGATTAAACGATGATTAGACATTAAAAAAAGCGAGCAATTGGTCCATGTTTTAAATCCCTGTCCAGAGAGGTCATGTTTTGATCTTGGATTGGTCTCACGCAATCATGTGATGCGATTTTGCAGGTCAGAGTTCACCAAGCTTGAACTTTTCAACGCAGCCAACTCCGAAACATGTTGCACAAGCTTGCTTTTCCGGTCTGACGCATTCGCATGAACGGAAGTCTATGGGGAGAAAAGTGCAGTGTGACCGTGGCTTTAGAGTAATCAAACTCACACCAGGCACAAAGAAAGCTTTTTAAATTTTTAAGACAAGTTCTAAATCTTTAAATCTTTTTAAATCAACATAACTTGATAGTCGTTACATCGTTAGCATATTTCTTTATTATATTTAGATTTGCTTATATTTTAGAAACTTTTATTGTTAGAAACCTTTATTGTCTGCAAAAATGTTGGTAAAATCCAATTTTGTTATAAATTTTGCTTAATTTTGAGTATGTCTATCACATGCAAAATCTATTTTCCACATTTATTCTGAAAATATCTTTTTTTCATTTTAGATCAAATTTTTGCTTTAAATAAGAATTCTGCAAACTGTACATAGATTACATTATTAGGTATGTAATTCATCATTATTTCTCACTGTTTACTCAATACACCAAATGGCTGAAAACAATTAACCAACATTAAAGGGATATTCATTCATTCATTCACTTTCTTTTTAGCTTAGTCCTTAGCTTACTCTTTAGTATTAATCTGGGGTCGCCACAGTGGCATGATCCGCCAACTTATCCAGCATGTTTTATGCAGCGGATGCCCTTCCAGCTGCAACCCATCACTGGGAAATATCCATACACACTCATTCACACACATACACTACGGACAATTTAGTCTACCCAATTCACCTATAGCGCAAGTCTTTGGACTTGTGGGAAAAGCTGCGGCACTTGAAGGAAACCCACGCGAACATGGGGAGAACGTGCAATCTCCACACAGAAATGCCATCTGACCCATCCTGGCTCAAACCAGCGACCTTCTTGCTGTGAGGCGTGCTACCCACTGCGCCACTGTGATGCCCATTAAAAAGAAATTTCACCCAAAAATGAAAATTCTGCCATCATTTACTCACCTTTAATTGTTCCAAACAGGTGTGAGTTTTTTTTTTTTTTTTTTTTTGCATTCTACTGAACACAATAGAAGAAATTTGAGGATGTTGTAAAACTTAAACCATTGATCCACATAGTCATAAACCAGTAAAATGTTTTCCAAGAAAGCAAATGAAGGTTTATTTTGAATACCAAATATCTCAAAGTTCAAACAAAAATATCCTCATCAAAAAGAGATGAACAGAAAATTCACCATCCAACAATTCCAAAAAGAAGGTTTCAACAAAGGCAAAAAGTCTCAACTAAAAGTTCTCCACAGGAGGTAACAACAAAAACAAAGCAAAGCAAAGGCAGATCAAAGGTAATCTGTATGGCAATAGCAAGAACTTGAGGAATGCAAACTTGAGAACAGACTACTCACGTTAAATACCAAACAAGAAACTGAACCCACAGAGATCTAGTTGGGACAAGAATCCATGACACTAAGGCGTACTCACACTATGCTATCCGAATCGGGCCCAGGCGCGGTTTAGTTGGCTGGCCCTGGCCTGGTTGAAAGAGGTGTGCCAGAGAACTGCGGTTCAGTTGGGCTTTGGAGTGGTACACTTGAAGTGCGAGTGCAAAGCGTGCCTGAGCCCGAAACTGAAGACACGATGACACTTTTAAGGGACTGCTTCATATGGATTTATTAATCATTCTTACTGTTCGATGAACGCGAACTTTCATAGTTTATTAAAGACACAAACTCCTTACTGCACCTTCAGCAAACCTCCTAATATAAGAAGCACGAGGACCTTTTTGATTATTTATGAGCGTCAAAAGTGGCTGATCAGTTCGGTAAAATATTTGACTGCGTCACTGCATCCCAATAGACTAAAACGATATAACTAAAGCAATCGCCACTGTACGAAGTGAGAGCACTTCTCTTCCTGCTAAACTAAACAGTCGCATCATTGATGACGTAAGCGTGCTCAAGTTCAGTAGGTAAACGGCAGTATGATTGCGAGCCATCTGGGGAGAGGAGAGGGGACAATCGCGCTTCAGCACTGTCCAAGGCAACTGTACCTAGTGTGAGCATGCCCTAAGGCAAAAACTCTGACAGGACCCTCACCCATCTCACTCCTCAACCAATTTCTCCTGATGGTGGTAGATGGAAACATGAATAGCCAGTGTAATCTGTCTCACTTGTCCAGGTCCAAATAGCCTACCAAAAAGTGCTGTCACCCTCTGAGGAATCTTGAGAGGTTCAGAGGTTATTTGTAGGCAAATGGCAAGAGCAGAATCCATAACATTTTCCGTAGCCTAAGAATCCCCTAAGGTCTTGAGATGGTGTTGATTATTACCCCAGGAAAGAGTTAAAGAACCAAAGAAACCAGAGTAAGAGGGAGAAGTGATTTTGGTAATTGCAATTTCAACAATATTCTTGCTGAATGTGACCGAATGTTTCCTGGGAGGTCTGGACAGGAACTTTGGAAGTGACCAAAGCTTCCATAGTATAAACAATATTCTGGTACTCCATAACTGAATGGGCTCTGGGCACTGTGGACGTGTAATCCTAGGTGAAGAGATACTGGAAACACTTTGGCGGGATAAACTCCTCTTCCAAAACTGATTGTCAAATATACAGTAGTGCCCTAGATCTTGGCAATGTTCTCAAGATGAAAGCTTGTCTTGAAGAGTGTCTGACAAACCATTAAGGAAGCAGACTGTGAGGGACTCATTGACTCAGCCACTTCCTGACAAAATTGTTCAGAACTAAATAGCATATTTTGGACTTCAGTCTCCTTGCTTGAGATTCAACCTTTTTGTTGCTTTTTGACCACTGAGAGGATGATCAAATACCCACTTAAACTCCTTTTCAAATGTAGTGTAAATGGGGCAGAATGGACTCTTGGCCCCCAACACAGCCGATGTCCAAGAGAAAGCTTTTTTAGAAAGAAGGATAATGATGAAGGCTATCTTGGCAATATCAGAGGGTAAATATGAGAGCTGAAGCTCAAAGGTAAGAGAGCATTACGTGAAAAATCATCAACATGCACAGGGATCACCAGGGTAGCAGTGTGGTTGTGGTAATCAGAGCTCAACAAAGCAAAGCAAAGCAAAGCAAAGGCAGATCAAAGGTAATCTGTATGGCAATAGCAAGAACTTGAGGAATGCAAACTTGAGAACAGATTACTTATGTTAAACACCAAACAAGAAACTGAACCCACAGAGATCTAGTTGGGACAAGAATTCATGACACAAAGGCAAAAACTCTGACAGGACCCTCACCCATCTCACTCCTCACCCAAGTTCTCCAGATGGTGGTAGATAGAAACATGAATAGACAGTGTAATCTGTCTCACTTGCTCAGGTCCAAATAGCCTACCAAAAGTGCTGTCACCTTCCGAGGAATCTTGAGAGGTCCAGAGGGTATTTGTAGGCAAATGGAAAGAGCAGAATCCATAACATTTCCAGTAGCCTAAGAATCCCCTAAGGTCTTGAGATGGTATTGATTATTACCCCAGGAAAGAGTTAAAGATCCAAAAAACCAGAGTAAGAGGGAGAAGAGATTTTGGCAATTGCAATTAGAACAATATTTTTGCTGAATGAGACTGAATGTTTCCCGGGAGGTCTGGACAGGAACTTTGGAAGTGACCTGAGTTTCTATAGTATAAACAATACTCTGGTTTCTAATTCTGGTACTGCATAACTGAATAGGCTCTGGGCCTCTTCACCGAGGTGAATGCTAGGTGAAGAGATACTGGAAACACTTTGGAGGGATAAACTCCTCTCCCAAAGCCAATTGTCCAATTTAGTGCCCTAGATCTTGGCAATGTTCTCAAGTTGAAAGCTTGTCTTGAAGAGTGTCTGACAAACCAATAAGAAAGCAGACTGTGAGGGACTCATTGCTCCAGCCACTTCCTGACAAAATTGTGCGAAACTGAATAGCATATTTTGTACTTCAGTCTCCTTGCTTGAGATTGGACCTTTTTGATGCTTTTTGACCACTGAGAGGATGATCAAATACACACTTAAACTTCTTTTCAAATGTAGAGTAAATGGGGCAGAATGGACTCTTGGCCCCCAACACAGCCGATATCCAAGAGAAAGCTTTTTCAGAAAGAAGGATAATGACGAAGGCTATCTTGGCAATATCAGAGGAAAAGTATGAGGGCAGAAGCTCAAAGGTAAGAAGGCATTACATGAGGAAGCATCAACATGCACTGGGATCACCAGGGTAGGGATGTGGTTGTGGTAATCAGGGCTCAGCATGAGGGTTTATATGAGTACCAGTTACCTCAATGTTTAAACAGAAGTTTACTTAAACAAAAACAAAGCAACCCAAAGGTAGATCAAAGGTAATCTGTATAGCAATAGCAGGATCTTAAAGGCTGGGATACACCAAGCTGATAGTCAGCTGTTGGGCAGTGTCAGGCTGTCAATCAGCATCAGTCCTGCTAGCTGGTTTGGTGTGTTCAATATGTCGTCTCTTGTCAGGTTTCTTCAGACCGAGTTGGCCCAATTCAGCATGTAAAATTGCCATTGTCTATCAGCTGAAGAGAGTGCTCTGATTGGTTATTCAGCACTGAATAAGAGTAACAGATCAAAACCTTAAGCGAAACAATTCATGTCATGAAGGGACACTTCAGATGCTGGGTGTAAATTCACCGCATTTCTCAAAAATTTGCGACTGATATGGATTATTAAATTATCAGACATATTAAAAGTAATAAAAATGACTGCCTCTCGCGGATGTGAAAAGCTGCAGCTTTATGTGCAGCTTTTTGATCCAGACAGGGGCAGACGCCGCTGACACGAGCTGACAGCACAGTAGGTTTTCATCTGTGCCAGTTGGTTGGCGTGTCCCATTAAACACCAAATAAGGAACTGAACCCACATAGCTAAATAAATACACAAAGCTAAACTAAGAAGCAGTGAATGAAATTAGGTTGATTATTGACCAAAAAACACTGTGAACATTTGGCGATAAACGTGGCGATATTTAGTGGGCACAAGAATTCATGACACTAAGGCAAAACTCTGACACTATCCCATTAATAAACAGACCTGCCCATTAAGTACCTCATTAAATCTCATTGTCTTCTCTTTATGTCTGGGTGATTGTTAATTAAAATAAAATAAAAATAAAAAAACAGAAAAACTTACATTGTAGGAACTCATTCCTGCTCTCGTATTCTGGTGTGGGAATCACATTGATGTATCTCACTAAGGAAACAAATATCTTCAATATAAATAACTAATAATTTTCAACCATTTTAAACTGTGTGTTGTGGGATTATATTGATTTTTCAAAATTTGGAAAATTCTGAGAGTAAATTAATGCTTCAATGCTTTACCTTTTCGATGCATGTTTTCTTTCTCTTCTTGAACAGTCTGCTGCAGTTTCTCTTTCAACTCGGAGACAACTTTTACCAAATCATCAAAAGAGAGACGAGAACTGATGCTGGATGAGTCTGTAGATCCAGGAGGAACAATAAGAGACTGGAAACTCTACACAGACACAAAAGACACAAGAACAGGAATATCAGAAAAACAGATAACTATATCTTATTGAACACAATGTGCTGTTTGTCAGATCTGTGTTACCTGGAGGAAATGGATATGATTGTTTGTGCATGAAAGCTGCTCCAGCTCAGTGTTTCTTCTCCTCAGATCATTCATCTCCTGCTCCAGTTGCTCCAGTCGTCCTTCAGCTCCACTCACTAAAGCGTTTTCCTGATCTTTAATCAGCTGCATCACCTCGTACCGGGTTCTCTTATTGGAGTGTATGAGCTCAGTAAAGATCCTATCAGTGTCCTCCACTGCTGCCTGTGCAGAGCGCTGTTAGGACACACAGTGAGAGAAGCAGCAGAATCAGTCATTCACTCAGCTTTTACTGCTGCCTCACACAGCCTGTTCCTCACAGTAGTTTCAGTGGGACTCAACGTGCTCCAGCACTGGGCTCCTCATTACCCACATTTACATGTACGCCTTTTGTCATTTGTCATCACCGATTTGGTGGTTGTTATACATTCCGATGTGGTGTTTACATGTGCCACATTTTAATTTGGAATGTATTCACTAGCCATCCTGTTTCCTGCCTTTCTTTCTGTCAACATGAGTTACATCAATTATTTCTTATGCACGCTCTTTTATACTTAATCACGCAACAGCGTAAATTTGTGGGCAAACAACTGCTGGAAGGTAATGTAAACTGGAAAATATGGTTGGGTCAATAGACGATGCCATCGTCCATCGCCGATGGCCAATAGACATCACGATGTTGAGCCGGCATCGCGATCCTTCGCCCTGAACCCATCGCAGCAGCACCCCGCTCGCGAAAAATACAAACTTAGGCCCCATTTACACTAATTTGTCTTGGTTTCAACATGGCATTTTAGAACGTAAACGATCCACGTCCACACACTGGCGTTTCACCTAGCATTTCTGAATGTGACCACACACACACACACTCAGTCATGCACTGCAGCATATGCACACGTCTGAGCTCCATCAGTCAGCGGGTGCTCTGAGCTCAAAACCCCAGAGAGCAGTGCTTGTCGGACAGTTTATCAAGGATGTACCGCTGGATCGCATCTCACTATAGTTGTGTGGCGAGGGAGCGTGGCCGAGAGCCGTGGGAGCGAAACGAGGCCCGCCACAGATGAGAAACGCCTGTGGCGCGCACCTGCCTCCAATCCCATGGAAGGAGCTCTGGACTATAAGAGGAGGAACGATGGCAGAGGAGAGAGAGAGAGGACCGGGCCCGGACATATTGTTTTACTTTTGCTTTCAGTTTGACGCCAGTCTCTGTGAGGAGCTGCCGTCCATTTGTTTTGGTTTTGGTCACGGTTTGGTTTTGGTCACGGAGACTGCCGTCCCTTTTACTAATAAAATATTTAAAAGTTCGTCGGTTCTCCGCCTCCTACTTCCCGGCGGCCAGGTGGCCGTGAATTTACTACAGTGGTGCCGAAAACCCGGGAGAAGGAGGGAGACGTTGTCCAGTTGCCCTCGCCGCTGAGAGGGAGAGCGAGTGTTCGGGAGTTAATCCGAGTGGGGGAGAAACCCATTCGTCTGCCAGAGTGCCGGGGCGGCCTTAGGCTGGCGAGGAAGGATCTGCCTGCTGCCGTCTCCCAGCATGGGGAGGAGCAGGGGACGGCGGGGCTCCCCACCGGATGGGAAAGAGCGGAAGGGAGCCATCCCAGAGAGCCCGGGGGGAGTCGCCGTGATCCGCCATGATGCCGAAGCCTGCGTCCTCCACCAAAGCGGGAGCGGAGCAGGAGACCAGAAATGCTGCCAGCCAGCCAGGAGAACCGCCGCCAGACACCAGAAGACGGACGGGTGGATAGATTCCTCCACAGGGCTCCCAACACATCATCGCATCTCTCGTCTGGTTGAGGACTCTCTCCCCTCTCTGTCTACTCTGTCTTTCCTCCTTTTTTCTCCATCTCCTTTTCTCTTGGGGATATGTGGCCGTGGGAGCGAAACGAGGCCCGCCACAGATGAGAAACGCCTGTGGCGCGCACCTGCCTCCAATCCCACGGAAGGAGCTCTGGACTATAAGAGGAGGAACGATGGCAGAGGAGAGAGAGAGAGGACCGGGCCCGGACATATTGTTTTACTTTTGCTTTCAGTTTGACGGCAGTCTCCGTGAGGAGCTGCCGTCCGTTTGTTTTGGTTTAGACGGCAGACTCCGTGAGGAGCTGCCGTCCCTTTTAATAATAAATATTTTAAAACTTCGTCAGGTGGCCGTAAACTTTTCTACAAGTTGTTAAAGGTGATATTTAATTAATCTTGTCTCTATCTAACAACTCTTCTGTCGTTTGAATCTATCAGGTGACGTGCCACAGAGTCAGTACATTGCTTTAGTCTTTCACTTGAATGCTTGTACTTTGTAATTTTAGCGAAAACCTCAGATACTGTTGGTTGGTTCCTGTTGGTTGTGCACCTTTTTACCAACCAAGTTTGTTGACGCCATTATAACGACACAGATCACTCTGCCTATTCATGCCAGAGTGCCGCGAAAAAAGTGATTGACAGGTGGTGATTTGTGTGTAACTTATCTTCATTTATTTATGATTTGGTTATGGGTAAAACAAAGACCATGCGGGTCAGGTAGTTGAAACGGTAGGCTACAAATAAGTTATTGGTTATGAATTAACTTATGATTCATAAGTAATCAAATCCCCGAAGCCTACGACGACGATGCCATCGTCCATCGCAACGTTTCCCATTAGACATCGTACAATGCCAAATTGGTCGACATCGCCCAACCCTACTGGAAAAGACAAGCATGGAGATATGAGTTTAGTCAATTCAATTCATCTTTTTTTCTATAGCACTTTTACAATGTAGATTGTGTCAAAGCAGCGTAACATAAAAGTTCTAGTAAACTGAAATTGAAACTGCGTCAGTCCAGTTTTCAGAGTTGAAGTTCAGTTTAGTTCAGTTCAGTGTGATTTAATTTTTACTGCTGAAAGTTCAAACACTAAAGAGCAAATCCATCAATGCACAATGAAAGTTAGTGCTTCGACACATGCATTCGGGTGCTCACGACAACCCCAGTTTGATTCCTGACTTGAGGACCTATAATGATCCTTCATCTCTCTCTGCTCCCCACGCTTTCCTGTCAAAATGCCCTACTGCTCTACTATCTATTAAACGTAAAAACACAGAAAAAATCATTTAAAAAATTGTGATGTAGAAGTGAATTATAATTTAATTTGGTTTGAGCATTTTTATTCTGATTTAGGCAGGATCTTGCTATTTTGCATCAGTGAGAGAGACCATGCACTCAACGGTGATCACTGTGGATGTGAAAGCGATTTACTACAGTCATACTAAGATTAAAACATGAATGAACAATAGGTTTGTTGAAAGAAACAGGCTGAATGTACAGTATATTATGTAATCATCTAATCTGTGTTTCAGCCATGGAAAGATATTCTTTATAATATTCAATAATAATATTATTCTCAATTTTATAATATTAGTCAATATTATTTTTAGATAAAAATACTCTAAATTTTAGTTTCTAACTCAGTCATTATTTGTGAGAAGTAACTAGTAACTACTGTATAACAAATTACTTTTTTTAAGTAACATGCCTAACACTGGTCCTAACTGAGTCTCAAACAGCTCTTCCAGCAGACAGCAGTTGATCTTCTGCTCAAAACTCACCTTGTGAGACTCTACAGCCGCTCTTAGCTTCTCGCGCTCCTCCTGTCTCTCCTCCATTCTCTGCTGAAGTGTCTCTTTAAAATGTTTCTGAACAAAGAAATTACAGTAAAACAAAGTAATACATACAAATGAATTACACAAAAGCTTTATAGACATAATGATAGATTTTTTCCCCACTGTATCAGTCTCTTGTGATGCAGGTTTTTTAAACTAGAATTTTACAACTTGTATCTGTTTATATCTCTACTGCAAAGATGACACATAAACTGTTGTGTCAATTCTTCTACAGTCAAAATTATTGCATGTTTATCAATAAGTGAGAAATAAGCTAGTACATTGCTGTTACATTATACCTGTTTCTCTGCTCTTTCTTCAGCTGGCAATACAGTTTCATGTGTTTTGTGTTCATTCATCAAGCACAGCATGCAAATACAGCACTGGTCAGTTCGGCAGTACATTTCTAGCAGTTTCTCATGTTGAGGGCAGATCACCTCCTGCAGTCGTCCAGTGGCATCAGTCACTTTGTGTCGCTTTTTAGAGTGAAATTCCTCATGACGATCAAAGTGAGTCTGACAATAAGATTCCAGACACACCAGACAGGACTTCACAGCTTTATATTTTCTCCCAGTGCAAACATCACACTCCACATCTACAGATTCAGAGTAACACTGAGCAGGACGAGCAGCTTGTAGTTTTCTCTTCCTGATATTCTCCACCACTTCAGTCAGCATGAGGTTTTTACCTAAAGCAGGTCTTGGAGTGAAGGTCTGTCTGCACTGAGGACAGCTGTAGACTCCTTTTTGATCATCCTGATCCCAATAGCCTGAAATACAGCTCATACAGTAACTGTGTCCACAGGGAATGGCCACTGGATCCTTCAGTAGATCCAGACAGATTAAACATGTGAATTTATCCTGCGGCAAAGAACCATTGGATTTTTCCATTTTTCTGGACAAACAGAGAGAATATCAAGAGGTCAAAGATATGTGTCCTGTTGAAAGCAGAAAGCAAAGTGCAAAGCCACCAAGTAAAGCCCGCGCAAACGGAAAAAGAGATGAGTTTCACTTTCACTGAACTGAAGGTATGAGTGTCAGACAGAGAATGAGAGATAACCTAAGAAATAATTGTTTATTATATGAAAATTAATTAACAATATTAAAATAATGTCAATATGTAATATAACTATAGTAACTATATGCTGCCATCTGTTGTAACATTTAATAACCCATCCATATCAATATGCAGTTTACTGGCGAAAACCTCTAAGAACTAATTGAAGAAAGCATGTATCAGTTGGGTATGTAAGGGGTTTTCCATGATTGAAAGCGAAAGCACGGGAAAGCACTAGAAAATCTACAAGCAGGTCATGGATACATGCAGAAAAGATGTCAATGGAAATTAAAAGGTTAAGATATGTAAATTCTACACCTCACAGAAAGGCCATAGTGCTAGAAGTGAGTCAATAACAACTGTCAAATCCAACACAGGCTCATTGGGAATATGTGCTCAGGTCTACATATTTAAGAACTGCAAAACATTTATATTAATAAAGCTTACTTTGATATCTAGATCTCTTTGTCTTGACTATCATTGAGAAAATATTAACAGATTCCACAACATGAGAACAGTAAAGGATCATTAAACGCCTCTTTCAGTACAAGTCTACCTCAAAAAAAAAAAAAAAAAAAAAAAGGCAACTTAAATGGCAATGGTCAGCTGTGAGAAAAAGATAGGGGAGTGGAAAAGACAGAGCAATGCAGAAGAGAAAGAGAAGCGGCACACTTTGTCCTCTCTATATCATTACACTCCATGCTTAAAGGTGCAGTATGTAAGTTTAACACCCAGTGGTTGAACTAGGTATTGCATTCCTGGATCAAAACAAACGCAAGTGCAGGTTGCCATATTGAGGAGATGAGCAGGAGATTTAAACAGTGTTCTAAATATAAGCAACGGCACCCGATAGAAGGAATATTTCCATATTAAAAAGAGTTTTTGTCAAAACCATCACCTCAAATTGATATATTAGAAACGGCATCTATTTCCCACAGGTGAACAACAGAAAACTATGACAATTCAATTCAAATAATCTTTATTTGTATAGCGCTTATACAATGTAGATTGTATCAAAGCAGCTTCACATGGAAGATTATAGTGAATTGAAACAGAGTCAGTTCAGTTTTCAGAGATTAAGTTCAGTTCAGTTTAGCTCAGTTCAGTGTGGGTTAATAATCACTACTGAGAGTCCAAACACTGAATAGCAATCCATCGATGCACAGCTCTACAGATTCCGAACCATGCAAGCCAGTGGCGACAGCGGCGAGGAAAAAACTTCACCAATTGGTGAAAGCGAAGATTTAAAAAACCTCGAGAGAAAAAATGATCACCTCAGTAAACCTCATGTGCTTTATTCAGTGCTAAATGCTAACAATGTGAGTTTGAAAGCCATTTTACATGACATTTATTGCCATATACTGAAAGCAGCAGCAGATACAGTAGTTCACCTCAGATCTTGAAAATAAAATAAACCGTTTGAAATTGAACTTTAGAACTAAACACGTGTTTCAGCATGTACATTTAATAATGTTAAAGAGGATTAATGTGTATTAAATAGATTATAAACCTTACCATTTCATGAGTGAGTGCATATTCTGTGCTTCTGAATGGCTGTATTTCAATTTCTGTCATGTTTCGTCTGGTGCAAACAGCCAAATTGTTCTTCACTGCGTATCTCGTCATGAAGCGTGTTGTTAGGACACGTGGATACAATGTAACCTGCTCACCTAATGTTTACGTTTAAAATATTTATATCATTTGCTTATTAATAACCTCATGTGGAACTGAATCTGTCTCATTTCGGAGTCTACTGTCCACCGGAAGTCGCACTTCGGTCATGGACGCATGCTTTCAGAGCCTTTCTGAATGAAATACGCGGTTTTCCATCAAGGCAACCCGGGGTGCTGAAATATAATTGGCAAAACTGGCATTGGGCAGGTTAAAAGAACATAAACATAGACAGCGTTCCGGCACAGAACAGACATTTTCAAAGCAGAATATCTGACTTCTGCATTGTTTTGCAGATAAACAGGTATGTTCACTTAGCATGTTTCTTAAATATCTGCAAACATTTTATGGTATTTTTATGCTTTAGAAGAGTCAAAAACTTACATACGGCACCTTTAAGTTTTGCTCTAAATAAAAGCAACAGCACCCGATAGAAGGAATATTTTTCAAATTAAAAGGAGTTTTTGTTTTAACCAACACCTCGAATTGATATATTAGAAACTGCGTCTACTTCTATTTCATTTCACATGACATTTTTTGCTATACTACTGAAAGCAGCAGCAGCTAGTTCACCTCAGAGCTTGAAAATAAAATAAACCGTTTGAAATTGAACTTTAGAACTAAACACATATGAGTGATTCAGCATGTACATTTAATAATGTTAAAGAGGGTTAATATGTATTAAATAGATTAGAAATCTTACCATTTCGTGAGTGCATATTCTGTGCTTCTGGATGGCTGTATTTAAATTTCTGTTGTGTTTCGTCTGGTGCAAACCAAAATTGCTTATCACTGCATATTTCGTCACGTAGCATGTTGTTAGGACACAGGGGTTACAATGTAACCTGCTCACTTAATGTTTACATTCATAATATTCATATAGTTTGCTAATTAATAACCACCTCATGTGGAACTCTGAATCTGCATCTCATTTCTGATTCTGCTACTGCTCATATATCATGTTATCATAACAATCTAATGTGGCAATAGGATCGTAACTATACTGTGCATTTATACAGTGGCCATATTCATCTATGTAAACACAAGAACAACAGGTAACGCTTTCTTTTACAACCCGCAAAGTACCGCGTAAGTACAGTGAAATAACGGTGTACTTTTCTGTACATATAGTATAAGTATAATGAACCTATGTGTAGGTATAAGGGAACAAACTGTAATACTTGGATAATGAGGGGGTAACAACCAGATATTCAACACGTAAAGAACCGCGCAAGTACAGTGAAATAACGGTGTACTTTTCGGTACGTATAGTATAGGTATAATGAACGTATGTGTAGGTATAAGGAAACAAACTGTATATGCTTTGGTAATAAGGGGGTAACAACCAGATATTCAACACGAAAAGTACCGCGTAAGTATATTAAATTTACGGTGTACTTTTCTATAAATTGCAAAGTAACAAACCATAATGTTTGGGTAATAAGGGAGTAACAATATGATATTCAACACGCAAAGAACGTCGTAAGTATATTGAATTTACGATGTACTTTTCTTTAAGTATTGTATACATGTAAAGAATGACGCAAGGGTGGTGACAACCTAATGCAACCTGCAAATACATGCACCTGCATAAGTACATTAATAATAGTACCCTTATTCAGGGTTTTATATGGGGTGTTTAATGAATAAAATGTTTACAACCTGTGAAATAATGAAACCTTATTGTATACTGTATGTATTTTAAATCTGCAATTCAATATAAAAACATATTTACATACACAACTTACCTTATTAATGTTCACTCGTCGATCTCACCACTGCCAGCAATGTCTCAACATCACTATCAATAAATAACTTTGCATGATATAGACCTACCGTGAGGGTTCAATGTGGATTAAAACAGGCTAGCATCTTTACTGCTGTTTGCAAAAAAAAAAAGGGTGGGGGGGGGCAACTGTTGCATTTCAGTGAATGTATAGCTGATGTTTTACAGAAAAATGTTGTAATTTGGTCTTCAATCAACTAAAACTGCTGAAGTAGTTTTCTCTGTTCTTAGTGTTCAAGTAAACACTAGTGCGTTGAACTTTAGCTTCTTCCCTCCTTGTTCCCTGTAGTTAAAGGGTAAATACAGTATTTGTTCCCCCCTTGTTCCCTGTACCTAAAGGGTAAATACAGCATTTGAGGGTTGAAAATTAAAGTGAAGCATTGTTCCCTCCTTGTTCCCCCCTTGTTCCCTGTACTTACACAGTACATACAGCATTTGAGGGTTGTAAATTAAAGTGAAGCATTGTTCCCTCCTTGTTCCCTGTACTTAAACGGTACATACAGCATTTGAGGGTTGTAAATTAAAGTGAAGCTTTGTTCCCTCCTTGTTCCCCCCTTGTTCCCTGTACTTACACGGTACATACAGCATTTGAGGGTTGTAAATTAAAGTGAAGCTTTGTTCCCTCCTTGTTCCCCCCTTGTTCCCTGTACTTACACAGTACATACAGCATTTGAGGGTTGTAAATTAAAGTGAAGCATTGTTCCCTCCTTGTTCCCTGTACTTAAACGGTACATACAGCATTTGAGGGTTGTAAATTAAAGTGAAGCTTTGTTCCCTCCTTGTTCCCCCCTTGTTCCCTGTACTTACACAGTACATACAGCATTTGAGGGTTGTAAATTAAAGTGAAGCATTGTTCCCTCCTTGTTCCCTGTACTTACACGGTACATACAGCATTTGTTCCCCTCTTGTTCACTGTAGTTTACAGAGTAAAATCTTGAAGATAGTGAAACAAATATACAAACACACAATATATTTCTTTACTTTGTAACCTTTATTTAATAAATAGACATTTTAAAACACTCCATCTTAATCAAACATTGTCTCGTCTGTTATTGGCTATACTCATTCATTCATTCATTTTCTTTTCAGCTTAGTCCCTTTATTAATCTGGGGTCACCACAGCGGAATGAACCGCCAACTTATCCAGCATATGTTTTACGCAGCGGATGCCCTTCCAGCAGCAACCCATGACTGGGAAACATACATACTCATTCACACACATGCACTACGGACAATTTTAGCTTACCCAATGTCACATGTTTTTGGACTTGGGGAAACCGGAACACCCAGAGGAAACCCACGTTAACACAGAGAGAACCTGCAAACTCCACACAGAAATGCCAACTGACCCAGCCGAGGCTCGAACCAGCGACCTTCTTGCTGTGAGGCGATTGTTCTACCTACCACCATGCTGCCATGCCTATACTTAAACAACAAAATACATTATTTCCTTCCTCCTTTTTCTGGCATCTCTTGCTTGGCTTCTTTTTTCCTCTCTTCTTCTTCTCCTCAGCTTTTACGGAGGACGCTGATGGTGAGTGGCTGATGGAATCCCATGGGTCTTGCTGCTCTGCATTTAATATAAAAAATATATACAGACATAAAGGCTTTTAGTAAGCTATACGTCTTTCTTTTGCTGTTTAAAATGTGTGTTGGTTGTCCAACACTAAACATTTACAGATATCATATGGACACTATACATTGTTATCAAACAAAACATCATCAGAAATTATATACATTACTATCAAACACAACTACTATCATCAGACCATATGGGAGATTGTGATCATTTATAGTGATAATAATTAAAGTGCTGAGGAAAAAGGTTTAAATATACAGTAGGCTACTGTGCAAAAGTCTTAGTAGTAATTTCAAGGAAATTTACATTTCCAAACATTATTTTTGTCATTAGCTGTAATTAACGTATACAGTGAGATTATTGTCTGCACACTGAGTCAGACAACAGCCAGTGCTCCACACACAGAGATCTGATCTGATCATCATCCAGTCTGTCTGGAATGACATAAAGAAACGGAGACAAACTAAATCCAAAAGAACTTTGGCAACATCTCTAAGATGTGCAAAAAAACAATGTAAACGACAGTAAACATTGGTAAATATTCGCTGCTGGCTGATTAGGTTCGGGCCAGGTTCGGGCATGAACTAACGTTAACGTACGTAGCGTAACGTTAAGCTAAAACAAATAAAATAAAATAAATGTAATCTGGTTAATGCACAATTTCTAATCTTAACAGTGGCCTCCATTTACTAACAACGATTTACTCACATGTGACGAAACGGAGCAATTCCAAACGTCCCAAAAGTCTGAGCAAAACCTCGTGGCACTGCAGTTTGATTCGGATCTTTAGAGGCTCCTTGACTCACGACTCGTTTGAATCAACGAATCTGTAGGCGTGTGCCTGAAGTGATAAAATACCGCGAGAAGGATTCAAATGCATACGCAGATGTCTGCTGTTCTTGCGATACTTTGATGTCACACTGATCGGTCTGTTGACGAATCGATTCAACTTCATGTTCATTCCCAGAATTTCCTGTTCACGGCAGTACAAGGACGTCAGCGTGAGGTAAATAAAACAAGTATTTTTATGACATTATGTTCATAGAAGTGTTTGTTTAGGTTTTTGTTTCTATCTGATGTGTTTTCCTATTTTTTTAACCATTGGACCCTTTTCATACTGTTATGATGCGTTTAACGATCATCTGCATCTGAAATCCCTGAGTTTTAATATGATTTTTTATAAATAACATTTATTTGTATTTACGTATGTATTAGATAATGTTTGCATAAAATTACATATGCGAGGTGTTTGAAACAGTGTCTATGGGCAGGACAGTAAATTAGATGTTAGTCTCTCTTGCTGCCGTCATCAGTTACACACAATTTTTTTTTTTTTTTTTTTTTTTTGTAAATGTCGAGATAACACACATCGTGAAGTTTTTATTTTATTCGAGCAACGATTGTAAAAAAAATGTGTTGTACTGTCCCATTCACTGCGCTCGCTGCTGAGAAACTCGGAAATGTGAAAAGGGTCCATAACAGTACACCATCAACCATATTATGTAATCTATTACTTTATTAAGGACTAATGATGGGCTAAGACATGCACTTAATCAAAAACTAACCTTAGGGGTAGTTCACCCAAACGTTAAATTTACTTTCTATCTACTAAGTAACACAGAATTTAAATATATACTGAACTGCAAACAATCTTTACTTCAAAGTCTATAATGCCTGCACGTATATTTAAACTTTTCTCCTCTGTGCTTTAATTATCATCACTAGAAATTATCACAATCTCCCATATGATCTGATGATAGTAGTTTTGCTTGATAGTATTGTATAGTGTCCATATGGTATCTGTAAATGTTTAGTGTGTGGAATTGTTGGACAACCAACACACACACATTTAACAGCAAAAGAAAGACGTATAGCTTACTAAAAGCCTTTATGTCTGTATATATTTTTTATATTAAATGCAGAGCAGCAAGACCTATGGGATTCCATCAGCCACTCACCATCAGCGTCCTCAGTGGAAGCTGAGAAGAAGAAGAGAGGAAAAAAGAAGCTGAGCAGGAGATGCCAAAAAAAGGGGGAAGGAAATAACGTGTTAATTTGTTATTTGAGTATAGGCAGGGCAGCATGGTTACGCAGTAGGTAGCACAATCGCCTCACAGCAAGAAGGTCTCTGGTTCAAGCCTCGGCTGGGTCAGTTAGCATTTCTGTGTTTTTGGAGTTTGCATGTTCTAACCCCATGTTAGCGTGGGTTTCCTCCGGGTGCTCCAGTTTCCCCCACAAGTCCATAATATGTAGTGACATTGGGTAAGCTAAAATTGTCTGTAGTGTATGTGTGTGTTTCCCAGTGATGTGTTGCTGCTGGAAGGGCATCCGCTGCATAAAACATATGCTGGATAAGTTGGCGGTTCATTCCGCTGTGGTGACCCCAGATTAATAAAGGGACTAAGCTGAAAAGAAAATGAATGAATGAATGAGTATAGCCAATAACAGACGAGACAATGTTTGATTAAGATGGAGTGTTTTAAAATGTCTATTTATTAAATAAAGGTTACAAAGTAAAGAAATATATTGTGTGTTTGTATATTTGTTTCACTATCTTCAAGATTTTACCCTGTAAACTACAGTGAACAAGAGGGGAACAAATGCTGTATGTACCGTGTAAGTACAGGGAACAAGGAGGGAACAATGCTTCACTTTAATTTACAACCCTCAAATGCTGTATGTACTGTGTAAGTACAGGGAACAAGGGGGGAACAAGGAGGGAACAATGCTTCACTTTAATTTTCAACCCTCAAATGCTGTATTTACCCTTTAGGTACACCGTAAATTCAATATACTTACGCGGTACTTTTCGTGTTGAATATCTGGTTGTTACCCCCTTATTACCAAAGCATATACAGTTTGTTTCCTTATACCTACACATACGTTCATTATACCTATACTATACGTACCAAAAAGTACACCGTTATTTCACTGTACTTGCGCGGTTCTTTACGTGTTGAATATCTGGTTGTTACCCCCTTATTATCCAAGTATTACAGTTTGTTCCCTTATACCTACACATAGGTTCATTATACTTATACTATACGTACAGAAAAGTACACCGTTATTTCACTGTACTTACGCGGTACTTTGCGGGTTGTAAAAGAAAGCGTTACCGAGAACAACAACATTAACATTACAGCAAACACTGTAAAAAGCCCATTCCCAGCCACTATTTTCTGACAGGCTTTTCTGACATGGTATTCGAGTGTCATCGAGTGTCAGAATGTTCTGGGACTTTTATTATTATGGATTATAGATAGCGAAATGTAGCGTTTTTTATTTTAGTATTTTTTTTTAAAGCATGATGGTAAAACACAAACGCAGTTATGAATATATTAAAACATATGATTGTTTGTCATAAAAATTCGCAATAATGACAAAAAAATACTCATTTGTGGATCTCCTTACTTCTGGGTGCAGCTTTGCTGCCGTTGTAGCTGGTGTATTCTGGGAAATTTTCTGACCCCTTGGTTTCGAGTGTGGTCCTGAAAAATCTCAGTTCGAAGGGCTATCTACCTCTTGCCCTTAGCCCTAAGCCTTTAAGATAAAGAGAATTGGAACACCCCTAACGTTACCCCTTCACGTGAATGCGCAAAACGAGGGGTAGTAGGGGAAAGGTGAAGGGCTAAGGGGTAGAAATGGAATTGGGCCTTAATGGGCTTTACAAACCACATGTAAGTGACATACTTTCTCCCCTCTATATGCACCAGGCACTTGATCAACTCTCCATGTTTTCAGAAAACATC
The DNA here is from genome assembly GCA_903798195.1 of Danio kyathit. Taxonomy (NCBI): domain Eukaryota; kingdom Metazoa; phylum Chordata; class Actinopteri; order Cypriniformes; family Danionidae; genus Danio; species Danio kyathit. The sequence goes on along the minus strand of LR812520.1, from coordinate 49,410,106 downwards.
TTGCGATTCTTTGTGTGCTTCGCGCAGGTGAGTGGGCTTTACAAACCACCTGTAGGTGACAGTCTTTTTTTTCATGTACCAAACTTTTATGTACCTTATACTTCTTGAAAACATTGTGTAAATCTGAAAGTGCTCTGTTAAGTAAGCTTGAACATTCTCTACTCTCCTTCATATAGCAGTAAACTACATATTGATATGGATGGGTTATTAAATGGTACAACAGATGACGCATGTTAGTTACTATAGTTATATTATATACTGATTTTTTTTATTGTTAAATAATGATGTTATTCATTCATTCATTTTCTTTTCGGCTTAGTGCCTTTATTAATCTGGGGTCGCCACAGCGGAATGAACCGCCAACTTATCCAGCATATGTTTTACGCAGCGGATGCCCTTCCAGCCACAACCCATCTCTGGGAAACATCCACACACACTCATTCACACTCATACACTATGGACAATTTAGCCTACCCAATTCACGCATGTCTTTGGACTGTGGGGGAAACCGGAGCACCTGGAGGAAACCCACGCGAATGCAGGTAGAACATGCAAACTCCACACAGAAACGCCAACTGACCCAGCCGAGGCTCGAACCTGCGACCCAGCAACCTTGTTGCTGTGAGGCCACAGCACTACCTACTGCGCCACTGCGTCGCCATAATGATGTTACATAATAAATAATTATATGAATGTATGTTTTATGTATGAAGAACCTTGTTCTTCTTTCTTAACTTCTTTTGTTTTGACACTCCTACCTTCAGTTTAGGGAAAGCGAAACTCATCACCTTCCTTTTCCATTTGCGCAGGTTTTACTTGGCAGCTTAGCACTTCTTGCTTTCTGTTTTATCTCAGTTGATCTCTTGATTTTGTCTGTTTGTGCAGAAAAATGGCAGAATCCAGTGTTTCTTTGGCTCAGGATCAGTTCAACTGTTCAGTCTGTGTGGATTTACTGAAGGATCCAGTGGCCATTCCCTGTAGACACAGTTACTGTATGAGCTGTATTTCAGGCTGCTGGGATCAGGATGAGCGGAAGGGAGTCTACAGCTGCCCTCAGTGCAGACAGACCTTCACTCCAAGACCTGCTTAAGGGAAAAACACCATGCCGACCGAAGTGGTGGAGAAACTAAAGACGACAAAACTACAAGTTGTAGATGTGGAGTGTGATGTTTGTACTGGGGAAAAATATAAAGCTGTGGAGTCCTGTCTGGTGTGTCTGGAATCTTAGGGCGTACTCTATGTACTCTGCACTATGCTATCTGAACCGTGCCCAGGCCCGTTTCTCGGATCGTTTGAGAAGTGTGAGTTCTCTGAACCGGGCTCAAGCAGGGTTCACTTGGCCGGCCCTGGCCCGGTTGGAAGAGGTGGGCCTGAGCGCGGTTCACTTGGGCTCAGGCGCGGTACGCTTGCAGTATGAGTGCAAGCGTGCCTAAGCCCGAAACTGAAAGCGAGACATGACTTTTAAGGGGCTGTTTGATATGGATTTATTAATCATTCGTACTGTTCAAAAAACGCAAACTGTCGTAGTTTATTAAAGACGCAAACCCCTCACTGCGCGTCAGCTGCACCTTCAGCAAACCTCCTAATTCCTGCAGCACGAGGACTTTGAGCGTCAAAAGTGGCTGATCTGTTCGGCGAAATATTTGACTGCGTGTCACCGCATATGAAACGACTTAAACGATATAACTATAGAAATCTCCACTGTGCTAGCCGAGAGCACTTCCTAACTGAACAGCACGTCATCGATGACGTAAGCGTGCCCAGGCCCGAATGTAATGTGAGTGCGGGCCGTCGGGGCGTGCTTTGGCCCGGTTCAACGCAACTGTACATAGTGTCAGTACGCCCTTACTGTCAGACTCACTTTGATCATCATGAGGACTTTCACTCCAGAAAGCGACACAAAGTGACTGATCCTACTGGACGACTGCAGGAGATGATCTGCCCTCAACATGACAGACTGCTAGAAATGTACTGCCGAACTGACCAGCGCTATATATGCCTGCTGTGCTTTATGAATGAACACAAGTCCCATGAAACTGCATTGCCAGCTGAAGAGAGAGCAGAGAAACAGTTATAAAATAATACCTAATTACTAATGTTTATCTGTAAATAAGTTTTTTTTTCAAACTGTGCCATTGCAATATTTTACTTTATGAGAAAATTAAAGAGCCCCTATTATAGGTTTTTGAAAATGACCTTCTATGTAGTGTGTAACACAGCTCTAAGTGAAATGAAATATCCAGCTAAAGCTTAAAACTGAAAGTGGACAGTGTTTAAAACTATTGATTCATCTATAAAAGAGTCGACTCATAGTGGCTCAAATGAATCATCTTGATAACGATTCTTTAGCTGTTTCGGAGTGACATGGATACTAAACATAAGCCCTGCACAATTGCTCGCAAACCCGGGAAAATTTAAACCTGCGGTCCCGCCCACTAACACAGCAGCAAAGAGAAAGAGGAAGATAAACAGATCCTGAAGTCATGAAGACTCTGTGCTTAGCTGTAAATTTTTGGAAGTTTGAGGGAAAGTTTGTCATATTCTCTACCCAAAGATGAAGCTGTGAAGAGTCAGTGGTTGAGATTTATTTTTGCAAAAAAGGAAGGATCAGAAAAGACTACTGATGTATGAGACTTTGACAAAGCTCCACAGGAACTATCAATACACAGCTCATGGATTAGTTTCTTCCTCCATTTTGTAATGAGGGTTGGTGATCGTTGGGCAAAGCAGAGTACAGGTAAGCCCTGAGAACATATAACGCATATATATCGCTACTAAAACCACGCTAAAAACGTGACGTTTTCTTTGTGGATTTAAACTTGTTTGTGAGCTTGCAATCCTGTCGTTTGTCATTGCTATGGCTACCGTCAGCTGTTCTTACACACATGCGGCGGTCAAGGTTCAGAATAGTTCAGCTTTTGCCACTGTGTGGATTAATACTGAATGTGTGTTATTGTTAATAATAGAGCAATGTGCTGGTGTTTAACTGCACTGCTTTAATGCACTCATGCACACACACAAAATCCGGGAGACTGGGGGAAAGTGAGGACCGGGAGGGAGGGGGTGGGTGTCGCGGATGAAAGTGAGAACCAGGGGAGTTCGCGGACGCCGCCCTCACTATTCTATGGATGCGCCGGCCCTGATAACACTGGTGAGAACCGGGTACTGTGTTCTGTGGTGTGTTAGTAACTAATGTGAAGTTGTTTCTTTAATATACATTCTTATGTATTCTGTTTTTGAATGTTTCTGTTAAGGACTTTTATTTTTGTGTTGTGTCCTCTATGGAGGAGGGTAGTGTGTGTGTGTGTGTGTGTGTGTGTGTGTGTGTGTGTGTGTGTGTGTGTGTGTGTGTGTGTGTGTGTGTGTGTGTGTGCGTGTGTGTGTCTGTGTGTGAAAAAAGAGCAGGTAGAGCAGTGTTGCCAGATTGCAGGCAAGATTGCAGTTAATTGGACTGTTTTTAACACAATTGTGCGGGTATAAACATTTATCGTGTCTTTCGTGACCGTCACAACCGTGTTTTTCAGATGAGTGGGCGGGGTTTTT